>CP135564.1:4399035-4507008 GCA_032401905.1 Swietenia macrophylla
ATGTGGTTGACAAGAAAACACTAATGAGTCCACCACACAAGGTCATAAATGTGCCCTCGTCTAGTTAACAAGGGGGCACTCTTGAAAATTATTTTATTTTATTATTTTAATTTTTTTATAAATTTATTTATGAATTAAATATAATAGATTTAATATTTTTTATTTTTTATTTACTTCAAATAAATAAATTTTATTTTTAATATAAAAATAAAAATAAAACTATAGAAATAAATTTATTAAAAATTAAAATTTACTACAATAGTGCTATAGTATTAAAAGTTGAATACACTAAAAATTTTTAATGTTAAAAAATAAAAATAAAATTTACTACATAAAATTATAAATGAAAAATTAGAAAATTAAAAGGTAAAAAAATTATGACAAAAAATTAAAACAATAATATAATAACATTGTATGTTTAAATAAAATAAAAAATAATTTTTATATATTAAATTTAAAAAATATAAAAATTTTAAAAAATTAGACACAAAATGTGCCCCCGTATCATCCACATGAGGCATAAATGTGTCCTCGTATGATTGACACAGAGACATTAATGAGTGCCCTCGTGTGGTTGACATAAAAGTACTATTTAATTTTATATTATTTAAATATATTTTAATTTTTTATAAATGTATTAATGAATTAAATATAATTGATTTAATATTTTTAATTTTTATTTACTACAACTAGATAAATCGTTATTTTTATTTTATTTAAATATACAATGTTGTTATATTATTTATTTTTGAATTTTTTTATTTTTTGACTCTCTATTTTTTCATTACAATTTTATATAAGATTTATTATAGCAAATTTTATTTTTATTTTTCAATATTAAAATTTTTTAATAAAATTAACCTTTGACACTATAGAACTACTGTAGTAAAATTTATTTTTAATAAATTTATTTTTCTAATTTTATTTTTAATATTAAAAACAAAATTAACTACAATAAAATTTATATAAAATTGTAAATAAAAAATTATGACAAAAAATTTCAAAAGTAAAAATTTTAAAAATAAATTATGTAATAACATTTTATATTTAAATAAAAATAAAAATTTATTTATTTGAAATAAATAAAAAATTAAAATAAATAATACATTTTTTGCTCAATTTTTTAATTAAATTTAATTTAATTTATGAATTAAATATAAATAACTTAATATTTTTAATTGACCTCTAATAAATAATTTTATTTTTTATTTACTTTAAATATATAATGTTAATCTCATCATTTGTTATTTATTGTGTATATTTAAAAAAATAGATAATAAATAATATATTACTATTAAATATTTAAACTAAAGTTAGTAAAATAAAAAATAAACAATATTGATATAAAATAAAATAAAATAAAATATACAATTGTTGGGAATCTTTTACCCTTGTGAGATTGACACAAGGGTAAATTTTGTGCTGATAATTAATTTAATATTTTAATTTGCCTCTAATAAATAATTTTTATTTTTTCTTTTATTTACTTTAAATATATAATGTTAATCTCATCACTTGTTATTTATTGTGTATATTTTTAAAAAAATAGTTAATAAATAATATATTAATAATGAATATTTGAACTAAAGTTAGTAAAATAAAAAATAAAACAATATTAATATTTTAATTATCAAGAATTAAACCCAAGTCACTTATAAAATCCAATAATACACTTACCATTGAACTATCACAATTTTTAACATTTGTGTCAATATTTATTAGTTTTTGTTGATTATTTAATATTTTATTTAAATGTAAAATTAATTATGGGAGTAAAATTATCTAAAATAATTAGTTTAGTGAGAATTTTTTTACGGTTAATCATAAATATAAGTGTTTAAAATAGGGTTAGTTTGTGAATTTTTTTCAAAATTAATGATAAAATTTATAATAGAGTTCACAAAAAAAAAATGACGAACAACACTTTGCAAATTAATTTCATCGAGAGAATCAATTATTAATATTGTCATTCACCACTAACTTTGTAGAGAGACACAAATATTAAAATTAACCAAAAAAAGTAAATATTAAAGTTCATCAGAGAGATAATTTTAATACTTTTTTTTTGCTAATTGTTAAAATTAATTGAAAGAATTAAGTATTTAAAAAAAATTAAAAAAAAGAATCATGAGCAATTTCATTCAAATATTAAAATTTTAATTTTAAATATAACAAAATTTTAAGACAGATTATAAATATAAATAAGATTGAAAGTTAAAATATTTTGATAAAAAAAATTCTTCAATTTATGGATTCGAAATGTTTTTTCTAATTTTATATTTTATCAATTTTCTATTGAACTTAATTTCAATTTTTTAAAAATCAGTTTCTTATTAAGCTTCCTAAGTGGCATTGTGCTGTGCGTTCGAAGATGGAGGGTTGAGTCTCTAATTGAATCGGCAATGAGCAAGCCAATGGGCAAGCATCCATCCGAACGCGTCCAGTCCAGTCAGTCCAGTCCAGTCCAGTCCAGTCTAGCAATTTCTGACCATGCCAACTGTCAACCTGCCATCTCTCCAACCTCCATTCTATTATTCCACATCAAAATCGTATGACACGTAGGATAAAGTGGGACCGGCGTCGGCAGTCAAAATTTAGTCACACTCCTCATCTTAAGGCTTACCCACTGTCACTCACTCTCTCTGCAACTGTTAACCCACCCCCTCTCTGTCTCTCTCCCTCGTAATTCTTACGTCACCACCATCAGTTTCCCGTTTCCTTGAACTAACTCGTCGGTGATCTCTCTCTCTGTCTCTGTCCCTGTCCCTTTCTTAAGTCATCGAATCAAAACCTGAATTTCATCTAACTGTTTAACTCATTTCATCCTAATAGCATTTCTCTCTTCTTTTTTGTTTTAATTTTAGTTTTTTTACCATGAAATTTTGGGCTCGAATGAGAGCTTCACTTGAAACCTTCATCATGCTTTGAAGTTTGAACTAGACATGTGATCTCATAGTTTCAATCTTGTTTATTTTTTTTTCTCTCTTTCACTTCAATTGATTGCCAAAAATGTCGGTTTCGGAGCTGAAAGAGCGCCACGCGGCGGCCATTGAAATGGTCAATAATCTCAGGGAACAGCTCAAGCAGAAGCGGCAACAGTTGCTCGACATCGACGGTACTGCTTCTAATTTTGTTTAGTTTTAAGTTTTATATGCGTTTTAGATCTGGATTGAATTGAATTTCTATTATGTGGCAGTTGCTGGGTACGCGAGGTCGCAGGGCCGGACTCCGGTCAGCTTCGGTCCGACGGATCTGGTTTGTTGTAGAACCTTGCAAGGACACACTGGCAAGGTTAGCATTCTTCTTTTCCTTTCTCTTTTTGTTTTCTTGTACGTGTGTGTGTTTTAATTAATTTCGATATTGTTTTTTGAGTGTTGTGTCTGATATGAATTAAGGAAACCGTACATGGTCGTCGGTAGATATAGTTTGGTATTAATGGAGCAGAAATATGAAACTTTTGTTTTACGGTTGGGTTTGTGAACTTTCAATGCAGGCAATTGGTTTAGAAAGAGTGAGAATGGAAGTATATTTTCTAAAGATAGCAATTGGTTGAGAGAAACATAAAGTGTTAAAAATTAATTTATGTGCTATATAGCATGTCATTGAGGATCTAGGTTTTGGTGAAATTTGTTGTATGATGTTTATAAATTAAAAATAAAAAGAATTTTTGTAGTTTTGAAGGAGAAGATATGCAATTTTGGTTTTTGGTTGTGTTTGTGAGTTTTCAATTTGTATTATTGGCTTCGATGGAATGGAATGAGTGAGGAGATTTTGATGGCGAGTAGCTGAAGAAAATGAAATATGGCCCAGTTATAATTTCTTTTGGAGATGCTTTTGCTTATTGGTTTATTTATGCGTTGATATTAAGATATTTTAATCTGCAATCATCATGAATGGACTTTTAGTTAGCAATACTTAGAAATGGAAAGAGGGGTTCTTCCATTGTGATGTGTGTTATTCTTTAAGAAATGAAATCAATTCAACTTTGCAATCATATTCAGTGAGTTGTTTCTCTGGATTGTTAAAACCTTTGAAATAATAATCTCTCTACTTACAAATTACCTAGAACAGTTAATTAGAGAAATAGATACTAGATATAGAGTTTAATTTGTAGGACGAAACATGGAAAAGGAGCAAGCAGATAAGTTTGCATAGTTTCTTGTCATTGTTTGCTGGAATGAAAAGTTAAGAACGATTATACATAAGTAAATGGGGCTATTTAGTCTGTTTAAGCTGAATATATGATGCACTTTATTGATGGTGGGAAGAGAAATTTAAGGTTGTGGCTGAGAAAGTCAATGAGTTTTAAGGCAGTTTCTAATTATATTTTTCTTTTGTGTGGTGGAGTCAAATAAGACATGTCTTTATGAAATCGGCAGGTGTATTCATTGGATTGGACTTCCGAAAGGAATCGGATTGTCAGTGCCTCTCAAGATGGAAGGTTAATAGTGTGGAATGCTCTTACAAGCCAGAAAACTCATGCCATAAAACTGCCTTGTGCGTGGGTAATGACATGTGCCTTCTCTCCAAGTGGTCAATCTGTTGCTTGTGGTGGTCTTGATAGTGTTTGCTCCATTTTCAACCTGAATTCTCCAACTGACAAGGATGGAAATTTACCAGTATCAAGAATGCTTAGTGGGCACAAGGGCTACGTGTCCTGCTGTCAATATGTTCCAGACGAGGACACTCACCTAATTACCAGTTCAGGTGACCAAACCTGTGTTCTCTGGGATATTACTACAGGCCTGAGAACTTCTGTTTTTGGAGGAGAATTTCAGTCTGGGCATACTGCTGATGTCCTAAGGTATGCTTGGTGATTCTCAAGTTGGTGTTTAAATCTTGTTGCTATACTGTTACAGAAGGACACATTTTTTTTTTTCCAACAATTCCTCTCTCTAGTAGCCCTATGAAGTCAGAAAATCTGTGTATCAAGCAATCAAATGCCTTTTTATATATTTTTTCTCTCTGTGAATGACCCAAGAAAATTCTGTTTTATCTGATTGAAATTGCAACATAATGTTATGGGTTACTTGAAACAATGTTGCGTAAGTCTGAACAAGCAAAAAAATTTCACTTCTCTAGTTTTTGTGCTTCGGTATCATAATTCAACGGGACTGTCTACAGATTTAATATTCTTGTTAATATACTGCTATTTTTTAAACTAACTGCTATAGGAAATCTCATTGTTTTACGTTGTTGTTGGTCGTCATATGATGGGAGCCTCCTGTCAATAGTTTAGGAGATATGGTTGGATTGCATGTGACAATGTTATTGTTTTTTTCTATCATAAATGGTTTTCAAGACATTTGGATGATGACAGCGACCTATTTGATAAAGATAGCAAATGATTTTTAGTTTTTAAAGAGGGTAATGTAGCAGAGTTACTTATGGAAGAGGGGCTTTAATTCCAGGCTACTTACTGTATTATCAATTTTTCATTGTTTCAGCATCTCAATTAGTGGTTCAAACTCAAGAGTGTTTGTATCTGGTTCGTGTGATTCTACTGCCAGATTGTGGGATACTCGTGTTGCAAGTCGAGCAGTGCATACATTTCACGGGCATGAGGGAGATGTTAACACCGTCAAGTTCTTTCCAGATGGCAATAGATTTGGAACTGGGTCAGATGATGGAACTTGCAGATTGTTTGACGTCAGGACTGGGCACCAACTCCAGGTGTATTATCAGCAGCATGGTGATAATGAGATCCTGCCTGTGAAGTCCATTGCATTTTCCATATCAGGAAGACTTCTTTTTGCTGGATACTCAAATGGCAATTGCTACGTATGGGACACTTTATTAGCACAGGTATATGTGTCATTTTGTTCAGTGTTGTCAGAACCTGATCTATTTTGGTACTGTTTGATATGTAAATGATGTATAATTTCCAGTTTCTACTTCGGTGTAATTTTACATGGGTTTATTTTAGATCTCATACTATTGAAGATAAAAAGTTAGTGTTTGTGGGTTTGGGGCTTCAGTCTAAATTGCATAGCCTTAACTGTGCATTGAACTTGCTGTTCATCATAGTTGCTTAACAAGTACTTACAAACTGAAATTATATGGAGGCTGCTAGTTCCCCACATTGAGTGAAGACTGCCATGCTGATACACATTAAGCCAAGCTCTTGGAAAAAAGAAAAAGACATATAATGAATGGTTCAACTACATCAGCCTGTTTTCTAGTTTGTCTTGGTCGTGTGAATGCAGAATTTCAATATTTTTGCGCTCCTTTCCTGTTAAACTTTAATGTGTGCATACTATTTCTGGAAAATTAAGGTGGGGCTACTATAGTGATGCATTAGCTCTCATCACTTATTATGTTTCTTGGAAGGTTGTTTTGGACTTGGGATCTCTCCAGAACTCACATGAGGGCCGGATCAGCTGTTTGGGATTGTCAGCTGATGGAAGTGCTCTATGTACAGGAAGTTGGGATACAAACCTAAAGGTCAGTCTGCATTTAAACTTGTCCATGTCATTTGATTTAATCTATGTTATTATCTTAAGAAACTTGTTTGGCATAATTTAATGTCACTCAAAAATTGATGCAAATGCAGAAACAAAAAGGGATTGACCCATTTTGAAGTTTATTCAACTGAACAATGAACAGCTAAACCGATGTTTATTGAAGTTTGTTTTGCAAACACCTATTTTTCATAATTGTTGGCCTTTGCAATACTATTTAATGCAAATATGATGTCTTTTTTCTACATTTTGGATCTATAAATTTAAATGCCTTCATGCTAGATTTGATTGGCATTTCTCACAAAAATAGAATATTTGCAGTAAGATAATTTTTTTTTTCTATTTTTGCATTTTCTTTTTTGCATTTTTCAAGAAAACTATATTTTCAATGGAAGAGTACTGCTTGATGACAGTTACCATATTTTTATTTACATAGACATATGTGTTTTTGTGTGTGTGTGTGTGTGTGAATTTTGGAGAGACTAACATCATAGAGGTGCAAAATGATTCTTTGATTGACAAATATGAAGAGGCTTTCAGTTAATTCCTAGGATTGTAAACTTGTGTTTGTGGAGATTGAATCCTGGGCTCTATTACTGGTATTATCTTCCTAGGAATGAGCGATGGGAACGTTGTCTTCACCCGTAGAATTCTGTCATAATGAAATTATTTGGAAAATTCTTTCTTTGTATTCTAGAAACTTTACAGAAAGCTTTTTAAATGTTGGGGTTGTGGTTTGAGGAGCTGTTTTGTGACAGAATATCTTTTGGCATGACAATACTAATTACTATAATAATGCTTCTTGTAGATAAGGTGCAAGTAGATCCTTCTTTTTCATTTTTTTTTTTGGCTAAACAAAATCATTCCTTAGGATGCAGCTATTTGTTGAAAAGTCCCGTGGCAATAAAGTAGGGCAGTCAACAAAGTATTGATAAACACTTTTGTGACAGATATTTAGATCCGGAAATAGTGGGTATAATCAGGTGACCACTAGGCCAACTAAGATCACATATCTATTACTATGAAAGTATGGTTGTATATTTCTGTTGGCGTTGAATTTCGTTTGCTGCATAATAATGATTTGCCAATCTGCTGAATTGCTTCTCTACATAGTAATGTTGATACTCCTAAACATTTTATATTGTGTAGTCACAACTGGCTGCTAAATTGTCATCTAAATGTTAATGAAACCTTTTATTCAAGGGTTTGAGTAATCTAGAAATTGTTTTTTCACCTACAATGATGTCTTATGCTCTGCATGTAGGTAGAATTAAACAGATGCTATTTTATAGGCAGTATATTTGTCTTAATATGGTGTACTCTTAACTTAGTTAATTTTCCATTTACTTTATAGTCATCTACCCTGTTTTTCCGTCGTTTCTTTTATGTGACAATCAACTGCCAACTTTACTGAATGTCACTTCTGTTTCATCTTTTCTTCTCTTAGATTTGGGCTTTCGGAGGGCATAGAAGAGTGCTTTGAGTTGTTGAGTGGAAGGTTTGTGAGTCTTCTCTGAATGTCAGGTTCTGATTCATTGATCTGTGCTTCCTTGGTAGATTCCGTTGTTTTTTTTAGCTAGGTTAATGTGGTTGGAGAAAAATTGTAACCATGGATCATGGCTTCTTGTAATCTTAATGTGGAAAACTGACACTTTGATTAGGGGGGAAAAGAGAGAAAACAGTGTTTGAAAATTTGAACTGGTAGAAGCGGCCATTGCTTTCCTTTGTTTTTATCTGCATCCTGTATCATGCCTGCTATATTTTCTTGCACTGCGCCTTTTGTTGCACACTGTACCTTTGATTTTGCGAAATTTCTCCTTAGTTTTCTTTTATTTTTCTGTTTTGGGTCTTAGTCCAATTCAAATGCATATCTTTTTGGACAACGACCGGACCACTTATGTTATTGGGTTTTCAGACACCAAGTTGATGCCACCGTTTCTTTCCCTTGAGTCTGAGCTATTCAGACAAATAGATGCGTACCAAAATATTATTTTCTGAAGAGGGAGACAATAAGTTTCTCAAGTTTCCCTCTCAACAAAGGCACTTCTGCGAAAGGTTTATATCTCTTGGGGATTAGCAAAGAAAGGCAATTGCATGATGATGGGATCCGCCTCCTTCTGCATTATGTCACGATAATTGATGGCTTTGCTAATCAACATATTTTAATTTTACACCCGTTAGGGAGATCAGACATTTTACCGAATATGGATAAACAAGAGATTCATTACTTTGATTTCTCTATTTTTTAAAATTATTTTAAATATTATTTATTTATATTTTAAATTTTTATTATATATTTTAAATATTATTTATTATTTATTTTAATTTTTTTATTTAAATTTGATTTTAAATTCAACACATAAAAAAATAAAGAGCGACATCAGTACCCATGAACCGAAGCCAACCCCGGACAAACCAAGGCAGTACTTATCTAACATCACTGCTTTGGCCTATCAAATTTACTTTCAAAGCACGAAAGAAGAAGTAGTTTGTAATTTTCAAATAAAAATTGACATTTAATGCGCCAAAAATACATTACAAAAATCACACTGCTTGGTGATAACAACAATAAACCAAGCAGGCTTGATGGCACCTATATTTAATTCTGCTTAAAAAATTTATAATTATTTTTAAAACACTATCCCTATTATGAAATTGGCTTGCATGATACCAAGAATATTATTATCAGATGACCGACGCAAATAATTCCCCCCAAGCGCCACTATCTTCCCCAATCCAGGACTTGAAGTTTCTCCTACGGCAAGTTCGACTTTTTTCTGCAGCCATCTACCCGATCTTGTTCAAGTAAAAAGGGCCCAGTACATGGACAAAAGAATCAATGTAAGTCTCAACCGCTAGCTACAATCTCATGAATCATGTCACCGACATTTTCATCCTCAGATCTAACGGCCAGTTTCATTGCAACCTCCTTTGAACCATCGACTCCAAACTGCAAACGCACAAGCACCTTGACATTGCCAATGAAAATACCGGACAGCAAACATGTGTGTGACCTTGAGTTATTTGGAACAACTTCCGTGCTCTACAAAACACCAATAAAGGAAAGCAAAAAGAAAAATGTATCAGCTTAATGAAAACCACCCTAGATGAGACAATATTTTTAATCAGAAAAGAGAGGTGTATTGTTATTAAGCAATGGATAGCAGGGGAAATAAAGAAAGAAAAGAATATCCATCTCCATGATCCTCAAAAGGGGGAAGAATGTAATTTAAAAAATGAAAAAAGGAATAGCTTTTGGACAAGAGGAGCTGCATAAGAATGTATAAGTTTCAATGAAATATTTCTCCAACCATGATAAAGATGGTCATAAATAATAATAAAAGAAAAATGTTGAGGCTCAAGTGTTTGTCTGGAAAACTCTGAGAAAGATAACTTCCGAAGCCCTCATTTTGGAAACTACAAAAGAAAAATGTTTGTCTGGAAAACTCTGAGAAAGCTAACTTCCGAAGCCCTCATTTTAGAAACTATATTTTTATCAGCCAAGTTTGCATCTTTAAAATTTGAATAACATTAGCTGTTGTTGGTAAATGATAGTGCAAGTAATTGCAGGTAAGAGTAGGCTTACCTCACAAGGCTGCATGCCAAGAAGACCGATGACAGCACTGACAGCTTCAGCCAGACTTTCCCTTGGGCCAAGGCCATATTCATCAACACGCTCAAAATCTGGGCCCATGCTTTCCCATGCATTCCTGAAATTAGAGACCCCTACTTTCATCATGTAATCAGCTGCAACAACCTCAAGATCCTCCAACTGATATTCATCTTCCACACCATCTTCCTCTGCCTCACCAGTAGATGGATCAACCTAGTAAAACCACAAAACATTTTTTTAAGTGGAACCATCTAGAATATATTGTTGCTAGCCACTTGCTACTAAGGCAACTATTTTATGCAGCAATTGATTTTTTGATCTATGAGTTGAGCCTAAAATGGCATCAGCTACAATCATGGTGCTATTTTACGAGCTAGTAGATCAAGAATAAAAAAGGCCTCTTGAATAGAACAAAAGCAAAATATTGCAATATTACAGCACCTAAAATCAGTTTTTACTTAAAGGCTAGCTTCCAAATAATGAGAATAAGTTCATGAATTGCAGTCTCGTAATCAAGTCTAAAAAAGTACATCCCAAGAAAAGGAAACGAAAAAATAGAATCAAAACATCTTTGTGACAACGAAAAAGCTTTCACCTCTTTAACAATGAATCTTAGCATGTTAGAAAATTTTCCAACAGCTGGAACTCCTTCTGGCCTCTCAAATGCCACAAAGGTCTGTCCAGGAGAATCATAAGGAAGAGATCTCAAAGGTTTAGACGCTACTTCAGAGAACTCTTCAGCATCAGAAGTATCCACAATAACAATGACCTGGTAGCAGACAAAGAATAATATTATAAAGGCCACACCAAGTAAGACTGCAAAAATGCACCACTGCTTTCATAAATTGGTCCTTACACTTTCCAGTAATTGTTCTGGAATTGTATTTGTGCAGTTATACTGGAACACAACATGCCTATCAAAAATGTGCTTGACAACATTAACTGCATATTCTGTTTCTGCTTCAGTCAGCTCAACCAGTGCTGAGGACTGGTATATAAGAAAAAATAGAAAGACCAAATCAGTACTTCTCCAACGGAGGTATAACAAAATAAAAGGTAACATGATCGGTGAAATAAATGGAGAAACTCATCACAGAACCTTGAAAAGCTTCCCGAAGTCTGAAAACTCTGAAATTAAAGAAAGTAGCTTCTCACGAGCATCAACAGTAGATGGGGAACCACTTGGAGGAGCACCAAGACCAGCGGGCGTTTTACCCAGGGCTTTCTTCTCAGCGAGTGGCTGAGACTTCACTTCCTTGGGCACAGAATTAATATCAAAAGGTTCTTCTGAAGGCGCCTATATTCATATCAAACACATAAGATGATGACATAATTAATGGCACAAATTACATAAAAGAACCGTAGAAACTTACATAGTTTTTCAAACTCGTCTCCAGATTGACAAGTGGGGTATCCAGTGATCCAAAGAGAAAATCTTTCACATCTTTATCAGTTTCAACAACTGCACCATCACCACCAATAGTATTCAGATAAAGTGTTGCCCTATCACGAACCTGTAAACAAGGCAGGACATAGACATGTTTAAAGCAATAGATTTGACAGCAAAAACTTTGATATAGTATTCTCGGAAAGATACAACTGAGGCGCAAAATATATATATATATATATATATTGAATTGTTTTACCAATCAAAGTAACAGACATACATAAGTAGAAAATAAATCAAAACATCATAAGTTGATGTATGAAATACAAGCTCACCTCATCATCACTGTCATAGAGGCATCGTCTCAACAGAACAAAGATACGAGGCTGCAGCAGAAAGTATAGAGGAAAGCAAATTAAGTCAGCAATTGATAACTTAACTAGAAATTATAGTTAAGAGGAGAGAGAAAGAGTGGTTGGGGTCTGCTAATAATACCTTCAGTGAATCAACCATAGCACCAAACTTTGCCAATGTACCCACAGCTGCAGCCCGAACTGTTGCATTTTCAAGATGTACACGATTATAAATGTACCGGATATATTTGCTAGGATCTGAAGTTTTTGGGCCTTCAATTCCTAGAAAATGGAGTATCTGGCAATATGCAAATGAAAAAATCATGACAGAAGTTAGGAAGGAAAGAAAAAAAAAATTACAGGAACACAACAAAAATTGCCGAACATTGGTTGAGGAAAAAGCTACCTGTGTGGAAAGGTAAGTAAATTCACAATCTTCAATGAACTCACAAAGGTGAAGCAGTCCACTTTCTTTTGCTTCAGGAATATCTCTTATGAGGATCACTATTGAATCTACTATTGTCTTTTTGTATTCAAATCCACCTTCTTCCCTTAGAATGTTGCTCAAAAAGTTCATCCTAACATAACAAAGCAAAAACAAGATTTAGCTTTGCTACAGAAAATATATCGAACAGTTGTGAACACACCAGATAAATTATACACCTAATTGAAAATAAACTTGGACAAATGACAAGACATGAGCATCTGACTTACAGTGATCTGAATTTCAGTGGAAACTTTAAGCATAAAGATCTTATAGCCTCAACCACAACAATCTTGAATTCGTCAGCAATATCTGACATGAAATTTGTTATCTGCTTCATCAGTCGGTCCACACTTGATTCATTTCCAGTCTTCAAAAGTGTGGTAATAGCAAGTGTAGCAATGCTTCTGTTCTGGTCGGATATTAAACTCTCCATATCAATGTTGCAGTTAGTGACAGCCATTGGATGAGTCATTGCCACCTGTAGAAAGTTTACTCTTATAGTCAGTGTAAAATGAAAGCTTTTTCTTCCACCAGGAAATAGTCACTAGAGAATTATTCCCAAGCGAAAATGATTTAAGTTTCTTTTAAATGTACATTACATAATGGTTAAATTTACAATCACCTCCATACACATTTTCCACACCCCCTTCCCAAATTAACTTTGTTACGAACAAACAAGTTCACAAATTCCCTAATTATTTATTATTTCAGAAGTATAATCTGTATTAGCACAAAGAAAAACTAGTTTAATGAAAAATCAATGAACCTTGTTCAGAGTGCGAACAGCAGCAAATCTTAACACTGGCTTAGAAGAACTTAAGAAGAGCTGGAGAACAGTAATTGCTGGGGTCAATTCTTGGCTTGTTACACCATTGAGCTCAGTGATAGCCTTGGCAGCCTCAAAAATCACCATCTCTGTCTTATGGCGCAGACAGCTCTCAAGAAAATCATAAAAAGGGCGGTCCCCATTTTGAGACTTAATTGCAGACTCGTGAATAACCTGCACAATTGCGACAATAACTTCATTATGATAATGCAAATAAAAAAGGCATCCCTATGACAAACCATATGATGCAACAGGAGTCATATACCTGCGTAGCATAACGTATCAAGAGGCATTGTGCTAAAGGTGAACGAACCGTACCCCTTGTCAAACTGGTAACCAACTTGCTAACAGCTAGACGATCATTCTGCCGTATCTGAAAGTTTTACATGCATTAACTCAGTTCAGCATACAAGTGACCTTTACAGATCAATTTAGTGGCAGGAGTATAAGAGCAGGATTTCACATCCAAGCCCTGTAAATGATGATGAAATATAGTGATGTGGCATAACCATGCCAAGGATCAGTTTAGAAATTAGCAATGGTTCTAAAATTTCAGCCATGTGGAAAAACATTCGAACAGAAGATAAACATATGCCATTCTGCAGTGACTTCATAATCCAACAACTAATTCATCAAATGTTAGCATGCACAATTTCTGAGAAGCTATTAATTTAAATTCAAATGATTATATATGTATGATTTTCCAATAACAAGTATTAAGGCTTTCAAAGGAAACAAATAATTGATTAATATAAAAAAAAAAAAGGAGTTCAGGGACAGTCTGGTAGGCAAAATCATTAGCTAAACCATCATATTTCAGCTCAATATTAAGTCATGAAGCAAAACTGCTAGCAATGCATGCCCCAATCTTTACACTAATTTCAAAAACAATCAGAACTTAACACGTTAAATATCAACAAAAATGCAGCAAAACAAATTGAGTTACATTACTGGTTGGTTATTAGTCTAACTACCAACTTCAAATTGCAAAGGAGGGGAAGAGGGAGGAGTTCGAGGTGGTTCAGGAAATTAAAAAAAAAAATGACAGAATATTAAAACAGGAATTCAGCATACTTGATGGAGCAAAGCCAATGCATGAAACTGTACAAGGACTGCCCTAGATTGCACGGCTTCCTGAACCTCATTACTCCATCTTTTCACAATCTCAGGGTTTGTCTGTCAAAATGTCAAAATATCAATGGTTGTATTAGCAAAAAAACAAAAACAAAAAAAGCATGATTACACATACAAATCAAATCTTTGCTACTAAATATAATTCGAAAGCACCTGGAGCAAGTGGATGCCACTGACTAAGGCTGCACTAGCAACCACTGGATTCTTGTCAACAATTGCTTGTTTCAAATATCGCTCGATTTGGGTTAAAAGGGTTCCATCTGTCATCTGGCAAAGCACGCGAATGGCATTTGTCCGATACATATCGGTCTTGCTATTCATGTCCTTCATGAGTGAGCTTGTCACAATAATAACCTTTTTTGAAAGAAGACCATTGATTAATCAGCATATATAATTGCAAAAACAACATACATAACATGTAGAAAATGGAAATTCGATTAAGACACAACCTCATCAGCAGATGGAGACAGTTCCTTTATCATCAAATAGACCATTCTCCTCAAACCTATATCTTTTGATTGAAAGAGCTTAGTCACAGCGAAGAAAACTTCTGTGGCCTCAGTCTGTAAATTTATAGCAAAAGGACATCATGCAGAATATGATCAGCATAGTAGAAAATTCGATCTACCAACATTCAATCTACCAATCTAACATAAAAGCAAATAATCTCTCAAGTGTTCATCACAGCAGGGCCTATTGTAAAAACCATGGATCTATTTTTCCACTATCTAACTAGTGATCCAAATGAATTGGCCAAAACATTTTAAATTACCTTGGTGAATGTTTCTCCATGGTTAAGTAGATAGAGAAGCTTTGTGATCACCTGCAGGCAAGCACCAAGTAAAAAAACCGATAAACAACAATTAGTATAAGATGAATTAAAACGCACATTGAGTTAATAAAAGAACCTGAGAGCATCTCCTTGGATCAAGCTGGGGGTCATTGAAAACTCTAGCTTCTTGCAGAACAGCACCCTTCTCAATTCCCAAAAATGGAGAGTACTCTGCTGTTTAACAACAATAATTGCACGGTATAAAAATGAGACAATTTCTATGCAGGCATAAAAACTTAATTACAGTAGGTGAAAAGTTATAAACTATTTATAATAACAATACATGTCATAAAGGAATAAAAAAGCCTCCAGATCCAAATCACAAACAATCCACGCCATATCAATGCAAACTAAACGTAATTACGGACAATTAACAATCCGCATTGCAATTTAGAGCAAACTGAAATCAAATCAGAACAGGTAAAATGACACCGTATACGCGCAACACAGGATCCACAAGTCACACTATATGGTAACGCGACTGAGAAACACAGATCTAGAACCTACTCGCTGATCTAATACAATAGCCAAAGGTTTGTCCATTAAATACAAAAAATATGAATTAAATAATAAGAAAACAAATCGGAAAAATGAAATGGAATTGAAGAATGCACCTTCATCGTCACCATCATCGTCTTTCTTAACGAGAGGCTGAGCCATCGCTAAAGCAAACAATTAAATTAAGTATCAAAGATCTGGAGTTAACTCTCTGAACTCTCTCGGTTTCTGTCGTTGTATCAATTTAAACGACGGAGCTATCAAATTTCGAAGACGAGGCTCGCTCTGGCTCCTGTGTTTGTGTTGTTATGTCATGTGTACGTATGCCATTTTAAGCGGGATTAAAAGAAGGGCGGGCTACGATCAAGTGTGTGGAATGTTTGAAGTTGAAGTAGTTGGCTAATGAAGAAACGCCACGTTATTAATTGAATCGTATGAAGTGGGGTGAATTACGTAAGTGTCCCTGGTAGTGAGTTAGAAATTTATTATCATTTGTTTTTTAAAAAATCTCACGCAGAACAATTATACTGTATTAATATAGATGGTATAGTAAAATTATTTAATTAATTAAAAAAATTTATTCATCAATTATAAATAAAAAAAAAGATTAAAAGTGAATCTCACTTTCAATTAATATAACATTTTTTTAATCACATTAAAAGATTTACTTTTAATTTTTTTTATTTATAATGTTGTATCACCTATATTGATGTGGTAGGATCGTTCTATTTAAGATTTTTTTTTTATTTTTTTAAAGAGAAAATAAAAGATAATTGTAATAAATTAAATATAAGGGAGATTGTGAATAAATGATGAAAATATTAAAAGAATAATAACATATTCTACATTCAAATTAGTGCCATGTATTGCACCTAATATTTGTCTTAATCAATTTTTTTTTTGTAGTTTGAATTCAAAATAAAGAGTTAATAAAATTAGTTTTAATTGAAAACAATAAGAATTATTATTGTCCGAGTTAACAATTGTATGGGTTATCAGTATTTCTATTAATCAAATTTTTTGTAGCTTAAATTTAAAATAGAGAATTAACAAAATTCGTATTTATTGGGGGCTGTGGGAACTAGTTTTTATTAGAGACTATAGGAATTAGCTTTTGTTGGAGTTAACAGTTATAAGGGTTATCATTTTTGTAATTGTGGCAAACAATTTTACTTAAAAAAAAAAAAAGAAAAGAAAAGTAAGAAAAGAGGAGATCAATGTGATTAATGATTATGGCAAAAGCTATTAACAACACTAGAATTCTGACTAGGTATTAGTTTTTTCTTTATTTTTGTTTATAAATTTAAAGTTTTTAATTCATATTATCTTTATTGATTTAAGCACTACAACACCCCACTTTATCTGTAATTGTTTTATAGCAAATTAAGGTTCAAAAAAAAAATTAATGAAGAAAGGCTTTTAGATCAAAAATAATTTATTTCACAAAATAAAAAAATTCGCTCGCATAATGGCACCAAACCAAAATCAATGTTAACAAAAATAATTAAACATTACAAACATATATTAAATATTATTGGTGGGTATTATATCATGCCATCTCTTATTCAATACATATCGATCCAATGATTAAATTAATAAGCTTTTTTAAATTTGTAAAACACGCGCACACACACATATTTATGAGTTAAATTTTGTTTGTAACATGATTAAAGAGAAATTTTAATTCAATTTGTGTAATATTTAAAGAAAATTATATTAAAAATAAATAAGATGTATGTTTTAATAAAAAATAGATAATAAGAAGTTTTTGAACAACAATAACTCAAGTTGTATTGAAAGTTTTCCTTTCAAGTTTCTGCATCATATGCAGCTCCATTGTGAAACCAATTATTATTGTTATTATTATTTTAGTTTATTGATTTTTTTTAAGCGAAATATATTTTTTAAGCTTGAACTAAAGTTATAAATTATATTTGAAGTAAGGCATTTTGACTTTAAAGTTACAAATACTATGAAATAAAATCAGTGATATCAAATAAAAATATAATAATAAATCATTATATTAAATATTAATATTTAATTACTTGTATTTTTAAAGATAAGTAGAAGCATAACAAAATCAAAATATAATTATAATTTGAAAACACGCCTTAAGATGTGAGCAGTATGATAATATATAATTTATCGTATCAACACTTGAGAAGCTTACAATTTGATCTCCATAATTCAATAGTTAAATTGTTGAAAAGATGCACACTCAAATATAAAGTGTTTAGAATAAACAAAATTGTTTGTTTGGTATAAAAATTAAAAAGCAATTTAGACAAAAAATGAGGAGAGGAGAATTATTTAACTTGTGTTTTTCAAAAAATTCAAAGCTCTTCTATTTATAAAAAGAAATATGGCTGTTGTAAGAAGTATAATTATCACATTAAACTTATAATTGTTCTTTGTAATTGCAAAATTTAAGTTCAAAAAGTTGAATTCAAAACATCTGTTCCATTCCTTGATTTGAATCCAAAATTTGGTTAATACAAATTTGCAATCTCTCTATTTGGCTCAAAATAAAATTCGTATATTTTAGAATATCATAAATATTTATAACAATTTGCCTTGTAAAATTTTGAGTATTTAAAATAAAAATTGAGGATGGGAAGAGATAAAAGCTTAAATTTCTCTCCAACTCTAAACTATATTTATATATACACACGCGTTCACGCATCCGTGCACTTGGCAAAAGAAAAAAAATACAAATTAAACAACTTAAATAATTATGAATTTAACAATTACTTAAATAATTTGTTAATACATAATATTTTCTGTTAATTAGGTCATCAAAATTTTGTCAATTATCAAAATAATTTATTGATACATAATATTTATCATTGGACAGGTCATCAAAATTGTTCATCATGCTGAGTCATCAAAATAGCCCCCTCCAGGAAAGCTTGTCCTCAAGTCTTGCATGAAATTAGGAAGAGAAGAATCTCAAATTTTTGAGGTATATTTAGGATAGGTTTTTTAATAAAATCTAAAAGAGATAAAAAAGATAGTATTAAAGAAAATTTTGAATAAGATAAAAAATAATAATTAATAGTGAGAATATAAAAAATGTAAATAAAAAAAAAAGATACAAGAATTCTTGAGAGAACAAGCGTCATTAGTTAAAAAAAAGTGTTTATTGTAAAGAGGAAAGAAAAAATGATTCAATGGGTTTGTTTTCTCAGAAAAAAAAAATCAGTACCTCACGTACGGAAAAAAAAAACAGTAACACAGCCCAATCACGTTGCGGTGAAATGACAATTCGTGCCTTCACCTTATCACAGAAATCGGATCGACCTCAACGCGTGCGGTTGCCTAATCACATACATCTCAAATGAATGCATGTCATCAAAAGTTGATCACCATTTGTTCGCTTTCATTTCCGGAACTACAACTCTACTTGAGGGCACCGGCCTCGGCTAGCCCCGAATTCGCCGCTCGAGGCTCGGTCGTTGCCCCATACTTACTGCATATAGGGGCCGCCACTGAGGTTATCCGCCGCCATTTTCCTTAACTTCTTAATATTTAAGCTCTCAATCGTCATACTTATCTGACCCATTTTGGGCCTCTTTCTGGAACATTGTCTAGCAAAAGCTACCATGCGTGCCGCTCTTATGGTCTGCTAATTCATTGAAGCGTGCTTATGTATAAACTAAATGAGAAAATAGTCAGGTGAGTGTCGTTGGTGAAAAAAATCGGCATTCAATCTATTAAGCTGTCTTCCGTAGCTCCGATGGGGGTCGACAGGGCGCCGTCAGGTTATGAGTTCCAAGAGCACAACACCGACGAAGAAAGCATCAAATTTCTCGGTTAATATGACGCTTGATGGATACTCAGGAGCCAAGCAGCAGCGTTTTCGTTTAATGTGTTAATGATTTGGGAGGGATTCAAATTCAATTTGGATCTTCACTGAAAAACCGAACTAACCAATCAATCCATCCGAAAGAAAAGCCATGTTTAATACTGCTTTTAAAATCTAACCGTTGTATTCAAATTATTTACGAAGGAAAAGAAAAATATATATATAAAATCACCTTTCAAACTGGTTTACACAAACTTATATAATAATATTTTATCTTATAAAAATAATTAAAAATTTATGATAATAAAAAAATAAATTATATAAAACATGTTACGTGGTGATAATTTTATTTTATACGTGAGGTTGTAATTTTAATGTTATTTTTTTTAATTTTAAGCTTTTATTTATATAAACTATATTAACAAAAACTCCAGTGTGAAAAATTTGTAAACTATAATCTTATTTATGATTATGTCCAAACACGACCACCCAAATGTCCCAACCTTGTCTAGAATTCTTGTAGGATCAGGGAAAGGAAAATTGCTTTATCTTGAAACATTCCCTTTTAAGGATAGGAGTTTTAATGATTAGTCAAGGTATGATGGGAAGAAATTGCTCTCACAAAAACCAATTCAAATTTAAGCTGACATGGCCACAAAGTTTTAAGTTCAAGTCAACATGGGAATTTATTTATAGAAATAGTTATTTTTATTATTTTTATTTTTGAAAAAATAATTTTAAATATTATTTTATTTTTATTTTAAATTTTTATTATATATTTTAAATATTATTTATTATACATTTTATTTATTTTAATATTTTTTAAATTTTATAAATTTAATTTTAAGTATAACACACACACACACACACACAGAGGACAACCTCCCTCTGAATATGGTAGCATACCTCGAAAATGTGAGGCAACATGGTACCGTAGCCAACCTGGAGAATGTGAGGTAATATCCATACTAGCAATGCTTCCTATTATTTCTTACAAATTAGAGCAATGACAAGTTAGTTCCAATTTCATGCAAGATTTTCAAAGCTCGGGCCTTTGAATGTGAGGCAGAAAATTATATTTTATAAAAATCAATAAAAAAATCTGTCAACAATAAAATTATTAATTTTAATCATTAATTGATTAATAAAATCAATAAAATAATTAAATTAATTAATTAATTTATATTTAATAAATTTATTTTAATAGATGAGGTTAGATATATATTTTATAAAATATAAAAAATAAATTTATTTAATCAATTAATTTTTATCATTGAAAAGTATTTTTTTATTAATTTATAAAAATTGTGTATTTATATATAATTTTAAGGGATATATGAAAAAATATCCCTATTTTTTAATTTAAGATTTGTAGTTTGGGAAACAAAAGACCCAGATCAACTGCGCAATAATGTTATTGGTCATTCATATTATAGCTGTCACGGAGACGATCCCCAGAAAAAAAATAATAAAACAAAAAATAAAAATAAATAATTAAAGAGTCAAAACGAAATTACAGGACAGTACAGCTTGGCCACGAGAACGAGCGAGCAAAAAGATACTAGAAAGGTCCGAACGGCCATCTCAGAAACAAAACAAATAGTCTGCGTCGTCGATTAACAAAAGTGTTTGTGTTTGTTTCGACGACCACACAGAAACGCAACAAGTACTAGGAAAACTTCATCACTCTGTTAATAGATCCATTCGATTCCAAAACGATGCCGTCTCGTAGAAGGACTCTCTTGAAGGTCATCATCCTCGGCGACAGCGGGTCAGTTGATTAAATTACATGAATATAGGGCTGTATATATAGTTTTTTTTTTATATTGTTGAACGTGTATTTGGTTTGGTTTCTTTTACGTTTAGGGTTTCTGTACGGATCTTATGGAGATCTCAGTTGAACGAAATTTGATCCGATGATTAGGCTTGAATTTTTTTGCATAATTCGAGAATCTTATTTCGTTATAGAAGTTTTCTCTGTTTCTTCTGTACATAGAAAAAGTATAATTCGGCTTAGTTGAGGAATTAGATTGGATTGGTTGTGAACAATTAGGTTCCTTCTTTTTTCTTTTTTGTTTTCTGATTTTTGTGTTTTTTCCTTACATTTTAAGAATTTTGAGTTATAGTTATGGAATTTAAGATTTATTGGTTTTACTTCCTGTTAATTGTTTTGATTTGTTTTTTGCAGGGTGGGCAAGACCTCTTTGATGAATCAGTATCCTTGCAATTTTTTTAAGTTAATATATTTATAAATAGAATGAATAACATAAATAGATGACGTAAACTTTTCTATGGTATTTCTGATGTTGTTTGGCTTGACATTTAACTTAAAGATATGTAAATAAGAAGTTTAGCAATCAGTACAAGGCCACCATCGGTGCTGATTTTTTGACAAAGGAAGTGCAATTTGAAGACAGGCTTTTCACCTTACAGGTTAGTAAACAGAACTGAGCTACTTGTTTGGATTTTCTCAATTTTTTTTTGTTTTTACATGCTTTCAAAAGCTTATAGTTTCAAAGTGTTCATCTTTTTGTGCTTGGGAGTTTGGTTTTTTTTATAAAATATTTTTATCAATGATTGGATACTTCTGTAGTTTGCATTTTCAATACTTTTGTCCAATAGTCACCATTTAAGTGCATTTCTCCTCTAAAGTGTGATTTTCTGGTGTCTAAAGTGTAGAGGTACTGCTAAAGTGAGTCATTGAAACATGGTGGAATACAGGAAGTGTGTTTGCTATGTCTTAGCCTTGGATCTTTCTCGTAAACTGACAAAATAAAAGGAAAACATAAGGAAGAAAAGGCTACAGAAATATATCTACAGGTTCTGATTGTGTGATTGGTGGTGGACGAGTGCAGTTGTATCTTGCTACATTCAAAGAAATTCCAAGCTGTATCCCCTTTGTGTTTTGGACCGATGGAGGTGGAAAAGAAGTACCAACTAAGAAATCTTGAATATAGAGATCATAATGTTTGTGCTTGCAGATTAGATTGAGATGTAAGTGTATGTATAAAGTTTAACAGGGGAAGACAAGAATATTCAAAAGATTGGACGATCTAACCTAATGGTTAGGGCAATCTTATTTTCCAAAGGAGATGAAAAGTTTTAGGTCTGTCCTACAATACTGAAGCTTTGCCATGATGTTATTTTAAATTCCTGAGTGGCCCTGTGTGAGGTTTGAGTGACAAACACAAGGAAGGGTTCTCAGCCATGGTAACTATGCAAAATGTTTTAGAGATATGATTTAATGTTCCACTCACTGATATTGCATACATGCAGATTTGAGTTCACTTTCTTTATCTTGAGCTACGCTTGTATTCTCACAATGCAACTTTAATGTTGATGTTATTCGTGTTATACATCATATGAGGTAGGAGTAAAATAATTGTTCTTATACATGTTTAGACACTCAATTGGGCCTCTTTGTACAATTATTATGTTCAATTGTTCCTAAAATTTAAAATTTGCTCTTCCTTGACAATTGACGAGTATTACTTTAATATTGTTAGTTCTCTTTGATTGTCCAACTAAATGATCCATTTATTAGTTTTGCGGTCTTGTCCTTTTGATTATTTAAGAGGCAAGTTATGTTCGTATTTAGAGTTCTAACATATTTAATAAATGGGTTTTGTTCAAATAGGGATATATATCCTGTGCCCAACTTGAATTGCCACCTCTAAGTGGTTGCAGTGGAGCTTTTGGTCTTGCATCTTATAACATCTAGATTGTTAGATTTTTATTTCTTTTTGTCTCCAAGAGTATTGGAGTATTGCTGTGCCTTAAAGGTTAGTCAACACGATTCTGTTTTCACAGATCTGGGATACCGCTGGTCAGGAAAGATTCCAAAGCCTAGGTGTTGCCTTCTACCGAGGTGCTGATTGCTGTGTACTTGTTTATGATGTAAATTCAATGAAATCATTTGACAACCTCAATAACTGGAGGGAAGAATTCCTTATTCAGGTACTCCTTTTGTGCTTTTTACTTTCCAATTAGATGCAAATTAAGCAACATTTTCATTATCTATTGAGTAATTGCTTGTGATAATAATTTGACAAACCTGCTGCAGGCAAGTCCTTCGGATCCGGAGAATTTCCCATTTGTTGTTCTAGGAAACAAGGTTGATGTGGATGGTGGGAACAGTAGAGTGGTATGCATTTGAAGATATATTTTCTCTTCAATCATCCTATTCTCTCTCTCTCTCTCTCTCTCTCTCACACACACGCGCGCGCGCGCGCGCGTGCATATGCACACGCATGCACGCACGCACAAACACGCACACTCCGAAAGTTAAAAACAAGGGATCATTCTGTTTTGAGCTTTAAGTCAACATTTGATTCTATGCAAACTCCCAGGTTTCTGAGAAGAAGGCTCGAGCATGGTGTGCCTCCAAAGGAAATATACCTTATTTTGAGACCTCTGCAAAGGAAGGGATCAATGTGGAAGAAGCTTTCCAGTGCATTGCCAAGAATGCCCTTAAGAGTGGGGAGGAGGAAGAGATGTAAGTCAAAAGATCAACTCTTCCTATCTACCTACACAATTTCAAATTTGTCAATTTCTTGCATTTGCTAGGGATCATTATCACATTGATTATTGTGAGACATACTACATGCCACTACCTTTTTTATATTTGCTACTTTCTTGCACGGTTAGGAATATAAAATAGCATATATTTTATTATGCTTATCAATTTGTTTTTCTCTTGGGATTTGCACATCCCCAAAAGTCTAAATTACCCATGCTAGATGGTATAAATATTTTTAGCTGAATTTTTGTTTAGTGGTTTAGCCATCTAAGTGGTTTCAACTTTATGAATGGCTAATGGAAAACCAAATTACAGGTTCTAGTGCTCCATATAGTATGAGATTACTTCTGCATGGTGCATGTGTTATAATCGGTTCCAAATTTTGTATTTTCCCGATTCATCATTTTGCACAAGATATACTGCATTTGGAAATATCTGTGAACTTTTCTGATATTGAGGATAATATACTGGGCCAGTCTTGAAAAAAATTAGAACTTTGATCCCGCGGTCAGTTAAAGTTGTTGATATTGTAGTTTACCTTTTGGGCAAATTTAAAAATTTACTGATATTAGTTTTTGGCCCTTGTGCTTGCTGGAAATTCTCTTTGTTCTGAAGATATTTGCCGGACACCATTGACGTTGGTAGCAGCAGCCAGCAGAGGCCAAGTGGGTGCGAGTGCTAAAGATATTGCCTAATTTTTTCGAAGCAGCAATAAGCAGTGTTACAAATGATTTGGCCTTCTAAACCATTTTTATGGTTTTGTACAAGGCTACAATGTACATTAGTGTTTGTGTGAAAACAAATTGGTCCATTCATGTTGGTTAGCTTTAGTTGTTTGTGGGCTTGAAGTGTTATATTTTATTCTTGCTGGGCTGTTTTCTTCAACCTTTGTTGATGACCAGTCATGAGTCTATTTTCAACGTTCTAGTTATTTCTTTCACTTTCCGAGATATTGAAAAATTATATTAGAAGTAATTTATCTTGAGGATTTTCAGCCACCATTTCTTCTTTTGTTTTCCCGAGTTTAAGATTAGAAGGAGTGTCTCAAGTACTGGCGCTTGATAAACAATGCAAAATTCCACTACTAGTACCAGCCTGATGTCAAGAATTGATTTCATTGGCGACAACGGGGTGGAATTCGTTTTAGATGATGTTCTTGATGCAACCCTTGACAAGGATTAACGGGATTATTTCAAGGTTTAATGGTTAGTCAAAGTGTGGATTTTAGCAGATGTTGTGTAAGTAAATAAATATCGTGTGTATGTACCTTGCAGTATGATGCTTCTTTTTCCTTCCTGTGAACCTGTGTGGTGGAAGTCAGACGATGTAAGCGGTTCCAGGGTTTGCTCTCCGCATTCCAATAAAAATTTGTCTTCCGTCGGAGGCAAAGCAATGGCTGTTTTCTGTAGAAAAAACCAACTACACGTATTAAAAGTTCCTTGACAGGGTTTGGAGCTCAAAGCCCTCCAAATTTTGGGATTAAAATTCCCTCAGGAGTGGAGGGGCAAGAGTTTTAAAACAATAAAACATAACAAGGGAACACAAGAAATCATAACTGAAAATAAGTTTAATGTCAAAAGGTCATTCAGCGAACGTTGATTCCTTGACGTGTCTCGAATGCAGAGGCTGAGAAGACTAGATGGATGCTTGCACATAAATTCTCTATGGTTCATAACTTTTAAAAGCCAGAGATGATGTCTAAAAGGTTACTGTACAAAGAACCAAATCCACTGTTACATCAGCAGTCGTACCAGTAAATACGGAAAGGGGGCAACACAACGTGTCAGGGCATTACCCCGGTATACTATTTCTGACATCTACATATTTACACCACGTAGCATTTGTAATGATTGTGGAGACAGATACAAAAGGATATAAACTTTTGCACAAACTAACACTAGTTAAGAGTGCCACAGTACCTTAGAGACTGAACCTCGTGAAAATACAAACATCAGCAAAATCCCAAGTACTATCCTAATCATCTTCTTTGAATGAGGCTAATGCTCCAGCAATTCTTGCTTAGCGCACGAGGATGCCAAAAACATGCTATTTTTGTCCCAAGATGATGCTGAGAGTCAGGTGGTTGCTGAATCTTCAATTACATACTTCTGCAAATGATATTGCTAGAAAAATCTGATCCTACCACGTGGGGTGAAACCAATGGGCAAATATGAATCTTCCAAAACTGTACATGTTTGAAAAATTCATTTAAGCTCAGTCAACCATGGATTCTGTAAGAACTTGAAAATATGGAAGAGAAAGAAAGCAACTAAAGTAGCATCAATGGATACGAGATTGCTCCAGCAAATTAGGACTAGGAAAGGACTTGCTACAAGATATGCATATATAAAAAAAAGGACGTGACAGCACAAAAATGGAGTCAATAGCTAGAAGCAAAATATATAGAAATATTCTTTCCGTACTTTGAGAAGGAAATCTTTAATTTTATGCAACATTCTCTTCTCTAAGACAAATTGGAAGATGCACCTCTTGGTTCAGCTAATGCTCAAGAGGGAATCTTTTGCCTGACATCTAATATTTGCTACTTTAAAGGATATAAGATTTTTGAATTCCTTGAAAAATCTAATACAATACAAAATATAGTCATGCTGAATGCACAAAAAGTATCAAAACAGATTCAATCAACTGTCATTTTCTTCACGCACCTCTCTTCCTCTGTGTCTATCAGATCCAATGTCAATGGCAATTTTAGAAAGAGGTTTTTTCATATGAGCTTCGGACTTAGTACACAAGCAATGTGTTCCACTGTCCAGGGTACACTCAGTGGCTTGGTAGGCAATATCTTTGAATCAGAAACTTCAAACATAACTTCTAATGTCTGACATTGCATACTAACATTTACAATCTTGGCAATATGGTCTGAGGTCCAGCAGGAGCAATTTCAGGTTAACAATGACCCACTTCAAAAATTTAATTGGCAAATGTTGACACATAAAAAAAAATGTATAAAGAAATAAATACTCACTTAGTAAAACCAGTAGCAATGTGTCTGATTGGACGAAAACTTTATTCACAAACACTGGAAAGATATTACTTCATCCCAACTGAAGAAAGTTTGTCCTTGCTGGAAGGCCGAATTGAATTTCCTGCCACCGTTGTGGATGAAAATGTGTTAGAAGGGGTAGAAGCTTGGGGTCCCATGGTTCTTGAAATTGGTGGCCTTGAGGAAATCATATTGATGGGAGGTCTTGCAAAGTTCACTGGAATTCTATTGGCAGGCATAGGTGGTTGCATTGTTCTGGATGGGCCAAGTCGAGCTTGAATTATAAGTGCTCGTTCCTGGTAAAGCCTCTGTCTTGACCTCTCCAATTGCTCTCTTACCCTCAGAGTCACATTATCCATATCATTAAAGAAGGCCAACTTTGCTTCCAACTTTTGTAACTGCAACAAATTGATCCTCCAGTAAGCTTAATTCCTAAAGTCAACAGTGGAAAACATGAAAGCCCATTTGGCTATAAGATTACCTGCTTTTCTATCAATGATGTAGCAAGTTGTCGAATTTGGTCCTCTTCCTGGCAAGCAAGAAGTTTTGCCTTCACTGCTGCAGCAGAGAGTGCAGAAACTGCTGCATGCTTTATTTTGTCAATGCACTGGTCATTTTTTTTCTCTCTTGAGTCATGCTTCTCTTCTTTAATGTCTTTAATTTGATCGTCGCCTAAATAATGGAAAAAATGAGATAAAATAAACATATAGTATGTGTAGACAAACTACTAACTTGAAACCAACAAAACTTCTTATTCACTTCTTCATTGCTGAAGAACAGACCATGACGACAAAACTTTTCTAATACAATACATTGTACATTTTCTCTTACTATTTTGTATCACACGTGATTTAATGACTCAAGTAGATTTGGCATCATTCAATATTATTTTCTAAATCATTAAACTATTCTTGGAATACTTCTGAAAGATAAGATTGCTCAAACCTATTCATATCTTCCACAATTTTACTGGTTTGCTAATACTACTTTAATTCTTTTATCAAAAAATTCCCCAAGCGCATGCTTAATATCGTTAATAAAACTGACTTCTAGTGCCTTCGATGATCAAATCTAACGGGAAAAGTTTGGAGAGAGAACAAGAAATGGAGAGAGACCTGTAGCTGTTCCATTTTCAATTATTGAGTCTGTCTGTTGTGGTTCATTTATTTCTGAGGGCAATGAATCAGACACCACATCTACATTTTTTGATGTCTGTGAGGGTTGGGAAGACTCTTCTTTGGAACTTGATGTAATTTGTTTCTCAGGTTCATTATTCTCTGAGGGTAGAGAATCAGAAACCACATCCGTATCCTTATTTGCCTTGGAAGGTTGTGATGGCTCTGCAACTGAATTCGATGTTACTGGCTGACCAGGCTCATTCTTTTCCATAGGAAGAGAATCAGACAACAAATCAATTTCCTTTGCTACATCTGCAGGTGGAGAAGGCTCACCTGAATTCCTCTCTCCTGACTCCTTCAAAGAACTTGTTGAGACCTGGGATTGTAAATCATTTGATTCCTCCACAATACTTGGTGGATTGCCCTTTGGTGATTCTGGATTGCTTGCTTCGTTCAGATCTCCTGGTTTAACTTTCTCAGAAATAATTTGGTTGCCTGGTCCTTTAGCATCATGTAATTTCTCAAAGGATTTTTCATTTGAGGAAGCTGATTGTCTCTTTTCTTCTGGAACAGAATCTTTGATTGTCTTGTCTCCATGATTATTTGACAAATCTCTTTCATCCAACACTAAGGTAGAGTTAGACTCCTTAATGTTTCGGTCTTCCAGGTTTTCATCTTTTTGAGTATCTCGATCAGCCATTTCAGCAACAATACTGCAAATCTCTTGTTGACATCAGACATAACACATACAAATTGCCAGAGTATTAAAGCTCCATACAAATCCACATACCTCCCAGAACGAGCTGGTTCTTTCTTATCACCTGGTGGATCTTCCAAAATGAAGCAGTGCTTTGCAGCCAGCTCTATTGCTGGAGAATTGCTGGATATAGATTTCAAAGAACTACGTGCTGAAGCAGTAGCGATATCAGGTCCCACCAACAGTGCCAAGAATGCTGCCTGCAGAAGATAGGAACATGTAAACCCTCATTTTAACTCTTGACAATGTGAGGAAAAGGCAAAAGGTTTTATACATAAATGGGTGTTATATTTCAATTAATAGAAATTTTAAGAGAATAGTTGAATATATGAAAAAGGTTTACAAAAAAAAATTTAATGTTCATACTGATAAAGTTACATAAGATTTATATTGAAGGACCACAG
This sequence comes from Swietenia macrophylla, assembly GCA_032401905.1. NCBI lineage: Eukaryota > Viridiplantae > Streptophyta > Magnoliopsida > Sapindales > Meliaceae > Swietenia > Swietenia macrophylla. The sequence continues at coordinate 4,428,234 of CP135564.1, forward strand.
TAGGTCTAAGATGGAATTTTATTCCAACTTGGTACAATATATCCCCTTTCATTTATTTGTTGATCAAATTAGACATACAGCTGAATAGCAGATGAATTAGAAGCCAACAAAAGCTCTTTCTAAAAGGACCTTGACATCTGAGATGTGTACATAACAAAACGCCTTACCAACATTAATGGTTCAAGGTGCCCACGAATCACCTTGCCCCGAGGAAAGCTCAATAAAGATTCTCAAGGAAAATTTTACTCAAATATTTGATAAGATTATCCTTCTCAACTATTTGCAGCAAAAAGTCCTTCCCTACGTCATTTTTATAACTATATCAATGTTGAAAATCACTTCTAGGTTTGATTCTTGATATAAAGGGATCAGCTAAAAGCCATCAACTTTTTTGTTTAGACAGTTAAAATATGTCCTTTTAGTTTGTTCTGGAAAATACTAAATTATGCGCATTATATTTTGAAAGTAATTTTGGAAAACCTGAAGTTTAAACCTAAGAGATCAGTCTCTATTAATTAGTCCACGGTTTTCCCTCCAGATCTGCTCAAAGAAAAAGCCCCTAACTTTCTGTATCTACAACATACACAACTTACCAATGCCATGACTGGGTTTCCAACTTCGGCAAAGGAATGTGGGCTTTCAGGTGTTGGAAGATAACCAATAGCTTCAAATGCTTCCCTAAGAGCTTTCAGTGCAATGTTTTCACCAGTCTCCTGACTAACTTTCCCCTCAGTGGTATCATCTGATTTTAACATTTCCTCGTCAGCTTTAGCTTTACTACTGTCTTCAGGTTTTGAGATGTCCTTGCATATTTTCATTTCAGTCACATCTTCAGGTTTTGAATTTTCCTTGGGAGAAGTCTGGGTCTGATCCTCAATAGCACCATTCTTACTCTCAGAAGTTTCAGGAACATCTTTAGAGACAGAGGTATCACCATTGGTTGCAGCAGGATCTGCAGTGTCTTTAGAATTGGGATCTAGATCATCATCACAATCAACAAAGACATCCTCAATTGGCATTTGAACAAAGTGCAATATACATTGAGCCTTTGTTTTAGTGGCAACATGCTCTGCGATCTCATTCCAGTTTTCTTTATAAAGTTCCAATGCTTCAAGGAGGAGAAGGGTCTCCTGATCTGTCCACTTCCCACCACTTACACCAGTTGCTTCGGCCGGCACCATGAGAATAAAATCCGATGACGACATGTCAGAGTCAAACTTCCCATTTGTAAAGCAATCGGTACATAAATCAAAATCTGCCTGTAATATGAACATAATCAGTGAGCAGAACATGCACTATAGAAAAGCCAAGAAGGGAAAAGACAATCAATATGTCATCAAATCTTATTTCATCACAAACATGGGTTCATCACCATGACATGACAATCATTTCATAATTCCACTGACGACAACCGTGTTGCAGTAAACTAGTGGACTCAGTGGACTCTAGGCATTCCACTGTGAGCAAAATGAATACAGATGATGGAGCACAGTATTGAAGAATAATGACCAGACATCAAAACTATTGATTTCCACTATAGACAGGTTTCTCCAGAGAAAAAAAGAAAAGGACGAATACAAATTTCCTGTATGATGTTTCCTTCTTCTATGGACCAAAAAGATTAATAATCAAATAATAATAATCAACCAACCTGCTTTTGACAATGGTAGCGCTTGCGTGAGCAATCAGCTGAGCAAGAGTTACAATGATACTCAACAGATGGTCCCTCAGGCTTCACCAACTCCTCGGCAGTTGCAGACTCCGGAAACAACCCAGATGTCATAGCAGGAAATGTAATGTTAGGCTTTGGAGCAACAGGAGAAAATGCTTTGATTTCTTCAAAACAATACAATTTTTCAAGTAAGGAATCCTTTTTTGCTGCCACATCACTATCAGCATCTGTCATCCTGTCACCGTCAGCATTTGCAACGGTGGATTCTACTGGTGGGAATGGATGGAAATTAATCAAACCCCAGTAGTCCAAGAACTCCAGCACCTCCTGCCTAGCTTCCAAGCATCCAATTTCAAGTTCTGACAGATCTTTCAGTTGAATCTGAGTGTTTGGATTTGAATGAAATTTCTTCATGATCCAATTACGTATCTCCATGTAAATTTCAGGAGTTCGGTTCTCGGACTTCCCATTGAAAAATGAAGACAGTGCTTGCTCCTCAAGCAGGTGAATTTTTGTCCATGAAAACCAACCTGCGGGTAGGAAGAGAAAGATAATGTCCAAACCAGATAACAAGAGATTCCATTGCCACACAGACACACTCAGTAAAACTAGAATCTTCATTGTTTTTGTTTTCTTTTTCTCATTTCATCAACGCAACCAAGGGATGAGGAGCTTGAACAAGATGTTCAACCGTAACTAATTTGCATCCAATTAAAAAAAATGACATTGCTGTTCTGCCAAGTTATAGCATGTATACAAAATAAAGGGTGGAGGGAAGACAGAGAGGTGGGGGCACGAAGGAAAGCATTTTAGACTGGGGAGAGCAATTTGAGCTACTGTACACCAGCCCAAAATTCAAAATTTCAACCATATCTTCACTTGTATAAACAAATTCCAGTGCCATTAATCCAAACCCTTGCTTTTTTTTTCTTTTCCATATTTTAGAAACAGTATGTGAACAGATGAAATTTTGGCTTCAAAAAGAAAACAACATGTAAGAAAGAAAGTATAGATTCCCTAATCAAAATTTTAATCAAAATCAGAAAGAAAACTACTTCAGGTGAGAAACCAAAACAATGACAACAAAAATCTCAATAATTGTGATCCAATCTCTTCCTCAGCTTTTTCTCATAAAGTAAACAGATAGGTAATAAAAAATGAATACATAATAGCAATCATATGAAACAAAGGAAAATAAAAAACGTCTAATTCGAAGCTTCCCCATTTCGACTGCAATAAAACATACATATATAGAAAACATTAATGTAACTAAACTGACCAAATAACACCAAAATCAAAATTTCAATTTTCTTCCTTTCCAAACCTTTTATTCTCAGCAACCAGAACATGAAAACATAGTCCAATCAAATGTACCAAAGAGTTGGGTTTCCAAAACAGCAATCACGCAGGAAAAGATAAACAAAAACCAAAATCAAATAAACCAAACCCAAATAACAAATTTATCTCGATTGAATCACCAAAACAATGCATAAATCTGTAATTCCACTTTCTTCTTTTAATTGTCTAATTTCTCAGCAGCCAAACAGCAAATACGAGCTTCCAAACAAAACTGAACGAAAATTAAATTTTCACATGGCGAATTTACACATAGAAATCTCACATTTCTAAATTTTTCTCCTTTTTACGCCTAAGAAATCAAAAGTCTCAATTCAGCTAAGCCAAACACATAGTAACAACATTAATTTTTCCCAATTAATCTATCAAACAGAAAGTAAATTGACAAAAAATTTGCAACTTTTAACTTTATTAATTTTCCTCGGAATTTTTGTCAGTTACAAAAACCAAAAAAAAGTCAAATTTAACCCAAAAGACGCAAATATTAGGGTTTAACTACCCAAATAAAATAAACTCACCACAATGTGCAGGCACAACATGAACATTAATATCACGAGATCTAATCGCCTCGTAATCCGCCTCGATTTTCGCCTCCAATGCTTCCCACTCTTCACTCGCTTTTTTCAGCTCCTCGGCCACGTCGAGCTTCGAGTCATCACGCGTCACCTCGAGCTTCCCACCAGCCAAAGCCGAACCTCCTCCAACAGTTGTGGCGGAGAGAGTGGAGGGGACCTGGCGAGCTCTTGTAAGCGGACCGTTGTGGTTGTAGATCGGAGAGTGAGCAATAAAGTTCTTATCGCGACTGATGCGTTTCGACAGCGTGGATGACGCGTTGGCTGTTGAGAGCGCCGTGGCTTTTCTTTTTTGCCCTCCGGCTCGGCGCCGAGACGAAGCTGGCTCGGATGCTGCAGACTCGGTTTCGACCGCGGCTGAGCTCGCCACCGGTTGCATTCCGGCTTCCCGGCGTTTCTCTTCCATTATAAGATTTGGTTAGTCTCGGAGCTCTCGGGTCAGTCAGTACGCGTCGGAATCTGTTGTATCTGAACGCACATCAAACATTTATGTGAATTGCTATGGACAGATAAAAATTCTTGCTTCCACGGAAAAGAAAATACATATTAATAAACACTCAACGCGTCACAATCGTGGAAGAAATAAATTTGTCCCTGGAAATATTGATTTTCCTTTATTCTTCTGTGCATCGATGGTCCATGATAAGTCGCTGGGGTTCCATTGCATAATTCATCTCAACTGTTTAAGTTGAAGAAAATAAATGTTTCAGTTATTTAGACGGTTTCGACACGGGGTGTTTGATTAATTACTACGGTTAACTACCTAAACTGAATTACAAGTTGGGTAATAACATTCAGATCCCCAATTTGTATCCAATTCAAACAAAAAACACAATTTTGTATTTGTTTTCATGTCAATCCCTACCTACCGTATCGTCATGTCCCATTAAGTTCCCGTTAATAAAACCAATAATTTAATTATTATACTTATATTCCTAAAAAAATTTCCTGCCAATATTCCTTTAGTACTAAAGTGATGATTTTTCATAGACAATTATAGTCCAAGGAAAGTTATTAAATAAAAAATATTAAAAAAAATGAATAAATTTTATTAAAGCTTATTTAGTGCCTTACGTTTTCTGACAATTGTCGCATTAGCCTCAAATATATGTTACAAGAGATCATTTATATATAATAATAAATTCAAGTAGTGAAACTCATGTAATTTGGGGTTCTTTAAAATTTGATATATTAATTAATAAGTCATTTTATTGTATTAGGAATTTGCCAATAAACCTTTAATATTCGTGTTTCTGAACCTCACATATGGGCCGGACACCAGAGTCATGACACTGGTAGTCGAGAATCAATATCACAATTCTGGAATCTGAGATTTGGTCTCACCCTAGAACTTGAGATTTGGCCACATTGGATAATTTCCACTTGTCAAGAGAATCGCTGTGTTAGTATTGTTGGAAAATCTATAAATATAAGCAACGAAAAATTTAAAATAAAAATAAAAATTATTTTATTAATTTTGACATAAGGATCTTTTCATTATGTATAAATTATGATAAATAAGAATTAATAAAATTAAAATTATATGACATATCTTGTACTAATAATAATTTTTATAATTATGGTTCTTTTTTTATATTTTTTTACAGATTTATAATTTTTAACTCAATTTTAACTTTGATTACTGAATTAGATTCTTTTTGTGAAATACAAATATTTAAAATTTTGAGTTATATTTCTATTGCTGTTAGAATTACGTCGATCTAATTTTTAAATCAAAAGTTATGGCTAAAATATAGATATTGTATGAATGTCATTTTCTTGAATAAACTACAACCACCTAAGTATATGGTCTCTAATGTTATTCACACAAAGTAGAGAATTAAAAAATTTAAATTTTACTAAATTTAAGATTATATAAGTGTCTTTTTTTTTAATAGTAGCTTAAGAAAAGAGATATAAATTATGGTTTAAATACTTTTATCATAAATATTAGTTTTTTCAAATTTTAGTATTCGAAAAATAAATACATTTGTTTTTGCCAAAAGAGAAAAAGTATTTATAATATTTAATTATTTATGCTTAATCATGTTAAAAGTATTTAGATAAAAATAAAGTTTAATTCTATCTAATAGGATTATTATCTCATTTTAATTAAATAACTAATTATTTTTTAATTAACCAAATTAATTAAATAAAATTTATCATATTTCTAATTATTTTTTTAATTATCATAATAATTAAATAAGATTTATTGTTACGATCATTTTAAAAAATAATTACAAACAAATAATTTATTTAATTATATTTTAAGCCCTAAACTTTTAAAAACTACAAGTTAGGATCTATACTTTTAGAAATTATAAAATTGTTTTAATATTTTTAATTTTATAGATTGACTCAAAATTTTAAAAATTTTATTTTTCTGTCTATAATTTTTGACATTATAAATTTATCTCAAAAATTTAAGAATTTAACAATTAAGTCCTAAAACTTAATTTTACATAACTTATTCTTAATTTCTCAATATTTTAAAATATGTGATCCATTGATTCTTTATTATGTTAGCATTGAAGATAGTTATAAATTTTTTAAGTTTAGATCAATTAATTTAATTAATTTATTTTTAATTAATTCTTAATTAAGAAATTAATTTTCATAAATTAAGAGCGGCATCTAACAATATTTCATACTAATTGAGAAATAATACTAATTTTAGTAAAATTTATTTTGTGTATAATTACTATATGATTCAATCTTTTCGCCTCTTATATATCTTACCCATGATTTTAGAGTATAAAAAATATCTACTCTATTAAATCATGGTTATTAAAATTTTTTTGATTTAAATTGATAATATAATTTTAAAATTATTAAAATTCTTTTTAAAACTCATCATGACCATGGACTTGTATTATCACTTATATCAAAATAGCATTACTCGGGATATTAACTCTTTGTTATCTAGAGCAGTGAATTCTTTATTGATCTTTCACAATTTTCGTATGCTTTTCATATTACCTAATTATTATTCTATGTGTAATCTCGTTATGGACGACAGAGGTATAATGTTCAAGCATATATGATTCATATACAAGATACCATAAAAGTCTCAAGTCTAAAGATCATTCATACCATTGTAACTTAGAAAAATTATATATATATATGTGTGTGTGTGTGTGTGTGGATAATCCTCTATATAAATTTTTAAGTGGATCAGTTTAATGTACTTATTCTCTAACAAGTATCTATATATTAAACTAAGTGAACACTTTTACTAGTAATTTATGAAATTAACTACCTTTCTTTTCTAAAGAAATATACATAATATATACCGATTTAAACTAATTTAATTAATGTTCTAGTGTTGATAACCTTACGATTAAAAATATTTACAAATCACAAAATTTTAAAAATTTAAGATAAATCATCTTATTATTATTTTAAGAATTTTATTTTATAAATAGTCAAATTCATTATAGATCAAATTTATAAATAAAATATTAATTTTATTAATAATTTATAATTATACATTTGTCCCTGTTAGATCTGGGGCACGTAACCAAGTATTGCACTCTTCCTAACCATCATCATCAATCATGTGCCTTCTGACACTAGTGGGGATTGCCTTTGATAAGTAATACTGTGCAATCAGAGATGATGATTGCCTGACAAAATATATATGTTATTGATTATGTAAATTATAAATACACCTTGAATTTAAGCAGAGAAACTATGTTATGGATTCTTTTATTTTTCATAATTAATATTATATATTAGGATTTAATTACTGATCTATATATGTTATGAATCCATGGATAAGCTATGAAATTGAAGTGAATAACAGTTGAACCAATTCGGGGCGCATTTATTGAATTCTCTCTCAGAACACCACTTACACAGTGAACTTGTCTTCAGGTTTCCCACCAGAGAGACACTACAACACTTATTACACAGCTTAAACAACTGCGCCACTCACAACTCACAAAAATAAATAAAGCAGTACATAAATGGATACCACAAGCGACAGAAGCGTATTGAGTCTCCACAAGGGGCAGTGTCCTGCATGAATATTGCCAAAAATTCTTATTGATGATAAATTATAGCATCAGGGCTTGACTCGAAGCTGCTAACAGCAGAGTTTTGTTCGTTTGAGTAAATATCATTGTCATATAAGTGAAATATCAGCCTTTGGCACGAAGTTCTTAATGAAGAATTTTTGTTCAGATGGTTTAATCTTGTTGTCGTAAATTGAAATATCAGGCTTCAGCTTGAAGTTCTTGGCAAAGGAATTTTCTTGGGTTGGTTTAACATCGATGTGATAAACTGAGATATCAGCTGTCGGGTCGAAGTTTTTGACAAAGGACAGTTTCTGTTTGGTTGGTTTAATATCATTGTCATAAATTGAGATATCAGGCACAAGCTCCAAACCTTTAGTGAAGAATTTCTTCTCGGTTGGCTTATTTCCGTTGTCATAAATTGAAAATCAGGCATCAGTTCCAAGTCTTTAATAAAGAATTTCGTCCCATTTGGTTTCTTGACAAAAGGCTTGTCCATTTTCTGCTCAAAATCTTCGGATGTATGGCTTTGGCATTAGAGACAGTTGAGGCAGGATCGTTAGGACTGAGACCCTGAATTGATTCAGGCACGACTTGATCTTTCATGACACCACTCCAATATTCTCTCAAGTCTTTCCTTGCATCTGTCGTGCCAGCAAACTGCACAAAAAGAAAAGAAAAGAGAAAAAAAAATAGTATGGATACAAATGGAATGCTGTATATTAAATTTGCCCAAAAATTAGAAACTATGCATTGCATACCAAGAGAAGCAAGGAGAAGAAAGCACATAAACTTTCAATATCTTTCATATTTCCAGTGACTTGACTGACACCAAAATACCACTTCTATATAGGAATTGCATGGGAGACATATACCTAGTACTATATCTAGTAGAAAAAGCATGGCAATTAAGAGGTAAGTGTAGAATCACTTGCTTCATGCTGGTGATTGTTGATTAACCATGCAAGATTGTTAATTAGTTTACCAGATAGGGGCCCAATAATGTATAAAATTGCCTTTTGTCATTTAATTTCTGTCCAACGTCAAGCATTGACTGTATTTTATATACATGGCAGGAAATCTTTGAGAAGTTGTCTACCAGCAAGACGACGGTGAGAGATTAGTTGATTTGGTTTTCCGGGTTATTATATCAATGGATCGAATAGTAATACTTCAATGCCAACAATATCCCAATAAGCCTTTTGGTTTTATAACTTTTGTCCGAAGATTAGGATTCTTCGACAAGGGTTAATCAACTAACTTGAAATATAAGACAATTTCGCATTGTACATAAGAGAACAAAGTGAAGAAGATCATGAAGTAACGGTCGACAATATCTATATGGCATAACTGATTCATGGCTGAAATCATTTGAACAGTTGTAGGGACTGAAACTAACATCGAAGGTACTGAATTCTTAACGACTACCAATATGCAACATAAAGCACAAAAAAGATTTTGTCTCAAAGGACTTCAAAAAATTGTGATAGATATGAGAAGAAGATGTCGAACAATACGATGATTCTTTCATTGTCTAGGATATTTGACTCATTTAAATATCCTTTTATTAAGAGGATAATTTGGGATTGACAATTATTTAAAAATAAAATCATTAGTATTATATACAAGAGATTTGATTAATATACTATATTTTTTAACGTGAAATTTAAAATATAAAATAATCAACGTAAAATTTAAAATAAATAATATAAAAAAGTTAAAATATAATTTAAAAATTAAAACGATGAATATATATTTTAAAACATATAACATAATAAATTTAAAGTATGGACGTTAAAATCGAATAATTAACATAAGGGTTGAAGAAATTTGATATATCTTATATCTATTATATTGTAACTAAACTACGTGTAAGAGAATAAATGACGGGTGAATAATAATTGTGAAATAAATAAGTATATTTATTAAATAGTTAAATTATTATATTTTAACTAAAATTAATTAAAATATAATAATCACTAATATATTCTGATTTTGACTTTATAGTTAGTTTAAATATCAAGTTGAACATATGTTGGTAAGTTAACTGGCAATTATATTTCCTGTGAGTATAATTTATTTTTGATAATTATATTATGGATACAAATTTATATACAAACGTTTTTTTTATACAAATTCACGTACTAAAATTTTATAGTTATTGTATATCTCATATAATTTATTTTTCTTTTATTCGGAGTAAAATATAATGCATCTAACATAGAACATAACACTATTATGGTAGTTTGTACAACTAAATTTATAAGAAGTTGTACATGCAGTGTTAATGATTTTTTTTAGCTGCTGCATATTAGAAATCACACACTAATTTTAAGCATATCAATTTATAACAGAAGTCTTTACCAAAAAAGGTGAATGGCCAACCCAAAAAAGGTCCATTTCATGTATAAAAAGATAGCTCTCTGCGTGTTAAGGAAATGGCTATGGTACAGCCGCTGTACTATATATCCATCCATATAAAATTTGCAACTGTATTGCAAATTTTGAAATATTTTATAAAAAATTTGTAATAAATGAAACAAAATTTAAATAATACTTAAAACATAAAATGTCTAGACGATATTAGCATAATACTACTCATAAAATCATATACATTAGAATTATCATTGATATTTATATATATATATATATATATATAATAAATCCTGTCTTAATGTTTATAAAATTTATTTTTAATTAAATGCTAAATTTCATTGGATCAATTTGAGTGCATTCATAAATTATGGTTTAAAACTCATAATACTTAATATTTTTTAGAATAAATATAAGTCAAACTCTTTTACCATAATATTTTTTTAAACCATCTGGTAGTGTAACCTATGATTCTTTATAACAAACAAAATTATAAATAAATACATAAAAAAATATATTAAATAAATTCATAAAAGAGAATAAATTCTTAATTCATTTTTAAAAAAATCATTAAATAAAAATTTCATAAAATATATTTAAAATAATTTTAAAATATATATAAAAAAAAGTGTGGCCATACCAAGGTAATCATTCATGCCATCATATGGCCACATTAGGCAATATTTTTGAACTTAAAAATTTTATTATCAATTTACCATGGTCAATGATGTTGTAAATATATTATAAATTGATATGTTATTTACAGAGTTTTATTTTCAATATATATATATATATACACATATAATATTTTATATATAAATTCATAAAACAGTTATGTATTTGTTTTATGGGATTATTGTCATTAATTTTATTTTTATGTTGATGGACTTGATATTTTATGCGAATGATGTGTTTTATTTTTAATTAATACTAAAAATTATAGTTTTAATTAGATAGATTATAAGTTTAAATTTGATATTTTATAATAATACAAGTGTACTTGAAAAGACAAAAAAAAAACATATTAAAATTCTATAGATATTCGAGTTTGATAAATGTTCAATATTTATTAAAATATATTTGGTAATGAAATGTTAGATCCACTGTGAATTTAAGGAGGATTTGATATTAAACTTTTGTAATGAATGTAAATGCGAGTTTAAGATATAAAATACAATATATTTCTTCTAAGTTAGAACTTTTCTTTGTTTTCTTCATTTTTCATGATATCATAGCTTGTTATATATAAACCCCCTAAGATCAAGCCCACAAATAAAGCTTCTAATGGACCTAAACTTATTATCTCAAAATCAAGAAAATAAGCGAGTAAGGACCTCTTAAAAAAAAGTCATCTTTGATTATAAAGACTATTAATTATGGTCACTTTTCTAAAACTTAATTCCTATATTATAAAAAGAGGGTATTTTCAATTACGATAAATATTCTTCTTATTGAAAATTTATACTTAAATGAGTAAATACGTCATAAAAAAGAAATTCTCTTTAATTATGAGAACTATTAACTATAGTCACCTCTATAGGACTAAATTCATATCTTACAAAAATGGGAATCCTCATTAATTAAAAAAACTATGAACTTTTGCCAAAAATTTATACTTAAATGAAAAAAGATCTTATAAAAAAGGAATTTTTCTTTAATTAAAAGAAATATTAACTAGGTTATCTTCCTAGAATTGAATTCATATATTATAAAAAGGAGAGTCCTCTTTAATTAAGAAAACTATGAACTCTTGTTAAAAGTTTACACTTAAATAAGTGAGAATATCATAAAAAAAAAAATCTTTTTTAATTACGAGGACTATTAACTACAATTACCTTTTTACAACTAAATTTTAAACTGATAAAACGAATAGACTTCTTTAATTATAAGGATTAGAAATTTTTAATGAGAAATTACAATTAAACAAGTGAGGATCTCGTAGAAAAGAAAGTTCTCTTTAATTCCGAGAAGAATCAATTATGGTTGCCTCCTGGGATAAGAGCTCAATCACAAAAAGAAAAAAAAATGACAAAAAAGATACCAAGGGATAAAAATTGACTACTTTATATTTCACTTATTTGAGTATAACGGAGAATCATGGAAGACGCCGGCTATTAACAGCTTGCTAACAATCTTCTTCTTTGAGCTAACTAACAGACTATTCTAACTGACTAGTCCAGCTGACAAATTAACCGCTTTTATTTGAGTATTCTGCTTCACAGTCATTAGTGTATTGTTCCTTTCAGCAAGCACTGTCCATCTCACAAAGTCTTGAATACCGTTTTTTAAAACTATGCAATCCTAGACGTGCCTGAAGATATCCCTGCTCCGAAATTGGTATCATGTCCTACCGTTTATCCTAATGCAGTTTTCGGCTACCATAGCCAAATGACTGAGAGCAACGTATTCAGCGTTTCACTTTGTGGTGACAACGGAGATCAAGTGGAAGCTATTTCAGTTTCTCACATGTATTCGTCTCAACGCAAGGCTAATCATGTTTCATTTCAATTACTTGGTGTTCAGTCGGAAACTCTCCTTGCCCGCCATTCCTTCTCAGCAGATGATCTACTATTTTTTTTTCCAGTTTCTGCAGCTAAATGCTTAATATGTAATTGCAAGGTCTAATGCTGCTGCTTGTAATTCTTGGGGTTTCCATTTAAAAGCCGTTCCCTTGCATTTTCATAAACAAGTTAAAAAATAACCTCTGCTTTTCCGTTTTCATCAATTTCTTTATTCCAGAGGAGTTCCCCCATTTCATTGCTATAACTATGCTTGGCAATTTCTAAGCTTATAATTATTGGTGCATAGTGTTTATAGATTCTGGACTAAAATTGGGGCTATTGACTTATTTCCATGACTATAATGACAGATCTGTAACTTATTTCCCATGACCACATCTGGAAGCCCACCAAAAGCGATACTTGTACTAAAAGTCTCAAAGAAGCCCACAGAAATGAAGATTTTGAGCTTATGAAGAAGACCATTTAATATATATTAAACAATTTTGACTTCAAGGTTCGTGTATCTTCTGTAACTTTCACATCGCATCAACCAACATTTGCTGCAGCACTGTCAACGGTTAAGAATTAGATAGGCATGTTGCTGCTCAGTCAAAGTAGTTTGAGTTTCTGCATTGCTTCCAATACCAGCTTTATTTGCTCTATCTCAAGCCTTGATTCTTGCCTCAGTTTATGTCCTTATTTACTCCATGATTCTAGAGATTCCACTTTTTTTTTTTGACTCATTTCGCTTGTTGAGTGGCTATATTTAGCTCTGTATAAAAACATGTGTACTGAAATCTATCAATATACTCAAACATTTCTTACATTATAGAACTAATTGTGAAATTTATATCAATGTCATAGAAGATTGTAGAAATACATATAGATTATGAAACATGAATCCCAAAAATTAAAAAAAAAAAAAAAAAAAGAACCAAGTTGCTTCATAAGCAGAAGGACATGAACCAGTAGTTTAAGAATTTTATTCAGCATTAATCCAACCGTAGTAGCAACAGATTTTCTACAGAGTTTCCCTATCCTGCAGATTTAACTAAAAATTCAGAGATAGCCTGGCAATAAAAACCGAAACCAAGAAGGGACAAAAAAAGGCAGTAAATTAAGCTTCTAATTATCAAGGGAACAAGACTTAAGCACACTACTTGATACTGTATAAGCACATAAGTAAGACTCGTTGTTTGATTCATATTGACTAGTTATTTAGTTGATACAATTATTTGTTCTTCAGTTCCTTATGAGAATATGTAGAAACTTCTGGCTGCTCTGGCTTGATTGATTTCTCTTGCTGCTCCAGTTGCTGAGGATTCTGATCTGTCGGCATAGACTTAGAAATGCTATGGTATATTATAGCACTAGACCTCGTATCAAAATTCTTAACAAAATGCTCCACTTTCGTTTCATTGTCTTGCTGGAAGAGATCCTTCAGTGATTTTGGCATAGGCTTGTCTTTCATGACGCTCCTCCAGTAGTCTCCTGCTGGTTCCTTTCTTCCATAAATCAGACTGCTGCCAAACTATTCATTACCCCAAAACAAAAAGAAAAGGAAGCTTAGATTATTGCAGGAATTGCAGAAAGTTATCTACAGAATGATAAAAATCTGGAGAATAGACTAGAAATTCTTTTAAAAAGAAAATTAACATGAAAATCTGTTGAAATAATCGTTACTCTAACAAGAATTCAAGGATCAGTAAAGGCTTACCAAGAGAAGAGAGAGGAGAATAATGGAGGAAGCAAAGATGGAGTTCATGTCTTTGATAATTTTAACAGTAGCTAGATTTGTTAGCTACTCGTTTTTGTTGTTAGGCTCTTCAAACTCTAAACTCTTTCCATTTATAGACCAAATACAAAGGCAAAGTAGGTAGGTTTATTATATTTCATGTTACTTTCATTTTATTATTAAAATATCGGTAAAGAAATGTATGATAATACACAAAAGTGTTTCCTTAGTGATGATCAAATGGTAGGTGGACCATAATAGTCAACCTGGGCACTTGGGATCTAAACCTACGTAATAATAACTGAGATTTTACTTATTTCTTGATATCAACTAAGTATTAATTGAGCTTAGATATCATTTAAGTTTATGGTTTTCTCGTGCTCGCCTGGCTCGTTCATGATTTTCGAGACAAATATTACGGTTTTAAAATTTGATTTAAAATTAAGACTTAAATTTAAATTTAATTACATATTATTGTTTATTTTTAATTCAATATTAAATTTGTTAGAGATTACACTTTAATATTTCGCTTATAATTTTAAAAATAAGGGCCGTCCTTGACTGCTAAATTAATTTATAAATTTTATAGTACAAGGTCAAAATATAAATTCAAGGGATGCCTTTGTTTACGATAAATTTTAAAATACAACTAAAAATTCAGAGAACAGCAAATCTTGTCCGGCATTGTCTAATACTAGAAAAGGTTCTAAGTAACGAAGAAACTTGTCTTTAGTCCATTTGTTGTATTAGATATGACGTTATTCGTGGAGCAGCCATTCTAAGCAAAATAAACAAGACAAAATGGTAGTCAGTTGATTAAGCAAAATCATGCCCGTAATTATTGTATTATTTATTTAATTTCAAAAGCACAACCATTAAATTATTTGATAAATCGATATTATTACTTGGAATTTAGTAACTATTAACTATCTATCTACTTACATGCGTGACATTAATAGTTTTAGATTAAAATTCATTAAATTTTGATTTCAAATATGCCCTTAAAGAGTTTCGTAATGTTTCTTTAGTTTACTTTCTTACATTTGACTTAAATGATAAAAAAAATTATATATATAAAAGTAAGGTGTCAAGTACTTCCCAACAAAACTATGGTATACTTTGTTACCAACCAATTAGGTTTCTCTTACGAATTCCACACCAAATCAAAATGTTTTCATGCATATCCAGACTAGTATCATCCAGGAACACTACTCATACTAACAATGATTTTAAAATCAGAAGGTAAACGTCCATCAATCAGATGCTTGGCATTTGTCTATATATTCATTCTTTGTTTAAATAATGGAGGATTTATGTGATGAACGGTAGTTAACATCCATCCTTTTCATACTGGCATGCATTCATTTATTTGTTTTGTGGTCATTGGACAGCTTACAATTCCAAGACAACAAAATAGCTAGGGATCATGGATGGACTCCAGAAGAAGATGCCCAACGCAGACACAACATAAAACCTGACACAAGTAATTCGATAATCTTTGCTAAAATAAAAAGGGAGGAGGTTTGGTATGGAATAAAAAAATAATGACAATAATTGAAGTTATGCTGACATATATATGTAAACAACAATGGTGAATAGTTGACCTTTGTCCTTGAAAAAGAAAATTAAAATGCGAAATGATCAATCTGGTGAATTCTCCACGATAAAAATGCTGTAGCTGTGTATGTACATACGTATGCATTCATTTGTTTCCACTAACATGTCAACTCTTATCCTACCCGTACCTTTAACATTATCCTGCATATCATAATTGTTTATTCTCATAGTCAAATTCAAAGACTCACAAGAATATAGAAATGGATCTGCTGTTGCTTGCATATGATCATGCATGATTCCGTAAGTTGAATTACCAGCTGAGTAATAAAGAAAACAACAGGCAGAAGTTGAAAGGTAAGGCTCGGTAGTAGTGGGAGAGAGTTGAAACAATTGGCTGATCAACAGAGGACGAATTTTCTTAAGGGCAAGGTTGGCACTTTGTGCGTAAGTCAACTTGAAATGTGCACCATTTTAATTTAATTAATCAATAATTGAAGTGTATGCATATATATATCCAGTTGTACTTTTCAACAGATCAATTTTCTGGTTGTCCCATTGGATTCATGCATGCATTGCATTGCATTCTATTTCTATATTTAATTGTTTCATAAAATTTATAAGAGTCTAACTTTGAGCTTTAATTAATTAATGGAGCTTTCGTGCCTGTTGTGTTATGATGAACGGGGCACCATATTGGCTTTGTCTGCCAAAGTCAACTTCATATTGTGATTGTGCATGAATATCGTACGCAAATTCACTTGTCTGGTATGTACAAGGCCGGCCTTAATTTTTTTTATTAAATTTTGAGAGATTTAAGCGAATTTTTAAAATATAATTTTTATTAAATTTAATATTTGACTAAAAATAAAATAAAAATTTGAAAATCTAACCATTTTATCCTACGTTCTCAAAATCATTTATTTCTAATATGAAATAAATGAATATATAAAATTTACATAAATTAAAAAGTAATTTTGATTTTTTTCATAGTTTTTACAATTAAAAATAACTTTAAAATATCGTATTAATATACTCACTATATATATATATATTAAAAATATAATTTATATTTCAAAACATATACTAATTACTTTTCAAAATTTAGCTTTCGAATCTTGAACAGATATGCTCTGAGATCCTTGTATTATTATCCTTATTTGACTTGATGAAAGATAACAAAATCAATACATTCAAGTGGCAAATATTTCTTTTCAAGACTCATGTCTGTAGAACTTTTCTTCTTCTTCTTCTTCTTTTATTTTTTTCAAATATAACCTGATTAAACTCCTCCTTTATCAAAACACTTTAAATATAAAATTTATAATCTAACTAATACGACATATAACGTAATTTTTTTTATAAATACAATAGTGTTATCATATTCCTAATATATATACAACAATAATGTAAATAAATTCTATATTCATTAATTTATATAATATTAATTAGTGTACAAATTTTATATCTCAATTTTAGATGAAAAGCATTTCTTTCTTTTTTTTTTATTTTGTATTCAAGAAGAAAAACAAATTATATGCATACGAAAAAAAAAAAAAGTTAATAATGTAACCATTTGTGTAAGAGAAAGGATCATCATTATGAGCTCTTTTCAAAAAGGAAGTCAATGTTTCATATATTGGGTTGATATTGTCAAGAGATTGATTTATGTCCACCAAAATGCAACCGATGTTGAGGTTGTGGTGCAAAATATATCATCCTCACTTTTGTAATTAGAATTCGTAAGGCAATTGCAATGTCCATTCAATTTGTCAACCCAAAGAAAAATAAAAAAAGGTTCATCCATGTTATGATGATGATTGTGAACGATTGACAATTAAATTTGCCATGAATGTGTTGACAACTGTCATCTATAGATTTAAAGCATTTTCTTTTTTTTTTTTTTTGTAAGATTTTAGTGGGGTTTGGCTTTTGGGTACTTTCATTTCTCTGTATATCGATCATGCAATATCTCTTCTCAATTGCATGGTAGCTCCTTAGCACCTTTCATTTTCCTTGATTCATTATATCAATTAAACTTCCTATATATCATATGGCAAGTGAACCATTCAATCCTGAATTAGGGTATTGAGAGTGAAGTCTAACACAACATTATTGTGGTGGAGGTAAGATACATTGCTTTGGCAAGTTTATTTCTAGTTTATTTTTCTCATATTTTATTTGAATATATATTATATATATTCTTAAAAATTATATACTAAAATATCACATCTTATATTAATTTGTTAATTAAAAAAGTAATTTTTAAATTTACGATTAAAACAATTCACTACTTATAAGCAATGAATTAATATTTTAGATTAGATACTCATAGTCTAATTAGAACTGAAAAAGAAAGTTAATTAAAAGAAAACTATTAGAATTACATTGAAAACAAATGAATTATTAATGCATGCTATTGCAAGGAAGCTTTTGGTGAGCCCATAAGCTGAGGCTTTCCACCGACGAAAAGGGACAAATTGAAGATTAAAATAATAAAACCTTGTTGTGTTACATGCATGGTTATGAAAGCATTTGCTTGCTTATATTTTATTTTCAAACTTATCTTTTTTATGGTCTTTCTAATAAGGTTTTATGCATATTTTTATATATGAAAATAAATTTTTTTAAAAAAAAATTCTGTGTGAGAGAGAATCAAACACTTAATTTTTTCTTTTTAAAATAAAAAATAAATTAAACTATATCCTAATATTGAACACCATAAATTATTTACACCATAATAGAGATTGAAAATCACATGTAATCACATTACCATAGTCTTATGAAACTAATAAAAGTTTTAAGTACTGCTAGATTTTGCTTCAATCAGTTCAACAAACAATAAAGTCAAAAGATTACACTATCATTATTTATGTTGGCTAGGAAGCATTATGCTTTTACCATCAAATAGTGTACTTTGCTTCTCTTTCTTCAGTCAAATGTAGTGTGGCTCTAGCAGTTATTCTATTGATTAAATTAAAGACTTGGTTAGGAAACTATGACACAGCCACTAGGGTTTGGTGCCCTTAATGCTCAACTTTTCTATTAAAGAGTCAGGCAACAACCCACTATTACTATATTTTACATGTTTCACTACATGTGATTCTAGATATTAATTTTTATACTAAGATGGTAAATTAAATAAGCATATAAATTGAATGATTTGGTCGATATCATATTTTTATGTTGATTGGGTTAGGCCTGTCTGCATGGCAGCATCTAGAGACAATTAATATTAGCTAATTAATTATAAATGTTTTAAGTAAATACAAAATCATTCCAATTACTTTAATAGAAAGTGATTTGTCAAAGGCCAGGTCTTCTTTGGTACAATGAACACAGGTTAGTTTAGTTGATAAAATGTTTCAGCAACATAAAAGATTTTAAAATAATCTTATTTAATAGTACCCAATTTTAAATAAATTTTTAAATCACAATTTATGTGATATTTAATATTAAATTAAAAATAAATAATTTTTTAAATTAATTTTTAATTTTATATTAAATTTTAAAAATTTTAATTAATTATTTATATCAACTATTGTAAGATTGTTAAGATTAGATTAAAATTTGATCTAATATTTTTATGTCAAGCGAAATAAGGATAGATTATGAGGTCATTGAGTTGAATATGTTGGAGCTAGCTGGCCTAGCCAGGTCTGATAATCTGATGATGGTCTTAGACCCACAGTGCAGTCGGATTGATGATTGGTATTTAACTTGTACATTTCAATGTCATAATTTGATCAACTATGACCTAACTACATATGTTATCAATATTATTTCTTGCTTTAAGCTAAAACCCTCCGCACACTGATCTCGATTCCTAATTGGGCAATACTCAACTTAAGTTAACCATTGCTCCTAAGTTGTTTGAACAAAGGAGAGTACAGAAAATACTTTCAAAACGACCAAGCACAGATATGGGTTCTCGTTCATCTTCTCGGAGCTTCACCATCTGCGTTCTGCTTGTTCTAATGGTACAGGATCTCTCCCATGATACCATGAACAACTATCTGTTGTTACTGATAAGCATACTGCAATTTTGAAGTCTAATTAATCATGCTAGCTTCATTTTCAGTAATTCTTATAATTTCAACTATGAGCAACTAGCTTTGTCTATGATCTGAAACTGCTTCTCCTTTACATCATATCTAGTTTAATAATTTCTGCTATATGTTTATGGATGTGAATATACAGTGTGTTCAAGACAGTACTGCCAGGCGAGTAACTATATGGAAAGAAGAAGATACAGATAGGCATAATCAGCAAGCATCATCTCACATGAATCATATGGATCCTTCAGAGAAAATTTTCTTTACCATAGCTGGTCTTAAAATTGGGAAATCGCTGCCTATTTACTTCACCTTTAAAGATCCTTCTACTTCTCCTCATCTATTATCTAGAGAAGAAGCCAATTCTATTCCTTTCTCTTCAACTAAATTACCTTACCTTCTTGAATTCTTCTCCTTCCCCAAACACTCTCCCCAAGCGAAGGCTATGAACTACACACTTACACAGTGTGAACTTCAACCCATCAAAGGAGAGACGAAATTCTGTGCTACCTCACTAGAGTCCATGCTTGATTTCGCCCGTGGCATCTTCGGATTGGATACCACCTTCAATGTTTTAACCACCAACTTTTTGACAAAGCCACTGACTCCTTTACAAAACTACACAATCTTAGAATTGCCAGAAGAAATCCATGCTCCAAAAATGATAGCATGTCATTCTATGCCTTACCCATATGCAGTTTTCTATTGCCATTGCCAACAGAATGAGAACAAACTGTTTAAAGTTTCTTTGAGTGGTGAAAATGGAGAAAGAATAGAAGCTGCTGCTGTTTGTCACATGGACACGTCTCAATGGAATCGTGACCACGCTTCATTTCGTGTGCTGAAAATCGAGCCTGGAACCTCTCCTGTGTGCCATTTCTTCCCTGCAGATAATTTAGTTTGGGTGCCCGAATTGCCTGCTTTAACCTAGCTAGTATTGTTGTGTCTGCGGTTAAGTCATGAGATACCACTCTTGTCTTGTATTCTAATCAGGTTATTCAAGCGTCTGCTCAATCGCTTATTTATCAATGTAAAACATGCTGTGAATCAAGTGTTCCAAACATGGTAGATGTGTATAGCATGTGAGAATGCATATTAAATCCTGGTATTAGTAAGCATCTTATCATTACGCGACATGTTTTGTTATTATTTTTTTTATTAACTAACATATTGATTAACCGTTTATCTTGAATTTAAATGCATATAATTATGATATTATTTGAAAATCTATGCCCAGATTCAACGATTTTAACTCCTATGAAAATTAAGGAGAGAAATCTATCACAAAATTCACGAGATATTTCTACTTGAAAGCTCATAATAAAAGTATATATTTATATATACATGTATGTATGCATAATGTAGAGTAAGAAACAAAATTATTATTTATTTTCCATATTATGAGGAGCAGCAGTAGATTTCAAAAGCTAAGAGGCCTTGGCAGTAAGCAGCACCGTGTAATAAAGGATGAAAAGCCCAAGTTCGGATTAGATACACCCTGTGCTTTAGATATTAAAAAAATAAGAACACAGACATAAAACATAAAAACAAAAGCACAGTTTAGTTGTTGACAGAGAATGTAAGTCATCTGTCTCTGTAAAGTTTATTGCTTTTTAGTTCTTAGAAATGGTAGCTTCAGCCATTTCAGATTCTTTAAGCTTCTCTACCTCTTTTCTCAACAGAACGTCTACTTAATTTCTCTCTCACAGGTACACAAGCCAATATATAACATGGGTTTAGTTTTATGTCGTTAATGGCTTCAACTAGCGTACTATCTCATTTATTTTTTTCCTTTGTAACCAGAAATTATACAAGGCCGATAGTTTCTGCATTGCCAAGTCCGTACGGTGATTCTTAAACTTCTGGTAATTGTAATCTCGTACGATTTTATGGTTGAAATTCTTTTTTGACCCAGTTCACCTTTAAGCTTAATTTATTGTGTTTTATGATTCGTGTGAGTTCTAATAACCTAATTTGAATTGACCTTTTCTTGGCTCGAGTGGACTAAGTTGGGTTTGTCAATGACTGACGCTTGTGATTTTGAAATCGTTAATGGGATTAAATTATACAATTCTCAAGAGCATATTGATGTTATGTTTGTGGGCACATGAAGTAATTGTCTGTAAAATACTTTTCTTCATCCACGATTATCAAGTAGAAGTTGTGGATTGCCTCTAAAAATTGACCAGAAGGATTTTCGTAATACCGAACCAAGTTGTGCTGCTTCAACCCATTTGTTTGGAGTGCTTGATGTAATCTTTTATTGCTTTTTGTTTTTTATTTCATTGAACCATGTGTGCACGCGCCTTATTTATTGCACTTTTCTTCTAGTGAGTGTACAATTATGTTCTAGGGATAATTTCCTGTACAATGTACAGTTGTGCTTGAAGGTGCATCTTGCATAAATGAACTTTTTCAACTTAATAATCACTATTATGCAATTAATGAATTGGCTGTAGGAAAGCACAACTATACAATGAAGGAATTGGCAGTGGGGAAAGATTGCAATTATACTATGGTTGTTATTGTGGATTTAACAAAATTAGTCTCAAAGCATATCTCTTGGACTATAGTCTGTTAAATTAGAATGCTTTGTCTATGATTTGTGTATTACAGATGTCTGGATGTCTAATGTATCATCTACTTTCTTGATGTCACTCTTGTAATCAACTTATTAAATGGGGACAAGCCCAAAGTTTTGACACCAGCTTCCAAAATGTTTATGACCATATCCTGTACCTTGTCAGATGTATTTGAACTGCCCTGGTGGGAGCACCTCTTCTGTATTGGCAATTTATGATGGCAACTCTTGGGTAGGATTTTAATATTTTGTTTTTTCCCCTTGATGTCACTCATAAGAACGCAATCTGATATTGATTGTGACCTTACAAGAGATGAGAGCCTTGACCTTATAACATATCTGAATGTCTCATTTTTGTTGACCAAGACCTCTTATTTAATAAAACCTATCATCAAAGATATAGGATCAATGATGAATTGCAGGTAGAATACACGCTAAGAATTTCTTGCCAAGAAATCTTTAGTTGAAATTAGATTTATTGTATGTAGTCGAGCGTAATTGAGATTGATATTCTACAATCAGTTAACCTTTAGCTTCTGTCTGAACTACTGAAAATTTTTCTGACATGGACAAATGCTATGGATCATAATCAGTTCAGGGTCTTGGTTTTTGCTGTTATTGTTCTCTGTCTTTTGGAAAACCAATCAGATTAATGCCTTTTTTCTATTCAAAAATGTATCATTGTATGGTAACTCAAAGCATCCTAGTCCGTCTCTAGTTGAATGCATCCTGTTGTCATCCATCCATCTACTATTATCTTATTTTTTTCCCTTTTATTTCCTTCAAGTATTTTTTTTAACAGGCTTTTAGTGGCACACTATATCTTCTCAGATAAAGTCGAAGGTTGGTATAGTCTTTTTTGGAGTAGCAGCAAGCCAAGGAGTGCTTCTTCTCCCTGGCGGAGAAAAAGCGATGCAATATTCTATGCAAATGCACGCATTATGGTTCATCAACCGCAAAGTGGATGTGGGGTAGGAGCACTTCTTGGTTTTGCCATGTTTAATGTCTAACAAATTGTGTGACTCAGTAAAAACCATTGAGTTGATTGTGCATTATGTCTGTAAGGTCATGTTGAAGATGTGAGGCACCAAGTGAATCAAGCAGTCCAATCTCACCATGTAGTTCTCTCCTCCCCACTCTGTTACATGTTATGAATGGCCTCTGGACAATCTCAGTGCAGCATAATTGACTTATTAATCTGTAACTAAATAAGTCAGTTGTGTCATGTGCTTTTGTTAATGTGGTTGATTTGACCCTTACAACCAAATTATTTTCACCTGATTTTTAGCTATGAGTGTTTCTATACATATTTTGGGGGGAAATTTATTTTTTGATATTATACCAGTCTGGATGACAAATAATGCTTTCTTCATTGACGCTTTCTTCATTGACTTAGAAACTTAGATCCATCAATTTATCAACTAAATACTTTGTCCTATCTTCACAGAGAAAGTGGGATGGTGAGCTCAGCCTGTGTCCATATGTCTTGATTCTTTCTTCAGTTTGACGTGTAGAATTATTGTCATCCAAGTCCCTGTTTTCTGGTGCCATAAGCACAATAGTGATGTATAGGCGTGCGTCTAATGGTGCTGAAGCATGCATGATTTTCTGCTGCTTTGAGAGAATGATTTCTTTCCCTTCCTTTCATCTTCCTGTTTTTGGACCACTTTTAGATGTGACTTCATATCTCTGTTCTGCTTGTTAGATTTTCTATCCAATGGTTTATTTACCTATGCATCTTCCAGTTTTGGGAGCACACTGAGACGGGGATACTTATATCTATTCTGCTTGCTTTTGCTTTCCTTTGCTCATTCAAGAACTTCTGTGGTGTAAGGAATCTCCTCTGCAGTGAGCTGTTAATTGATCTGTTCTTACCTGCAATTCTAGTGCAGAAAATTGACAAAAAGTTAGCTGCTTTTACTGCTCAACCCCTAGAGAAAGTGCAACAATACACTGAGAAGGATCGTTTCTTGTCTGCTGCTGAGGTAATTTTGCCTTAAATTATGACTCACTGATAATGTTAATTGGTAAAAATATTTTTCTATCCCCCTGTACCCTGTTCTTATTCCCAACCATAAAAGAAATTTCTTTTTTTTTTTAAAAAAAGAAAAGAACCAAATAGCAGATTATCCTATTGGGTCAACTATCATTTTATTAAACATGCTGTTTAGGAATGCTATAGTTTTGGAACATCCTCCTTGTCTTTCATTTTTGTGAGACCTTTACATGGCTAGAATCCTATAAGGTAGCTGAAATTGCACGCTAATATTTTATTGCATTTATAAGAATATTGATGTGAAATATACTATAAATCTAAATTGCTGTACAGGAATTTAAAATTTTGACATTTGATACCTTTATATTTATCAAAAGAGGACATTTTGTGTTCTTGCACACCATGGAGTTTCATTAGATTCTCCCCTTTTTTTCAGTAGCATTTCTGTTCACGACTGATTAATGCCTAAATACATATAATGCATTCCACTGCATCGACTAATTTTCACACCTTTATTGCTGCCGTATCACAGTCTATGAAGTTTGAGCTCATTGACGGCATTCTGGAAACTGAGTACTGAACCCAAACATCGTCATGCAAACTCGTTTTGGAATTTGATCCAGCAGTTTCCTGTGAAACCCCTATTCCAGATTTGCCTCCGATGCAGTGATAAATGACAATTGTAATCATGCTCCTTACAGGTCTATAAAATTCCAATGGTAATTATTTGAAATTTTGTTGCCGCAATCATAGGTGTTTCAATGATATTTTCGCTTGATAGTATAATACATGTGATCATACTATTTTAGCTATCTGTCTGCCCCCACTATATGGGCACAAATCATGTTCCTGGACTAAGATATCTGAACAATTAATTAAACTTCCTTACGGAACCAGAATTCCGAAACTTACGAGAAGCATGTTAAAATTTCTTCACCCATCTTGATTTGTCAGATTCTATCTACTCTTGTTTGGTCTGAATTGGAGCAGCTGAAAACTCGCCTCCCCGAATTTCAAAGAGATTATTTGAGAAAGTATAAAATCTCAATTAAGAAATAATGACAAGGAAAAAACCATCTTTTAGTTCATGCTCTGAATTTGATGAAATTTGAGGAAGAAAATTACAGGAAAGCAATTCAACCAACCTAACTTTTATTGCGAGGAATTCACGACATAAGAAACTGATAGCTAAACAACTCAGAATCTTCTATTATCTAATTGGATTATCAGCCAAACATGATCTCTGTTTAAATAAACAAATAGAAAAATCTGAGCCGCAATTCATTGTCAGGGCACAAAAGAAAGACTGAAATGTAGCCTACAACCTATATCTCTGCATCAATTATCCGCGTTGATGATCTCACCGGTACGGCAGTTCATTTACCTGTTGGAATATGGAGAAATTCAGGAGATGCATTATTTGAAATTGAGTTAAAATCTTTATTTCACCATTCGGCCTCATTTCTCATACCAAATAGTTGTAAATTAACATCACAAATTACGAAACACACTTACCTGTGAGTTCAGTGTGTCTGGATTCGAACATATAAGCTAGTGAGCAAATCATATAAATTAATGCCAATTATTCGGTCCATGATCTTTATCCCAAAGCCATGAAAACAGAAAGGGCACAGGTAGATACACAGTGATTTTGCAGATTAAACTGAATATCTAAACTCTAGCGGGTTTCTGCAGCTTTACGATTCGCATGTTGTTGTTGCAAATTTGTGTACAAATAAGACTTACCATAGTTTTGGCGCACCATTGTGAACCTGTAAATGGCTTTCAAAAGGGAACCACGGCTCATGGACTTCAAGGGTCCCATATGTCTGTAACACAAAATGGAGCCATAATTAAGTCAGACAGAAGCAAATTTGAGCAAGACATTGAGGCAATTTGGCAATCACTACAATCTCAATACATAGCATAGAAAAAGAAATTTGAGCAAGAAAAGGGGAAAGTTCCTTAAACACAGCATTCCCCAGCTCAGATGGATCAAATTTTGAAGCAAGGATATTCAGATAAAATGACAGTGCACAAGGACTGTTCAAAAGGGAGAAATCATTGTTTTTTTAGTGTTCTCCATTGTCTAGCATATAGAGCCAACCCAAGTCTTAAGTTCTTAAATTCCATAGTCAATATTATATATTCATTCGAACACTCGAATACAAAAAACACACAAAGAGCTAATAAAAAAATAATTCTAAGGGCAAGGACTACTAGACTAGCAAAAAACTTTTAGGCAGTTGCCCCTCTAAAAGATTCCTAGTCTTAAACCAATTTTCACAATAAAAATGAATAGCATTGAACTTTGGAAGAAAATTTAGAAAGTTCCATGCAAGTTGCACCATCCGAACAGAACACAAGAGGCTAGCATATAACTATAGTTAATTGAGAACACTCACACAATCTCGGTATATCGAAGTCTCCATGCAGGAAAACCTAGATGGCATCTTGCAGCTCCACAAACTAATAAAAGATCAGGTTCTGGCCCTTTGAAACCTGATGGTATTAGTACCCAGAAAATGAGATATTAAAATTTGAAAGGTCATCATTTCTGTGAACTATGGATCTGGAAAGTAAAACAAACCAACAGCTCTTAGTGCCTCAGCCATGTGCCGTTCAGTAAAAATTTTCTCTTCCTGAGTTTTGCCAGAGTCACCCATTTTGATATACTTCAAAAAAAGCAAGTTAGCAGCTTTGACTACTGCTTCCTTCCCATCGGAGAATGAAGCAAATTCGAGAGTAATATGTTTATGGTCAAGAAGTGGCTTGCTTTCATCAGCTTCCTGAATAATGTGGATACTAAAATCAGAAATTTTCTGGCATAACAACTGACATTCCAACAACACAGGCACTTTGCAGATCATCTAAACTACATTACTGAAAGTAATACTTGTGTAAAGTATACTTGTAAATAAGCAAAACCATGTCTTGTTTGAAGAATACAAATTAGAAGTCATGTCAGGTGAAAGTTACATAGAAATTACTACTTCCATCTAATGCTTTTATAAACCAAAGAATCTAGTACTAAACCAAAATTGATGAGCTTCATATGAAGCTACAACAGTAGTAGAGCACATCTGTCAAATAGTACCTCTAAGTATCAAGAAATTATGCGAATGGTAGACTGAAGAATGCAAAGTAATTACAGTACTACACTCCATTTATAGAAACACAACTACCTCAAACAATGCTGCATTATTCAATTTCCCAAGAATGGATTCCTTTGATTTCTTCAGTGTTCCTACAGCCAAAAAAAAAAAAGCTTCAAAATTGTAATATGAGAATACAGGGCATTGGAGAAGGATTGCATTCCAAGATGCAGTTACATTAAAGTACCCAATCATCCTTACCTTCTGCATCATAAAGACACACTCGCTTTACACCAATATCCACCAGCCACTGCAAAAGCTTAATAACTTTCAAAATATGATAAGCTTCTTCACTTTCTACCACAATGGCCAAGTAACGAAGCTTGTCAATAGTTACGGTCTTGTATCTCTTCAGTATTCCACAAGAGATTAGGTAGCTTTCTAGGGCAGTAGCTATGCCCATTGAAAAATACCAAAGGTTGACAATAAAATGTATCAAGTGCCACAATAGCTGGAGACCTAGACTGCCGATCTGCAAAAAGATTTAGAGCCAAAATGAAAATCTAACTCAAATTCAAGCTAAACATAATAACATAGGACATCAATTATTTAGGCCAACCAGCCATTCATTAGGTGAAAATTAAGATGATATGTTAAGCTCTAAAAGAGAATACAAAATTTATTAAAGTTGTCCATTAACAAGAAATTTATCAACCAATCAAAATTCAATAGTATTAAACTATCAAACACCAAATTTATTGGTTAAGCATCATTTTTTACTCATTTTGCTACATCAATTTGGAAAATAAACGGGCAATCCAAAAAGTTTTAAGTTGACAAAAATTCACATGACAATATCATTGACTAATTTTTGACTTAAAAAAATACCCAGAACATGAACGATATAACATAAAGGACTTGGTGAGCTTACGTGGGAAACCACACTGTACACCTTCTGCATTCCGTTTCCAAAATCCATTAAACTAACCAAAAAATTACCAATAAATCAACAGTTAGTAATAAAACAAACACGAACAACATAATTTAAAAGAGACTTAAAGAACTAATAATAAAATGAATTTACACCTCTATAATGATCCAAACAGAAGGGTATATCCTTTTATGCCTGGAAGCAGCTTATGAAGCAAACAGAGCAACTAAATCTCTCTTGTTAAAAAAAAAAAACTACAGAAAACACTTTGTATATACTCAAAAAAATAAAAATAAAAATAAAAATTTGGGCGTAGCATCAAAATCCCAGATGAAAAATGCAGCAATTAGCGTATAAAGTTGGTGTTCTTTCTGTTTGCGTGTCAACTAATATCAATACTTGTACACACCAAACTTACCAGTTCAATTAATTAAGTGTTGTAAAAACATAAAATTGAAATTTTGTCTTCAATGCAATTAGCATGAACTGATGGCATCTTTGATTGAAATTACAAGTATAATTTGTTTTATTATTTATAAACAAATTAAATTAAGTTGAAGCAACTTCAACCATAGTCAAGGATTCTGTTTAATAACAACTACGTTGAAATAATAAGTATAATTTATTACTAATAAATAAATAATATTTAGTGGACACAACTTCATCCGTAATCTATGGTTCTGCTTAACAACAATTAACTATTACATTGAAATAATAAGTACAAATTATTTTATTATTAGTAAATAAATTACATAGAGTTTAAGCAAGTTCGTCCATAATCTACAGTTCTATTTTAACACAGCAAAATTAAATACAAATCAATCAACGACATTAAACAGGAAAAAATCATAATTTGATTAATTGAAATGGATATGAAAACATGTAGGAAACGAGAAAGTAAACCACAAGGAAGAAGCTAACCTTTATTTACTTGTCTAAGTTTTCTCAATCAAATTTTTCGGCAAATTAACTGGACTGTTCCAAGTCTAACCACAGAATGAATTGAAAGCGAGTTGACAGAATAAGTTTTTCACATGTGATTAAACCGAACAGGATGCACGCCTGGCTCAAATTCTCCCTTCAGTCACGGACAAAAGAACCCAAGTTTATTACTTCATCGAAGAAGGGAGCCTGTACACACCAGGCTGTGGCAGCCGCCGTCTGATATTCAAAAAATAAACATTCGACATACATTCGCAATACGTTATACCACTAAAAAGTATACACGGTACCGTATTTTTATTTTATCAACAGTATTTTTAACAGTTCAAAAGATTAAATTTGTTGTGTATAATTAAATACTTATTAATAAGTAAAATTAAATTTGGATTATTATAGTCAAGTCTTCTAATCTTTATGTTTTCATGAATAAGATATAGTTTATTAATTTATATCAAATTAGTCCCTAATAATCCTATTCTGATCAAAGCACTCTTGAGTTTTGAGTTGCATACTCGTTAACCTCATATTGTGAAGTCAAAATCTTCTAGGATGATGCGTTCTCATATTGACTGAGCTGAGAGATTTTATTTAATTGCTTGTAATATTTTAAAAATAATTTATGTGAATTTATTACCGTTATATAATTTTTCCGTGTTATGTCTCAAATTATTTATTAATTCGAAAGATAAAAAAAAAAAAAAAAATCCTGAGTGAGTTAAAAAAAGGGTAGGCAATGACATTTAACAAGATTACAAAAAAATGAATAATGGATATATAAATTGGTTTGTTTCAGAAAGCCACTAATCCTGTGCACATTTTGCAGCTCTTCCATGAAATCATCACCCTTTAGCCTAGTGGAAGGCAACCAAACATGGACTGGACTCAACATCCTTAGTATAGCACTGAACCTCCTCATATCCTTGTGCTTTCATCTCCAGAATCCGGAATGTAGAAAGCAAAAACAAAAATAAGCAAATAGACGAAATGAATATAATTTGATGGCTTCATTCAGAGGCATTGGCTCCATAGCCTCCACTACTACGAATACCGAAGCTATTGATCCTATAGGGATGTATCCGATACAAACTCCTATATGGAAAGCTGATAACTTACCACATGAAATACCAAAATAGGCAATGTGTGAGATTGTGTAGATATCTTTCTGCTGCAACAAGCCATTTCTTCCATGGAGAAATAATTAATTCTAGGTGGTACACCTTCTTTATCATGCTAGTTATGATCAGAATTGAACCAAGGCTTGTAATTGGACAGCAAATAGAAATTTTAAGTTATGTGCTTAGTTAAGAAAAAGTTTGAGTCTGCACCTTACCATCATAACAGGGTGACCCTAAAATGTGAAATTTGATAGGAAAAAGCAACATAGGATTCAATTAAAACTATAAAGGGCCAGATACTTTGCCATTGTACAATGAAAATCCAAAGAATGAATAAAACAAGCGAAGTAAAAAAGAAAAAAAAGAAGAAAGGAGGGTGAAGAAAGTATAATCGAGCAAATCAAGATTTAGAATACAAAGTCTTCATGGGCCATGAACTTCAAAACTTGAGATATATAAAACCCACTAATGGTTATCCAGCACATCATCTTCCATACAGGGAACATAAAATGGCAGTAACAGTAAACTATTGAAGTTTCCCATATATCAAACTAGATTGTATTAATAGTGTGCCACACACTCTAAACATGATATGTAGCAATCAGAGACCTAACTAATGTGCAGTGCTTTCAATGCAATATCCTATTTTATGGATGACAATGAAACGCAATACTTTCCCAGCATGGAAAGCCATTTTCAGGCTAAACTCCTTCAACAAAATAGTAAGCATAACAACTATTTTCAAACACAACATAGAACAAAAGCAATACCTTCAGACACACTTATTGACCAGCATCTTCAGAGAACCTGGCATCAAAAGGAACAGAAGCATGAGCATGCGCTGAACCACCAGCAGTTCCCCCATGCTGCAACTCAATCACAAGCCATCGAACAGCTTTACTCATCTGCTCCAGCCGCACTGCACTGATTGGGGACAGACCAGTTGTGGCAGCCTGACCAGACTTTCCAGCCACAAAGCCAGTTGCCTCATCCACCAAGCACTCGGATCCTATTCTTTGCTTGACAGACTCCACAAACTCCTCAGCTTGATCACAAGCCACTTTGAACAATTCCCAGCTCTGCTTAAAGTTTTCTAGGGCAGCACCTGTAGCTGTTGTTTCCTGGCCACCTGAAAGTTCCTTGGCTTCAAGCACATTAACCGCAGCAGCACCAAAATCCTTATAAGCATTACTTAAAGCATCTACGATGTTATCCATCACTGCCCACTTGCGCTACAGGTCAAACTAGTGAACTTTCACACTGTCATTGCAAGAGTTGGGGGAGAAAATGAGACAAATAATGCATGTATTGGATGAATTGGTTGTGATTAAGTTTTCCAAATTCTTCATTATCAATCTGTATACTCTCTAAACAGAACAAACAAATCTCACTGTAACCAATACTAATATCGGACGTCAAGGAATCATTCCAAAGCACATTACCCACTAATGAGAACAAAACCACAAAACCACAAAACACTGAACAAATACAGGAAGCAGCATGCAAAATACAAACAAAGAATTTTTGTCCATTTTCAATCACAATAATTCACTTTAATTAATAACCATTAAAAAAATCCCTCCCCAACTGTGGTGTGAGCAGGATTCAAGTCCCATAGTTGAAGCAACTAGCACCCACTTATTTAAAGCAGTCTTCATCTTCGACCAATTCATTCCATGACCTAAAATTTCAAACTCTTAGTAAGAAGCTTGATTTAAGATCAAATTTCTGTAAATTATACATGATCATTGTTAAAACTAAGGTAGTTCGTGATGTTTTCAGGATTATATCGTAAAATTCAAAAACCCAGAAACCAAAAATTTTTATGCATCAGACCGGAACAAGAACAAGCAGAACCTCAGAAGCTGAAGCTGAAAAATCAAAAAAATTAAGAAACAACCAAAGCAAACTATTGGAAAAACTGGGCAGAAAAAAAATGGAAGCAGTAAAAGTAATACAGAAAAGCACCTTCGCCGGAGATAAAATGTGATTGCAGTAATCAACAAAATTTGAAAAGAAATAGCCAAAACGGTCCCTGAAATCGGACGAAGTTGCGTACGAACAGAATAACTGAAAATTGCAGGGAGTGAAGTTTCCTCCTGAAATGCGTTTTGAGCCGGGCTAACTACAAACTTTTGAAGAGTTTATTGGACCCATGGGCTTTTACTAAATACACCCAAAGTCCATGAGATCCATTTGCATATTTAATTCATAAATAAAATATTGCTGATAAACAGTCTTTATCTATTTAATAAATTTGAGAAATAACTTTTTATTAAATTATTTCAACTTAAATTAGTATTTATATTTATTTTACTTTTAATAAATTTATAGTTAATAATATAAGATAATATGCATTTATTTAATATACCATTTTATTTGTTTAACATATTTTTTTTTAAATATTCGTATCACTTTTAAGTAATACTAAGTTTTTATTTTAATGTAATTCAAATTATTTGTTAGGAATTTATTTAATATAAATAAATAGATTTTATTTATAATTTTAAAACTGTCAAAATTCTAAAATTCACTTGTTTTAGTTTATTTTGTGACAAATTTTATAAAAATACTTGCTTAATTCTTTATATATTATTTTAACAATTATTTAATTAATAAATATACTCTTATTTATGTATTTTTTATAAATAAAATTTAATTATGAAAAAAATAAAAATTTTGACCAATATGACAATGATTTACTTGATCTTTCAGTCTGTCTTGTAAAGCCTATACGAACAATTGCAAATGATGAATCATCGCCATTATTGATGTCGCTAGTAAGCATTCAAGAACATCAACAAGAGTCTTTATCTATGCAGTATCCTCTCCAACTATCATCTTCACATGCTCCATGTTTGCCGCCTTACTTGGTTGAATCTTCTGTCGGGCCTGTCTATCGGCATGAACATGCATCGAGAAACCATAAGTGGCTTTTGTTGGGTTTTTTTTTTTTTTTTTTTAACATATAGGATGCTTATATATCCCTTTTTTTTTCTTTTGAAAAGGGATTTCATTAGAAGACAACTAAAGAAGATTACAAATTTCTGCTAGGACATCTTGCAGCCAAATTACAATATCAATAAATTTAAAAGACATCCTTGCTATATTATGAGCAGCTAAATTTTCAACTCTTGGTACATGACGAACTTTAAAGTTGCTGCAATCCTTGACTTTATCTTGGATCTCCATAATTGTCTAGTAAATCTCCTTAATGCTATTTTCCTAGCAACAAATTAACAACACTTTTGGCATATGATTTTATAATTAAAAGAGTAAGCCCTGAGTCTTTAGTAACTTGGGTGCCAAAATTCATTGCTTCTGCTTTTGTCAATTCTACATGTCCAGCAAGGTCTATTTTCTTACAAGCTATAGCCATAATCTCTCCCTTGCAATTCTTGACAACCATACCCAAACTTGCCACCATTCTTAATGTTGAAATTGCTATATCCATATTGACCTGGAACCATCCCTCTGGTGGTGGCTGCCAAGCATCACATTTCTTTGCCAATTCATCTCTTTGACGATCAAAGTGCTTTTTACACATTGATGGGAATAATTCAATCAAGGCCTTACCTTTAGCAAGTGATCTCAACTGGTTCTCACCCATATTCTCAAAGAGAAATTTATTCCTTGAACTTCAAGTTGATCACAAAACTGAAATCATCCCTTCTAGTTCATTTTTTAGCAACATTTTTCCTTCATTAAGAACAAGACAACAAAAATCCCTGCCCTAATCACAATTGACAGTATCTTGGTACACTGACAATTTTCACACCTTTCTAAAGAGTTTACATTCCACCAAAGCATGATATATATCCTCCACACCAAAATCGCATCTTTGACAGGCAGAAGTTTCAATTATCTCGTCTTTTTACAAGGTTTTGAGCTGTAGGCAGATATTGGATGAGGCCTTCCAGTGGAAAACTCATTTTTGAAGGAACAGCTAGATTCTACACTTGTTTTCATAAGCTTGAATAATTCTTAGAACGGTTAGGCAAATCAGGGTTCATAATATTGAAAGCAATTTGGTGGCCACTTTTTATCGTGCACACTCATTGTTTGTCATAATGCCATAATGGATAGTCCTTTTTACTCACTCTTAGGAGAGGAATCTTTTTAATTAACTGACATCGTCATCAGAAAAGTGACTTTCAAGCATATCAATCTTCCATTGGTGATTATCACTAATTAGCTCACTCACCTTTGCATTCCATAGAGGTAAGGGTATAAAGATAGGCTTGAAGAGTGTGGGTCTCGCTAGCCAATTATCTTGATAAATTCTCACTCCTTTGCCATTCCTAACTCTCTATCTCATGCCTTTTTTGAAGAATCTCCTTTTCCGATAATATGCTTCTCCAAACAAATGAAGGACAGTAGCTAGGTTTTGCCTTCAAAAAATCACTATATCGAACATATCTAGCTTTAAAAACCCGAAAAAATTTAGGAATTAGGGCGTTGCAGCACTCTCCATGCTTGTTTAATGAGAAGGGCTTGATTAAGGCATTTCAAATTACGAAATCCTAAACCACCAATTTTCTTGTTCCCACACAATTTATGCCATTTTTTCCAGTGAATAAATCTTTTATTTTCTTTTGTACCACACCAGAAATTTGCTACAGTCTTTTGTATATCCTCTTCAAAGCCCCATGGCATTTTGAACACACTCATTGTATATGTAGGGATGGCTTGGGCCACTACTTTGATAAGGACTTCTCTCCTTCTCTCCTTCCACTTAATTAATTACTTGAAGCTCTATATTATCAAAACAGCTCTATTTTTTTTAGTTCAACATTGATAGAAGCCTAAGATATTTTTCATGCATAGAGACTATTTGTAAATCGAATATTGCTTTAATCTTTGAGACAAATATAGGTGTTGTATTTGGGCTGAAAAACATTGATGGTTTCTGCATATTAAAGACTTGTCCAGAGGCTGTTATATAACATTCAAACATCTCTTTAAGCTTATAGCAATCGCGGATTGACGCTTGGGAAAAAATTAGACTATCATTGGCAAATAAAAGATAGGAAATAGTCAACTCTTTACTGAATCTTATCCCTTCAATTTGCTTTTGCTGGATTCAACTTGAAGGAGTGAAGAAGAGAATACTTCCACACACATAATGAAAAGATAAAGGGACAATGAGCAGAGCAGCATTGGCGAAGTTCCCTTTGTGGTTGAATATGCCTTGTTACTACACCATTTATGATAATAGAGAACGATGGGGTTGTGATACTGTTTAAAATTAGCTGAATCCATCTATCAGAGGAGCCCTTTTTTACATAAGTCTTTTCATAAAGCTCTACTCAATACAATCATAAGGTTTACTTATATCCAACTCGAAAGCAATCTGACACATGTTCCCTTTTTTCCTGCTCTTAATCTTGTGAAGGCATTCATATCCTATAATAATGTTGTCAGTAATAAGTCTGTAGGAGATAAAAGCACTTTGGTTAGAGGAGATAATATAATCTATAATATATTTTAGCCTATTAGTTATAGACTTTGCAATGATTCTACATATAACATTACATAAGATAATAGGTTTATAATCAGTAATCCTTTTTGGTTTGTTGATTTTAAGGGCAAGAGCAATCAGAATATGGTTGAGAACTGAGATATCCTCATATTTATTTAGAATATGAAAACAAGACTTGATCACTTTCTCACTAAATCATTTCAATGTTTTTGAAAAAATACAGAAAGTAGGCCATCTGGACTAGGAACCTTTTGTAGGGTTAATTTATGCTAATGTTGTCTTGATTCCTTTTGCTGTGAATGGTTTATCTAATTCTACCTTCACATCATCCATAATTCTTTCCCCAATGCCTAACAGAGCTGTTGCATATTGTGCATGAGATGGACTCGTGGATTTGAAATAATTGGTGAAGCAGTTATATATAATAATGTCTTCAATCTCATTTCAATCCTCCACCCACTTTCCTCTATTATTCATCAAGTCCTTAATCATATTTCTTCTTTTCTGATCGGATGCTTTTGAGTGAACAAATCTAGTTTTTCTACCCTCTTCTTTTAGCCACTCTACTCGAAATCTTTGTCTCTAAAAGGCTTCTTCATCATGCAGCATTAAATCAATTTGCCTTTCTATCTTCTTTGTCCCATCTCTTGACTCATAATGAGAGAAATTTTGCTTCTAATTCTTTAGCTGCTCTATCAGCTTTGCTAACTTTTCTTTCTTATTCAAAAATTCTTTGGAACTCTAATTTTTGAACTTTGCCTTCGCATGCTCTGCTGCCTTGACAAAACCCTCAACCGGGTTTCCTCCTATATATGTTTCTTCATCAACATAGTATTATTTAACTATTTTCTTACATCCATCATACGGATTCCACGAATCCTTGCAGTGAAATCTTTACCCTCTCTTAATAATTGAGTATCGCTGTTTATTTGAGTTCCTTAGCTCAATCATTATTGGATAATGATTTGACCCCCACGTATCTATATGAGAAACCCAGGCCCTCTTAAAATTATTCTGCTAACATGTCATGCCCAAAAATCTATCTAATCTTTCTTCTATCAAACCCAAACCAAATCGTTTATTCGACCACATGAAAGGGTAGCCTCTCCAGCCTAAATCTTTTAACTGTCTATCTTGAGTTGCATCTAAAAACTCCATAGTTAAGTTTACTCTTCGCGGGATTTCTTCGACCTTCTCATTTACATTCAATATTTCATTAAAATTACTACTGCAAAGCCATAGAATCTTAAACATCCTTGATAGTCTTCTGAGCAAATACTACGCATTATTTTTCTGGCTTGTCTTTAGATCTCCATAAATTATAGTATACCTCCATTGGAATCCATTGTGCTCTATAATTATAGCATCCACATGGTGCTTACTGTAAGATAAAATATAAGATCCATACTTAACTTCCACAACAAAGCTAATCAACCATTTAGATTTGTCATGTTTACTAAAATGCAATTTTCAAACTTTAGCTTTCTAACCCACTGTATTCATATAATTTGTCAATAACTTAGTTTCACATAAAAATATAATTTTGCAAATTTTCAAATAGAGAATTTTCTTGAAGCATCTGAACATTTGAGTATTTCCTAAACCACGGATGTTCCAACTTAGGATGTTCATTGTTGTCAGCGGAGCTGATTGCCAGCCTTCGCCAATACTTCCATGGGAATTGAGCCTAAATTTTTTTTTTTCCATTTTCTTGGCAGTTAGGTAGAAGAGTGGAAAAACTAGGACACGTCGTAAGAGTTTTTTTGCTAGCATCGTTCTCACTTGGGCTTGTTTTCGCCCGTTTGTTTTACCAAACATTGACCATTTAAATCTGTTAGGCCTCTTTTTCGATTCTGAGTTGAGGATGCTTTCTCACTTGAGTTTGTATTCGTGGGCTTTAACACTCGGGTCCGAACTCATGATTTCCATTCTGCCCCTTTTCTATCAAGCCTTGAGAAGACAAATTCTTTTCCTTTAAAAAACTTCACAGTTGATTGGGTTTTCTCTTTGTAGCCCAAATCACTTTCCTTTTCTTCATTTAATTTCTTGGGAGTTTTTCCACCCCGCCAAATTTCTTGCCTTCATTTGTATTTCATTAAGATTACCCTAAATTTTGACAACCCCTGTGTCGCATATTCCTTTTGGTTCCTTATTTTCTTTTTCTCCCCCCATCACCACTGATGCAGCATTTATTGTATTTGAGTTATTAAGGGCTTTAGGTTATTTCCCCATAATGCTTAGATCATCTTCGTTCATGGGTTGTTATGTTGGATCCTTGCCTTTTTTCGAACCCAAACTTTGATTTGGGTCCTATTTGCCTTTTTCAGTCGATTGTTCCTCCACCTTGCCATCCCCACTTCTGAATCCTTCTCTTTTTCTTCTTTTCTATTTTTTTGCCATTTTTCCATGTGATTTACGATCTTTAGCCATGCTCTAAACTTAAATCTAAGTTCCCATTTTTGCTTTGTCGATCTCCTTTATAAGCGAGACACTCTCAGAAAGTATGGCCTATGCACCCATAACAATATCAAAATTATGGCAATTTTCTATAAAAAGATTGGTAAAATAGTAAATACTTCACCTATATTACAACGAACTTGAATGTATGTTTTCAGAGGCTTGGTAATATCAATTACCACTCTAACTCTGAGGAACTTTCCAAAACAGGTTCTTGCTGAGTTTATATCCACTACCTCCACCTTTCTTATTTAATTTTCTAATAGAACCGTAGCCTCTTTACACATGCACATGATAGAAGCATTAAGAATTTGAACCCAAAAAGTAGCATAAGTGAAAGGTTGCTTTGCAATTTTTCCAATTTTTGTAGGTTCTTCAAAAACAATCAATGTCCACTGAAAATGCCAGGGGCCTTCCACTAATGCTTGTCTTTTTATCAAAAACAGATAAAAAATAGAAGAT
Organism: Swietenia macrophylla; assembly: GCA_032401905.1. Taxonomy (NCBI): domain Eukaryota; kingdom Viridiplantae; phylum Streptophyta; class Magnoliopsida; order Sapindales; family Meliaceae; genus Swietenia; species Swietenia macrophylla. The sequence goes on from CP135564.1 coordinate 4,467,129, forward strand.
AAATCTATTTCTACCTAAGATCTTTATCTTTACATTCTCCACTATTTTTCATATATAAGGAGTTACCATTCTGATTGCCTCCTAATTAACACCCTTTGTTGATAAAATCTTTCCAAGTAAACAATCTCCTGCAATTTTTTCCCTTTTTTCTTTGCCGCTCCAGATAATGTTACCATATCTTCCTCCGTAGCCAACCTAAACATTGACTGACACAACACTATAAGCTCTTCCATATCCATCACAAAAGAGTTAACACTAGCAGTAATGACTATCAAGTACTAGCATTAAATACGATCACCTTCTCCAACTACTACCTCCAATCTTGCCACAACAGGACAGAAACTCAGCTTACAATGATAATGCGTACAATGGAACACTATCCAATCTACCAATACTTATATTTTATGAGAGATAAGATTTCTTGATCAAGAGCTACACCCAACACGTGGGTGACTAAGATAGCCATATTGGCTTCATCTTGCTTCCACTACAAACCCACACGACCAAAGTCAGAGTGTTTGAGAGAAGAAAACCTTTCTTTGTGGTTGAGCTCTAAAGCTAGTGCTTGCTTATTGAGAAAATGATTTTATTATGCTTGTATATCCTTTGATCACTAGCTAATATTCGTTTTCTTCCTTTTTAATTAGGCGATGAAGTTGGCTAATTTTCTATGTGCTCTAGTTTCTTCGTAGTGTACTTTGTTTTTGTTTATTTTTTGAGCAAGATTTATCATCGTTTTATTCTTACTGTTGTAAAAATTGACTCAACCAATCATATCATCGCATGTGTAGGTTACCCTTGAGACCATCAGATTATAATGCTCCACCAACCCCTGCTTGCCACCTCACCTCACCTTAACACAGTTAATTCACAACCCAATAAAACTTCTAAATGTTATAATCATAAATCAAAGCATCCCATGGATCAATCAACAAAGATCAGTATTTTAAATTTCTTTATGTTCGAATTTCAAATGAATTAACGTTCGTTAAAAACAATTATGAACCATTTTATATAAATAAATCAAAGACAATTAATGTGAATAATAATAAATAGACTAATAATCTTTTCAAGATTACCTTTCAAGGCATCAATTTCGTATGTAGCTCATTCTCGGGCTACCCACGTAATGTTACACGAGCAGTGTTAGATCACTTTCTTAATTTTATAATTTTATTTTTTTTAAAATTTTAATTAATATTTAAATTTTATAAATTTATTAATATAAATTAATCGTAAAATTTTAATTATATTTTAATATTTATGAAATATACAAAAATATAAATAAATATATTGTGCATTTTTTTATTACTTTATTTAATTTCATGAATTAATATTTATACTTTAATATTATTTTTTAAATTATAAAATTAATTTAGTAAATTTTAATAATAAAAAATATAAAATTTTTTTTAAAAGCCTTGAAAATTTAAAAAATACAAAAATCAATTCGAGTCCACACATGGGATGGAATTCGAGCCTATAGGCGGACTCGAAAGCGAACCCTTGAGTGAACACGTCTCTGGTCTGAATTGGCTGCTTTTGCTTCTCCATATAAGCCTTTTCGTTCATGGAGTGTGAAAAAAAAAAAGAAACAGAAATTCAATTAAATATCAAAATTTGAAAATTTTGGAAGCCTTGCAAAGAACGAGTAAGTACAGAAATAAGCATGATATTCGTGCTTGTTGAACATTATCTGTGGACTTTTTAATTCCCTTGGCTGTAGTTCGTCATCAACACAGAATTTTCTAGAGTTTAAATCAAAGAGGAAAAAAAAAAAAAAAACACAAGACGGGGGCAAGTGTGCAAAAATGGATTCGGTGCCGGTTCCAACCTACAGGATATCTTATTTTTTGGTTCGATCCCGATTCGGTTCTGGTTCCAAAACAAATTACCTTAAAATAAGCTCAGAAAAGTGGATTGAATACGCTTGGACTTCTTTCTCAATTGACATGGAATGCTTCTTTGAAGCAAATGCTTCTCTTAAGGCTGAAGTAACTCAGCTGGTTCAGGTAAAGTTTTTTAATGTTGACATGGAATCATTTTGGTGAGCAGATGGTTTCCATCTGAAAATAATCTTTTTTGCTGGCTATATTGATACTGATGTGTGGGAGAATTACGTGTGAATGAATTTTAGAAGCATACATTTGAGAAATGGTTGTGGGAGCTATTGAGCCATTTTAAAGTGGAAAGTTTTAACTTTTTCACGTACTCATTCAGAAGGATTTTTTGTGATTGAAAGATTATGATGAAGGCTTTAAATGTCAGGTTAAAGTTTTTTGAGTAGCATTATGACAATGATTAAATTTTTGGGTGGGTTTATTTTGATACGAAAATACTGTATGATTTACAGCAATCTTCTCTCCTTTATTCGCTTTCTCTTCCGCGTGGTGTACAATGCTAACTTTGAACAATGCCAGTTGATAATTTCTCTCTCTCTCTCTCTCTCTCTATTATTGTGTGTGTGGGTGGTGAGTTGTGGGACTAGGATGTTGGTGGTGGAATACTTTAGGAGAAAAATATACATGGCCCTTTCTCTCTCTTATTCTGTGTGCGAGTGGCGGGTTGGGGGACTGGGATGTTGTTGGCAGAATCCTTTATGAGAAAAAAGGATACATGGCTATTATGAAATTAGGATTTGCAATACATTTTGTCTATTAGGTGATAAAAGTTGAAAATTATATCCCAGGATATCTGTTCAGAATCCAGAAGCGATAAAAGAAATTTTATCATTCATTCCTCGCCTTAAATTATAATAAGATGAATTCTGCTTCTTAATCTTAATATGGTTCTTAGATAGAAACACATAAGTTTCTAATTGCACGGGAAAATCAAAATGGTAGATTTATCACAAAGTTCATTGCGTATACAAGAACTTATATCGTGTTCATTTTATGATTTTCCCTGGTGGTCTTGCAGTCGCATATATTGGACATCTGCTGTATACCTGAAGCGTTGCCATATTTTGTCACTCCAAGTGCGGTTGACGAAGATTCAGTTCTTCTGCAACAATTGCCACACTGGGCAGCTTGTTCAATTACACAAGCTCTAGAATTTCTTGCTCCAGTACACAGGGGTATCCTCCTGAATGAGTGACCTTCTTCATGCCACAGCTAGTTCAGGCTCTGAGATATGATGATGGGGTGAGCTAGCGTATGAAAATGTTAGTATTTGTGTTTACTTTTATATCTTGGTGCATTATCACAGGGGCTGTGACCGTGGAAAGTGGATTGAGATTGTTCAGCATTTTCTTGGGGTCTTGGTTGAAAAGTTCACATTCAATTTCACCTTAGATTCTGTCAACTGTTTGGGCAATTCAGAACATTTTAGCCTTATTAATCTTTATCTAATGTCATGTTTTTATTTCAGATTTGCCATATCAAATTCTATCAATTTGAGTTTGTGTTTATCCAGAAATTTGTTAACAGAGAGAGAGCCATATGGGCTGAAAGAAAATATAGAGACTACATTTATTATGATTTTATATGTTACTAATGAACTAGTAGAAAACTTATATAGTGCTAAATCAAGAACAAATTAGGAATGTCGTCTCATGACACTTTGCGTGTTCCTATTTTAGGTTGAACAGAACTGTATCTATGCGCAGAAAAAATCTGAACTTTTTTAATTTCACCAACAGGTTTTTTAATAATTTAAGGTTGATATAGTTGCATGTGTGATGTGAACCAGATGTCAACCAAAAAATTAAAAAATAAAAAACTTTGGAGGGAAGCTAAAGCTATATAAAAGAGTCAAAAGAAATGCTGGAATAGTCCATAAATATATACCCATCCACTCCTGTAAAAGCTGAAAAGCTGTACAACTTCAACCCAGAACCCCCTCCATACTGAGATAAATGGAGACGAACAATGAATCTGGAAACTCCTTTGACACTGAAACCCAATGTGAATCTGGAATCTGGTAGTAGCTGGGTGTTTAATGGGTATTGTTGGTGTTAGTTTGACAAACCTTCTAGAATCTCAGGCCAAATATATTTATTGTGTGTTATAAATGTCTTTATTTATGAGCATAGATTATGATTTATTAAATGTACTTAATTTGTACTTTATAACTTTGCAGAGATTAGTGGAAGGTTATTTGCTAAGAGCAGCACAAAGAAGTGATATATTTGTGCATATCCTGATATGGCATTTACAGGTGAGGAGATTTGTATATCTGCACTTATTATGCGTTCGATGAAGTTAGATGGCACAGATAGTGTCGGGTGATTTTGGTGTAAGTTACCATTATGTGTGATTCATGGGTTTGTGAATGGCAGGGTGAGACATCTGTATCAGAATCTGGGAAAGATGCCAACTCTGGGGAGGTATGCTCATCTAGGTGTCTCTCTTTTGTCAAGTTGCAGAAAAACACATCTATCCATGAAAGATAAGTGCTTTTCCATTAAGTCTAGAATGTTCAAATATACGAGTGATCAGAAGAGCTTATTGATACATTAAGGGTGAACCTCTGTGATAATGCTATGGAAGTCTCTTGAAAAAAGTTCGTCATATCATTTAGTCATAGATATTCCAAAGTTGATTGTAAGTTAGTTGAAACATATTGGCCAAAATGTCTTAAACTGTGAAAGCATGATATATAATTCCTTTTAATATATTATGCAGAGCAAAATACCCATTCTTCATGTCTTATGCTGATAAATCATATGATCTGACTTTTCCTTACATATCAAAAATTTTGTTAAATTTGGCCATGGTTGGAAAAATTGACTTGTGGTAAGGGTCCATATTATATTTATAAAATATTAGAATTTCCTTTAATTTTGAGATGTGAATGAAATGGTTTAGGTTAAGATGAAGTACCATGAAGAGGAGGTCATTATTTATTTTATAGGCAAGGGATAAGAAAAAGCAAGATCGTGTTTATGAAAATTGTGAAACCTGTCTCTCAAATCTCCCAATATCTCAATCAGTGACTATGTTCCTAATGGAACTGTTGTGTATGATTAGAAAGACGCATTTGTTATGCAGTGCTACTTGTGCGAGATGGCAACATGCAGGAGAGCTGCTTCTTATGAAAACTATTTTTTAAAGGAAAAATCTGTTTATTAAGGCATAAACTTTTTGGATTTGTGATTCACGAGTCTTGTGACCAGTGGCTAAGTCACTCTCGTTGCAGAATTTTTCTCTTTTTCGGGGTTGGAAACAAAACAATATAATTAGAATGAAAGGTAAGAAGATACAAAAGTGAAACAGAGGTCCACAATACCACCAAAACAGCCCTATAAGAGGTAGCTATTTAATATGCAAGTCAAAATCAGTAGATCTATACCCCAAACAGTAACCTGCCAAATTTTCCAGAATAAGAAAAAGGAGCCTCAATAAGCAAAATTAACCCAAGACCCCTTCCCAAATTGAGATTGATAAAGAAGAGAGCAGTGTCTTCAAAATCCATTGAGACTGAGGACCTAAGAGAAGCCAGAAAAAGTATATTGTTCCATAATCCACTGACATCTTCTCTCTTTTCTTCGAAGATAAAACTGTTTCTTTCTTGCCAAATCACCCATAATAAAGCACGGACTGGACATTGCCATAAAGTCTTAGCCATCAAAAACATTCTCCATTAACAATGCATCACATGAAGCTTATGTAACCTAGAAATCTGTGCTTCTTTGCATAATTTGGCCCATAGAGAATATGCAATTTTTCAATGAAGAAATAGGTTGTTTGTTGTCTCTGCATTGCTCTGACATATAACAACACCAGGAAGGGGAACCACTCATTTTAATATATATCTTCTTTGGATTACATCCCCACTGCCCAATATTAATTCTGCCATGAGCTTTAGTCCATGTAAAAATTTGGATTTTAGGGGGAACTTTGGCTTTTCAAACAGTATGGAATTGCAGGAAACACTCATGTTGCAGGAATTAGGGACATTGTTGATGCTTTACATAATCACATTTAATCTGTTCAATAACTCATTGCAACTGCAAACTATGCAATGGGTTACATGGAATTAGAAACTCAATTGAGTTATATGGAGATGATTGTTAGTTAGGTAGTGTTGCTTAATTTTTTCACTTATTGTTGGGGAACCAATAAGGGGGTGTGGGTGATGGTTACTGCTAGGATTAGAGGGAAGCCATATTCCAGTGCTGTTTTGCATCTATATTTTTGGATAGTAGGCTGGACGGGGATGTCACATCATGCCTCTGTAATGCAGATAGTAATATTGAAAGAAATGAATATGATCAGTGTAAGATATGAATAATTACTTTCTTGGTTGATCTTACCTTTTTTCTGTAATGCAAGACATCAAGAGGGATAAAAGTACACTGTATCAAATATTATAGAACAGATTCCTTGTATATTAACTTATAAGTTTGCCATGATATGTTGCAGTGGTGGTGCATTGATGACAGTGATGGTATATGAACAATTTTCCATATTGAGATAAATAGCAACACCTTCACATTATTATGTTTCCATGTTGCGCTTGCTTTTTTAGCCTACACGTCACAATTTTTATAGCTTCAATCAGTGATGTTTTTGCTAGGTTTTACATCTACAAGCAGCAAAGTTTGTAGAAAGGCTCTTTTAGTATTTTTGTTTGAATATTGAAGCCTTTTCTGTAATCTGCCGTTCATGCTCAATAACTTTTCCTTTGTGATTTTATTTCAGAATAGTTCCTTTCAAGTGTTGTTGCGCACTGTTCGGCAGCATATTATTGATGGTTTCGGTGCCAAGGCACTTGACTTGTTTCGAAGAGAGTTTGACTTCTTTGACAGAGTTACAAATATTTCTGGTGTACTCTTTCTGCTTCCAAAGGAAGAACACTGAGCTGGTATACGAAGGTATACTCATACAAGCTTTAGCTCATGTCCTCTTCATATTGTCTCTAGTAGTTGAACATGGTCTTTGACCCGCATGCTACAATAAGGAGGTGGAAAAAATTGAAGTGGAGGGAGAAGAACTTTATCTACTGACTGCTCTGAACAGTTTTGTCCATGGTATTGGGCAGATAGTGGAATACCATTACAGTCGGCAGCCAAAGTTCCTATCATGATCATATTTAATGTGGTAGATCAGGATGGTGATCATATAAATGTGATGCCCCAAGCTGTCATTTTTAAGGTAAGCTTGTGCATGTATTCTTGTGTATGAATCATTGTGGGTTTGATGCAAAATCTGTTTTAAAATGTCTGTAATATCCCCATGAGTATTTGATCAAGCCATATAAGTTGGTTGTTATATAGTTTGTGTTTATAGCTGTTCTATAGACCTCTCTTTTTTTTTTTTTTTTGGTCTATAAAATTGCGCTAGCTAGAGCTTTTGGAAAGTTGTTTTCCCCTTTCAGGTCTCTTGGGATTTTTGTCATTGTTGTGGACATCTTGTCCCTTATTGTGTTAGTCTTTTTGTTAATAGAAGTTACCTTGTTTCTTAGCTAAAAGAAAGAAGTAACTATAGTGTTCACTATTTAGGGTATTAAGTGTTTTGAAGCACAAGCTCATAGAAAGTATAAATCAAAAATGCATTCTTTTTAGTTTCATACCTGATTTTGATTTTATTGTTGACTTAGTGCTAGTTTGATAGTTATTCCTGTTTTCTGGTCTGTCTTAACTGATTGTCTTTATTCAAGGTTGGAGATGATTGTTGACAAGATGTTCTTGAGGCTCAAGTAATATCACTTCTTGGAGCTATATTTGATGCCATTGGACTTAATCTCTATCTCTTTCCTTATGGTGTTCTTCCAACTGGTCCTGAGAAAGGTATAATTGAGGTGAGTTCGTACCTCCTTCAATATAAGTATGCTTGTCTCTGCTTTCCTTTGTTTTGCACACACATTCAATTGTATCTGATTGTCACTATTGTTTTAGTAATTGCGCTGCTTAAGCATTTCTTGGAAATGATTACTTGACTAAGTTATATGAACATTTGACCCTTTTGCCAGACTGTTTTGGTTGACCATGCCCTACTTTGAGTTTTTTCGGTTTTCTTTTATTACTACATGATAATTTGGTTTTTGATCTTCCTTTTTTCAATTATTGGAAACAAGCTGAGGTAAGATTCTCTTGTTCTCCATCTGTCTTAATTTCTTTTTCTTCAAGACAAAAAAGGCTTTTCCATTTTTGCATTTTCAATTATGTGGACAAGAATAGGATCTGCTGTAAGAATTCCAAAGCATGCTGTATGGTTCGATTTTGTGGGAATTTCAGGTGCGTTTGATTATGGATTTGAAATGATGTTTGTGAAAACTTCTTTTTTGAAATGGAGATAGTGTTTTATGAATGGCATTTTTGAGATTGAAAAACATGTATGATACCATTTATTTAAGATAAATCGCTAAAAGTCAAAACATGAGAGCACATTTGGTATTTACTTTTGAAAATGAGTAAAGTAATTGTGTTAAGGGAAAAGTAATGGTCTGTTCTCAGAACATAACAAAATGCCAGCTTACTGATTGTATTCAGTCTGGAAAATTTGACTGAAGATGCTAGTATTTACGGACAGTTCGTGCAAGTGTGATTATCTGGTTTTGTGCAAAATTTGAGCTTATCAACAAACAGAAAATTGAGCTTTGATGCAGAGCACAACCTTGTTAATAGTTTCAGATTTGTACAGCATGTTGTTTCTGATTTGATACAGCCTGCCAACTAACTTTTGTTACTTTTGTTGGTGTCATGGAATGCAGTTGAATGCCCTGCTTGAGCCAGCCCATATTTCACCTCTACCTTCTAGTTTATAGTATCACTGTGACTAGGTATAAGTAAGTTTTTTAAAGTGATGTAAAATCTTTTTAAATTTGGGAAATGAGTTGTCTTAGTTGATGTCAAGGATTTCATATCTTGATATATGAAGTGTATTCTTCCTTTTGCTTTTAATGTTTGATATTCACGTGTTAAGATAGAGTAGCATCATCAGTGCTACAATATTTATTCGATTGAGTAGCTCAAATCAGCTTTAACTTGGAATGGTTGTCTATATATAATATGTAGGCTTCTTCCCCTAATTAGCTAACTTATCTTGCAGGTTGTGCCCAATACTCGGAGCAGTAGTCAAATGGGTGAAACAACTGATGGTGGTTTGTATGAGATTTTCCAGCAGGACCATGGGCCTGTTGGCTCTCCTAGTTTTGAAGCTGCACGTGAGAACTTTATCATTAGCAGTGCTGGTTAAGCAGTTGCAAGCCTATTACTCCAACCAAAGGATAGACACAACGGGAATCTTCTTTTTGACAAGTATGATTACCGTCTCTTTCACATTTTTTGATTTGTAAATTCTGATGGCTGTGGTAATCACAATGAACCTTTCAGTACATGACAGACTCAAATGGCCTATCAATTGCTTTATTTCACTATGTGCCCACAGATTCTCAACAGAATTGTATAATTTCTTGGTCTTTGTTATGAACATACCAAAATATATATCTAACTCAATTATAAATGTCAGTGTAGCGTGGGGAGGCTTGTACATACTGATTTTGGTTTTATTTTGGAGACATCGACTGGTGGAAATATGTTCTTTGAGAGTGCACACTTCAAGCTGAGCCATGAAATGACTCAATTACTAGACCCGTCTGGGGTTATGAAGGGTGACACTCGGGATCATCAATTTGTAAGGTAATACCATCATTTCTTATTACAGCCCTTCTGTCCTCTCTTTTTCCTTTTCGCTCCGATCTGTGCTTTGTGAACAAACCATTTGAGCTCAAAGTTGATTGCGTTTCATCCCGAGGCGAGTGAACGTGAGGCAGCCATTTTCATGAAAAATGTTTGCACAGAGGCCTACAACAGGTGGACTACTGCTGGCTACGACTTGATTCAGTGTCTGCAGCAGGGCATTGAGAAGTGAAAAAAAGTTGTAAGAGGTAATCTGCAAATGTACATCATTACTTGTATCTCGTCAATGATTATTGTGGTCTTATTTTTAGTTCCAATTTCTCCGAGGATGCCCACGATAGTTTTGCAGCAGAAAATGTTGTAAAACTTCGTCAGAATTTATGTAGAGGAAATGAGTTGGCTTTAACCTCGTGGTGGATTCGTCGCGAGGCTTCTGAAAATATAATTTCTGTTGTCAATTGATTAATAACATGGTTACAGCAGCTTGCTGCATCAACAAGTACAAGCGAAAGAGCAACATGTGAAGCTGGTCATACAAATTAAAAATACAGCTCTGCCGTTACGAAAATTTTTGCTGAACCGTTTCATTGTACTGGTGGATACATTACTACAGTTCAATGCACTAATTAGAAGTCTGGTGCTGCTGGAGTGGCCCCATAATAGTGTTGATTATTTTATTATTTTATTGTTCTATCTTTTACCTTCCACTGTATCATTTTCAGATATGATTGCCCATCTCATGTCAAAAAACATCAAGAATTGTATGTCTTACTCGTGCCCAAACGAGAAGAATTGGCAACTCTTACTCTTACCCAGATGCCATCTATCATCGTATTAAAAAACCTGCATATAGAGTGGCAATAGTACGCACGTTTTAGTAGTCACGTCACAATTAGAATAGGGCATGGGGATTGCCATCGCCGCTTTGGGAGGGCCTATCGTCGTCTTCGGCTTATTTTCGTTATACGAGAAACATATCCATTTTCGTTACACGAAGTACATATCCGTTCTTTTCTCATTCTTGTTTTAGAACAGAAATCTCTCTTGTTCTTGTTTTAGAACCAAGATCTCTATTTCCAAAATTTAAAATATATTATTAAATTTTAAATTTTTTCTTTTATCATAATATATCAACTTATTTTATTTTTCATATCTTTTCAACTAAATATTCATTTTTAATTTCTATCCAAATTACTAAAATAATTGATATTCAAATTAATAGTATATAAAAAAAAATTTAAATTACACATTTTTAATAATCAACATTCAACCCACATTAAAAAAAAATCAAAATACGCATCTTTATTAATTAACATTAAAACCACATAAAAAAATCCAAATTACAAATCTTCAAAAATAATCAACATTCAATCCACATTAGAAAAAAAATTATATCACACATCTTTAATAATCACTATTTAACCCATATAAAAGAATTCAAATTATATATCTCAACTTTCTTGGCAAATCTATAGAAATATAAAAAATAAATACATAAAAAAAAGCATATTTAGAAAATATTAATTAGAAATAATAAAATATTAGAACAAAAAACAATTAACATTTAACTAATAGAAATTAAATTTTTACCTTTATATATTCTTCAACAAGTCTTTCTATAAATGTAATAGCGACATTTTTTCTATATGTTAAAATAAAATTTTCATTTATATAAAAATTAATAAAAAATTTATAAATTGATCTACGTGTAACTTGTTTCTTAACAAGAGCTATCAAAAAATGAGAGACATCGAATGAAGAACTATTTACACCAGAAGTATCATTATGTGATTCAAAATTTGATTCATAATTTTTTTTCAAATCATGACAAAGATAACTTACTCTATCAATCTAAAATGATAAGTCATTGCCATATATCATAAATCAACTACAATTTATATCTTAGATTTAACATGGTTGCTACTACTATAATCCCATGAATATCCTTTTAATATTTTTCAAATTTTGATATCATGATTGGTACTATCTTCCTAATTTCCTTATACCAAGGTATTCATTAATGACAACCTAATCTCACAAATATGGGCAAAAATCAAGTTAGAGGTCAAGCATCTAGTCCTTAATAAAGTTTAGTGATATCATAAATGGTTTCAAATCATTTACTAATATTTATGCCAACTCTCACTCCTAATCATTTAGCAAAGTCATATATTGTGTTTTAAGGAGTTTCAATCTATAAACAACACCCTTATATCTAGTACAGTAAAAATCATAAGATAAGTTGAGTTTCATCTAGTTAAATAATCAAGCACTAATTGCCTACTAAATGAAACCTACATGCAATTTTATCAAATTTTTTTTCCTTCTTTTATGTGTTATTCTAAAATGCACCACTATTACAAATTCTAAAAATCGTAATTCTAATAATAGACAAACCATCTTAACTACCAAATTTAGAATGTGAGCAATACAATGAATATGAAATAATTATCCCTCAAAGTTAAACTGTTCTTATAAAGCTTCTCTTATAAAAAAGGAATAACGTCATAATTGCTTGAACAATTATCAATAGTTAAGACAATATCTCAAATCCTTATTTAGATCCACTAAAAATTTAAATAATGCATTATACAATACTTCGTATATGTATGGAGCATGCTCATACTTGAACCTACACATGTATATAAACAAAAAATATTTTAATTTAATAAAAAAATATAAAATAAATAAATAAATTTTTATTTTTATTTTTATATTAAATAAAAGAATTTTCTTAAAATTTTACTATGCAAGATCCAAGAATCATTAATAAAATGTCTCATCACTCTCTTTTATCTCATTGTTTGTGGACCTATGGTACACATATCTATTTCAATAACAATTTCACTCTTGTTACACTCAATATAACTCAATGTTTTAACCTTCTCAGACTGACATGCCACCAAATTATCACTTTTTATTGTATTATGGATATATCTCCACACAAGTCAAAGGGAACTCATATATAATGATATATTTACAATTATTTCTCTCCTTTCATTTCATTAGGTTCAACAAAAGTAAAAAAATTTAAATTTAGCCATTTTTGAAAGTTGATTCAAAAAAATATTCATATTTATAATTCATTAATCAATAAGCCAAATATAACACACTTGGACAAATATAATACAAAATCAAATTCTTTTTTTCTTCTTTCTCTTTCTTCGTTCTTATCTCTTATTCTCTCTCTTATTTTATAAATATTTTTCAACTAATTTTCAATAAAAGACAAAAGTTATAGATCAGAAACTTAGAAGTTAGCATTGTATGATTGATTATTTTTTACTATAAAATTTACAAAAATTTAGGTGAGTTCAAATTTAAGCTATTGCATATATGAGATTTTTTTTTTTTTTTTTGCTTGAATAAGTGTTGTATGTGTTGGTGATGTTGATTATATTGGGTTTTGATGTGATTTTGTTGTGGTTAAATCTTGGAAGGTCGAAAAATCAGTAAGAAGGCTGGAAAATATGCAATGGAGTCCCCAAGGCTCAAATTTGGTGACCTAAATTAAGTCTTTCAATTTCAGTCACCACTTGTGGTGACCAAAAATGCGTGATTAGGTGGGGGGTTGAAAAAATATTTAGGAACCTATTTGTCATATATTAAAATATTTTGCTAATTTGTATAATTTATAAAATAGATGAATGTATAATGCTAATTTGTATAATTTGTATACCATTTTTTGAAAACCTATTATTATTTTCTATAAATAGATATATAAAATTTTAAATTACCACTTGACCCACTTGAATTGGAGTTTAAACAAATGTGAAGTGAATTTTTGAATATAAATGTTAAAACTTGAAAATTTTAATGTTCATTTGAAAAATGCGGACATTTTCATAAATTATATTGATTGTTTATTATTTTTAAAAACTTCTCATTTTTTCTACAACTAGATATATAAAACTTTAAATTGCCACTGGACTTGATTGAATTGTAGTCGAAACAAATATGTATGAATTTTTGAAGATTAATATTAAAACATGAAAATTTTACTGTTTATCCAATAATTATGCACATTTATTTAAAATTGTATTGATTCATTTTTTTTAAATTCTCTTTTTTTTTTTCAATAAAATAGACATAAAGTTTTAAACTTTCATTGAACTCGCTTGAATTATAGTTAAAATGAATGTGTAGTGAATTTTTGAAGAAGCATGTTAAAGTCGGTCTTTCAAATGTTGACCGAAATTTGGTCAGCAGGGTGTGTTTGCAATATTTTAAAAATTTTATAATTTTGATAAATATTTAGTTTGTCATATTTTAAAACTTTTTACTAGTTTGTGTAATTTATAAAATTTTAGGGGTTACTTTAAAATAATGTTTAAACTTTGTTATATATATATTAGTCCATTATTGTGGTGGTTTTTATATACAATAGGTGGCCAAGTTTTGTTTATTTTATCTTAATTTGAATAATTTTTGTTAATTTTAAAACATTTAGGATTAATTTTGGTTAATTTATAAAATGGACAAATAAAAATTTATTTCTGTAATGCAATTTAGTTTGTTACTATGCTTATGTTGATGTTGTGATTTTTTTTTTAAAGAAATTTTGGTACCTATTCGTCATAGTTTGAAAGTTTGATCTCTTTAATGACTTTATGTTATACATTAAAAGAGGAAAAAATAATGAAGCTTTCAAAATACTAAAGGTTCCAAAAAATGACTAGTTTGATAGCGTTCCAACTTATTTATCATATATGTGGCTGATAAAAAAAATAAAAGAAAAACTAATGCCATAATAGAAATGCTTTTTTGACGAACTTACCTTGGTTGTTTTCTTGACTTGGATTCATTCATTTCTCGGATAACCTTGTATATTGGATATTGTTGCAAAGGTTGTTATCACCGAAAATGATGATAGCGTTCTATTTTTTTTTTTTTTTGAGAGGCATGACCATTAGGTTTTCTAGGTCAAAGTTCCCGTTATTGATAAGGTTAAATATTAGGCATTATTTTAGATGAGGTACATGATAACCATTGATTCAGGGACCGATATTTTTAAGATAGGGTCATTCATATTGGTGGGCTAGATAATATATAATGTCTTTGATTTTAATAAGATAAATAACGTTGATAGAGTTAAACAGTCACTATACTACTTACTTGAGCGATTTTTACTTAAGAGGGGATCTCATTATATTACCGATAATTAAATATTATACATAATGGGGATTCATAGTGTAGCAATATTTATATAAGAGTTGAGCCGATTAATGGTAGAAAAGGTGAAAATATATAAGAAAAAATTTACCAATTATAAAGAAAAAAAAAGAAGCACATATTTTGATATGACTTGCTTGAATTTGTTATTGCATTTGATGTATGACTCACTCAATGACTGCATTCTATATGTGTAAATTTTATAGTTAGTGTATTGTAGTTGTTAAGGTAATATAACTAACGCATAGCATGTTGTATATTGAATAGTATTAGATGTATGAGGCCATTATATATATGGATATGTCATACACTCGGCGTCAAGGCAATACATATCTACAAAGACTTTGATGAACTTCTACCAAGGCTCACATTAAAATATCATATTGTGATACTTTTGGAGGATGGATGAAACTAGCTAACGAGCCATTCGCATAATTGTCTATCTAATCTCCCACAATTTAGATGTAGAAGATTACCCAACCCAAGTTATTGCACTGTTGTTTTTTGCTCGTTAGAAAATGTTGATATTACTTTTTGAAACTATTTGAGTATATGTTGATGAGATGCTCACTTTATTAACCATCGACTCAATTTTTGGATCACTGATATAGTAGTTGTGTACTAGCTTTTCTTCATGCGTTGGCTTGTGTATGGCTTTTTCTTCTGTTTAGAGGTCATCAAACTCTTCTTTCAATGTTTTTGAAACTGTAAAAGCAAAAAAAAAATTAAACATATATTATGAATTAATATGTATTATTAATTGTCTGTCATTTAGAACACTCATGCAGTTGTCAATCTTAAGGTTATTGGTCACTTTCTTTGCTTCTTGCTCCTTTTCTTCCTACAAATTTAAAATGAATTACATCTATAAATTTGATGCAAATTTGTGTACAAATCATTCTATGTATTTTTAATTTAAAAAAATTAGAATGGAGAGTACTTACAAATAATTTGTCCAAATAGGATTACTTTCATTTTGCCCGATTTGTACCTTGCATTTCTTCATCTTAATATTTGTTGAACTTTCCTTGATTGATACCTTTCTTTTACGAGACAGTGTCATTGACAGTTAAGAATTTCTAAATACAGGCTTCATGTTCCTCCACAAAAGCAATATCAATTCAAAATATATAAATAGAAATGGAAAATACCATTCATTCTCTGGTTACATATCATATAATTTTATTTATTACATATATTAATAGCCTACTCCCATAATTATAAAAATAAAAGACTATGACAGACATCTCAAGGGAGTAAGCATAATAGGAAAAATTCTCTTTATACAATTAAATATATGACAAGGGTGTTGATTGTATAAATTTATATTTATGTGTCATTTCTTCGTAAATGCATATTATAAAATAAAAGAAACAAAATAAAAATAAAATCGGTAAATTTTATGATATATTTATTACATTATAATTATAATTGCAGGTCAATATGTACACAAATAATAATTAATATCCGAAACAATGGCACTACACATTCAAAAATTTGAGTGGTTCTAAACTGTAATAAATTGTCAACAGAAGTAACATCTATCATTCGAAAGTCAAACAACGGTTTGCCATTTACAAATACAGACAGAGCATTTAAACTCACTACTGTATTATTTTTCTTACATACTTCCACTGTATTATATTTTTATATTATTGTCACTAAGAAAACTAATTTAGTTCAACCTCAAGCAAGGAATATAAATACCCATGGATAATGATAACTTACAGTCTTAAGAAAAAATATTGATTAACTATATGTTGAATAACTATGTAACTTAATTATTACAAATTTTACAAACAAACTGAAAAAAAAAAAAAAAAGTGTAATGCAAACTTGAGGTCAATAGCAATCCCTGTATGTGGGCAATCTATGTAACTCAAATGAGGAAATAACAATCTATCAATTGCATGCAAAAAGCAATAAGTTCACATCATTTGTTATCAAATGAAGCTCTTTATCTTCAAAACCCAGACAAGTAGCATAGATTTTCAAAGCAAAAATAATTCAAAACTCTAATGAGACAGAACATTAACATATATATATATCTTTAGGTTTATGTATTTTATACTTTGGCGGCCTTACGTTCGTCTGTGAGCCGACGGTTATCGACAGTCAAATATTACCACAACATTGAAAATAGTTGGTGTTGACTGTGAAAGCAGTGTTGAAAAGGAACACAATGCCTGGAATCTTTCGTGTTGAATAGAACTTATTTCCTTGCCTGAGACAACATAATATCGGTGCGTTATGCTAGGGGTAAGGATAAAGCCAGCTTTTTTTCGTGTTATGATACGGATTTTGGGTCACGAGGGGATTTGCAAGAGAATGTCGGCACTAAATTTTTGAAGAAGCAAATTAAAAAAAAAAATGCAAACCTGGCCGTGAAGAAGAATATGCAACACTGAAGTGCGACGAAGAATATGCAGACCAAGCGATGAGTTACAGAAACGAGAGACTGTAACTGAAGAAAGTGTGAACAAGAAGATTCATATTTTAATTTTAGTGATCCATCCACCCAGCTGCCAATTTTTCTAAGATTTTAATTTGCAACAAATTTCAGCCGTTGGAAGAAATATAGCTAAATTCAACGGACAAAAATGGCAGCTGTAATGTTACATATGCTGTAACATAGCATTTCCCAATTAATAGGAGCATACTTGTACCTGCTTTTTCTTTGTTTTGCGTGCACATTCACATTATCGTGTTAGTAATTGTACTGTTTACGCATTTCTTGAAGATGATTACTTGATTAAGTTATATGGATGTTAGACCCTTTTATCAGACTTGTCTGTGCTCTACTTTGGGCTCTTTTTTGTTTTCTTTTTAACTACAGGATAATTACGCTGAGGTAAGATTCTCTTGTTCTCCATTTGTCCTAATTTCTTTTTCTTCAGGACAAAAAATGCTTTCCTATTTTGCATTTTCAATTATATGGACGTGAATAGCATCTGCTATAAGAATTCCGTGCTGCATGGTTTGATTTTGTGGGAATTTCTGGTGCGTTTGCTTACGTATTCGAAATGATGTTTATGAAAATTTCTTTTTTGAAAATGAGAATAGTGTTTTATGAATGGCATTTTCAAGATCGAAGGACATGTATGATATCATTTATTTAGAATACTTCTTTAGAAGTGAAAATAGAGAACAAATTTGGTATTTACGTTTGAAAATGAGTGAAGTAATTGGGTTAAGTTATGGTCTGTTCTCAAAATCCCTTTTCAGAAAGGCTACATAGCAAACAAATTCTTATAATATTGAATACCCATTTTTATTTTACAGGATGATTTTTGAAAACATCGTGTCAAACAAGTTTTCTACCTTATTTTTGTTCTTAAGAACAGAAAACTGTTCACAGAACATAACCGAATGCCGGCTTACTGATTATATTGTCTGGAAATTTGATTGGAGTTGCTACTATTTAAAGCCAGTTCATGCAAGCGTGATTATCTGGTTTTGTTCAAAATTTGAGCTTATCAACAAAAAGAAAATTGAACTTTGATGCAGAGCGCCGCCTTGTTAACAATTTTGGATTTGTACAGCACGTTGTTTCTGATTTGATACAGCTTGCTCACCAACTTATAATGGGATTGTTGGTGTCATGGAATGCATTATGAATGCCCTCATGATTGAGCCAGCCCAGATTTCACCTCTGCCTTCTAGTTATTTTATTATCAATATGACAAGGCATAAATATTTTGTCTAAAAGTGATGCAAAACCTTTTTTATATTTGGGAAATGAAGTTGTCTTAGTTGATGTCATATATCTTGATATATAAAGTGTATTCTTCCTTTTGCTTTTAACATTGAAATTCACTTTGTTGAGATAGATCAGTAGCATCATCAGTGCCACGAGATTTATTCGATTGAGGAGCTCAAATCAGCTTTTAAATTGGAATGGTTGTCTATATATAATAAGTAGGCTTCTACACCTAAGCAGCTAACTTATCTTGCGGGCTGTGCCCAATGCTCAGAGCAGGAGTCATATATGAGTGAAACGACTGATGGTGGTTTGTGTGAGTTTTTCCAGCAGGACTATGGGCCTGTTGGTTATCCTAGTTTTGAACAGCAATGCTGGTTATGCAGTTGCAAGCCTATTGCTCCAACCAAAGGATAGACACAACGGGAATCTTCTGTTTGATAAGTATGATTAGTATCTCTTTCATAATTTTTTGAGTTAGATTTGTAAATTCTGATGGCTGTAGCAATCACAATGAACCTGTCAGTACATGGCAGACCCAAACGAATATGAACGAACTACTTTGTAATCGTTAAAAGTTTAAAATAAAAATCTATTTATTCCATTAAATAAAAATTATTTAAAAAATATATTTTTGTCAATAAACGAAATCCTCTTTTCGATGTTCGCACCACACCCTGGTTGAGAACAGCAAAAATGCCTGCATCTCTGCTGCCGGTGGTGGAATGGCCCCGTGATAGTGTTGACCGCTTTATTATTCTTTTCTCTTTTATCTTCAACTGTAACATTTTCAGACACGATTGCCCATCTCATGTCGGTGCTTGTCCTAGTCATTCAGGGTTAAAAAAAGGTAAAGAATTGGCAAATCCCCCTCTTACCCAGTTGGCATCCATCATATTAAAAATGAAAAACCTGCATATTCAATACGCTTATTGTAGATATAATTATAATGAGGATGGGATGTAATCCTTGAAAATGTGGTCTTTCAAGATATGAAATGGATACTCATCTTCTCTCTCCTCTGTCACAATATATAATATATAATATTGAGATTATGGAGATTCCCATACCAGACCAGACATTCCATTTATGTTTTGCATTGAACCCCGGACTTCCTTTGTCTTGTGACAAATAAAAACCAAATGCTTGCTTCATTACACTGCCCCTTTCCCCTCTCTTCCATGCCTTCTTCCTCTTTCGCTTCCATTGGGTTTTGTCTATGAAATTCACCAAATAATAACAACTTGTGGAGAAATGCACAAAACCAAACACAAAAAATCATATGGGTGGGGCACTTTTTGTGGTATTATTCGGAAATTTTTCCAGTTGCAAATAAAATAAAACCCTTCTACTCCTGCTTTATTATAGCTAGTCAATTCAATCCACACCTGCATGAACAGGCCACCTGTTCTAAGAGGAGAAAGCATACACAAACCACATATTTTATATCTTATCACCCATGTCCAAGGATCCAAGCACATGACAATGTAGAACCTTATGTACCCATAAACAATTCACCTCCTCAATAATCGGAGCTTTTCCCACTTTCTCATAATAATATAGGCATCAAATAAACTACTAAAGTTTAAATATAATTTAACAATTATATATTGTCATTTCAAAAATCATACAAATTAGGTTTTCCAAAAATATGTTTTATTCGGGTAATGGATAGATTACTTGTAATAAATCATAAAAGAGAAAGATATTATGAAGCATTGTCTATTCATTCATAATTTAACATTTTTTTTCATTGCACAAGGTAAGGTATAAGCACGCGCATCACTCACTTTTCCTTGGAAACCAACTCCCTTGTATTTTTAAGAAGCATTATATTTACCAAACTGCCCTTCATTTAGCAGCGTTAGCGTTAGAGGCTGGGCCTAACTGAATGTGACTTGCACCGTCACCGTTAACTCCGTCGCGTTGGTTTCTCTTATTCCTGTTCGAATCCCTCAGCCAATTGAAATTACCGAAAAGCCCGTCCATCCCTTCAAGGGTTTTACCCCGTGTTTCGGGGAGGCAGAAATAAAAGAACACCAAAGCCCCTGATGCGACACCCGCGAAAAGAAAGAAGGCCCCACCGATTGTGATCGCTTTGTATAACGATATAAAAGTCATTCCGATGACACCACTCGTTACTCTGTTTACTATCACTCCGATACTTGCGCCCTGAGCGCGTAGCTTCAACGGCAGGATCTCACAGCTGTATATCCATGTGATGGGCCCCATTCCGATTGAGAAGAACGCCACGTACGATAATACCGTGGAGATCGCCAAGCCGACGGCCCAGACTAACTTTTCGTGGGAGTGATCAATCATCGTGAGTGAGAAACCCAGAGTTACAAGTGAAAAGATCATACCCCCAGCACTACTTAGAAGCAACGGACGCCGTCCGATCCTATCAAGTAAAAATGTGGCCACTAAGATGAAGACGGTTTTGACAAATCCAACGGCTACCGTTGCGAGTAACTTATCGTTTGATGATTTGATCCCGGCCTTTTCAAATATCCTAGGACTGTACAGACCGATAGAGTCTATACCGGATGCTTGCTGGAAGAAATTAATACCAGCGGCTGCGATTATGATGTGACGAACGGCTGGTGTTGGATGAACGAGTAGCTCTTTCCATACACCCTCACCGCGGCTTTTCTTCTGTACGGGAACGATGTCGTCGTTGCAGTCATGAGGAATGCCGGCTGCGTCTTTGATATCAGCGAGTCTAAGGAGAGCTTCTTCTTCGCTGTCTGAAGTTCTATCGAGAACTTTCTTGGCTTCGCCGAGTCTACCTTGCATGACTAGCCAACGCGGTGACTCCGGCATGGCTAAGACGCCGATGGCGAGGAGCACTGAGGGAATGGCGCCGGCGCCGAGCATCAGGCGCCAACCCAAGTGTAGGGACAGCTTGGAGAATCCATAGTTTGAGACGTATCCCAGTAATACGCCAGCATTAATGAAAACCTGTAACGTTAACCAACGAAGATTTTAGATGAAAGAGAAATAAAATTACTCCGACTATTGTAATTAAATTACAACAATTGAGCATGCAAAATTCCTTTCTTTTTTTTTTTTTTTTATAAACTAAGATATAACACAAGAATATAACAGCGTGAAAGAACAAACATCAGGGAATGAAGTCAGAAAGCCACGGGAGGAAGCCGGAGAGACTTCAGCAGTGTAAACAGGAGCAATCATAAGAGCGTATCCGACGCCAATACCAGCAACAAAACGACCGGACATAAGAAAAGCATAGTTGGTGGCGAACCCCATCAGCAGAGCTCCGACGAAGAAGATGGCTCCTGCCAGCACGATTGTGTACCTGCGGCCCATCCAGTCGGAGGTTCTTCCGGCGGCTGCCGAGCCTATCAGCGAAAAAAGGTTGAGGATTCCCACTAAGATCTCGACTTGCACATCATTGATTTTCAGGTCGTCTTTGATGAAGATAACAGCTCCGCTCATTACTCCAATATCTGTCACACAAAAACATATAAGACCCGTATATCAAACTTCAAATCTATGCGGAACAATTTCACAGAGGCGACGAATTGAGGCAACATCCATCACTTTCAATAAAATCAGAATGATTTAAATTTTTAATTTTATATTTTTTAATATAAAATTAAAATATTAAAATATAATTTAAATTATTTATTATAAAATATATTATACATTAAATTTAAATAAATTAAGAACAAAAAAAAGAAAAGAAGAGGGATCTTGTACCTAGACAAACATGTAAACCTTGTCCAGTTTATCAACCTCTGTTTTCAAGGAGGAGACTGATTTTTGGAGAGAATTTTGTTTATAAATTAAGAAACTTGAGCTGCTTAATTATGCAAACTTACCGTAGCCTAGTAAGATTGAAGTCATGGAAGCCAAAGTTGCATAAGCCAAAGCAAACTTGTTTCTCTTAGGCTTCTTAGGGGGATCGAAATCCTGAAAAGTTTTGAGGTTTTGTGGGTCAGTATTGCTCTCGGCTCCCATGTTTGCTACTAAGAGAGAGAGAGAGAGAGATAGAGACTGTTATTCTTGTTGTTGTGGTGGTGCTATGAAGCTATGCTAGTGTTTGAAGTTGAAGACATAAATTCAAGCGGCCTTGAAATGCTAAATTAGCAATAGCTACAACAAGCTTTGGAGTGTTTAGCTGCAGAATTGAACTTAAATAGAGTTTACAGGAAGGCTTACATAATTTCTTAGACCAAAGAGTCCAAGGAAAATAGAAGATCATAGATAGCTCAATTTACCTTAATTCGTTTCACTGTCGATGGCTGCTAAATCCATGTGGATCTTGGTCTTTACACTTAATACGTAAACTTAAAGATATTTCGTATACAATCTTAATGAGTTATATATGATTTATCGGATTATTTTTAGGTACCTTCTTGATATTCTGAAATTAATTAGGAAATTAACCAATAATCTGCTATTGGTAGGCTGCTAAAACTAAGATTATGCCTCTTACACTTTTCCCATATTTTAAGAATTTGAAAGCCTAATTGCTTTGTAAAGAGTTCTGGCTAAATTGGTTTGGGATATTTATTTGCTATCTAAAATTTTTTATGTTTGATTATTGAGTTGTTATTTTTTTTAAATTAATTGGTGTTAAAAGAGTACTACTCAATTTTTTATGATATTCGATATTCATAAAATTTTATAAAAGAGCAACAATTATGTTAGAAAAGTACAACTCAAATTTTTTATAACATTCAATATTTGTGAAACTTTATACGAAAGTACAAGTTTTACAAAAAAATACATTTCAAGTCTTTTATAACATTTAACATTTTTGAAACTTAACAAAAGAGTACAAGAAAAGTATAATTCAAGTCTTTTATAGCATTCCACATTTATAAAATTTTATAGAAGAGCACAAACTTTACTGGAGGTGCAATTCAAGTCTTTTATAGCATTTGACATATGTGAAACTTTACAAAACAATATAACTCAAGTCTTTTATGGTGTTCGATATATATAAAATTCAAACTTTTTATGATATTTAACATTTATGAAACTTTACAAGAGAGTATAATTCAAATTTTTTATAACATTGGACATCTGTGAAATTTTATAGAAGAGTATAGTTTAAATATTTTATGACATTCGATATCAATGAAATTTAAATAAAAGTATAATTCAAATCTTTCATGACATTTGACATATATAAAACTTTATAGAATAGTACAACTCAAGTTTTTTATAATATTCAAACACTTATAAAACTTTACAAGAGAGTGCAGATGAAGTCTTTTATGACATTTGACATTTGTAAAATTTTACAGAAGAGTACAACTTAAGTTTTTTATGATATTTAATATTTATAAAATTCAAATTTTTTATAAAAATTAATATCTATGAAACATTACAAGAGAGTACAACTTAAGTTTTATATAGCATTGAACATCTGTGAAATTGTATAAAAAAATACAGTTCAAATCTTTTATGACATTCGACATCGGTAAAATTTAAATTTAAGTCTTTTTTTATGGCAATTGATATATGTGAAACTTTATAAAAGATTGTACTTAACTTTTTTATGACACTTGATATTTATAAAACTTTATAGAAGAGCAACAATTATTGGCAGGGAGTAATATTATAAAACTCCAACAAATTCTTCTCCATCATAACACTTTTTTGACTCGAATTCATAATTTTTTAACTCTGATACTACTTGTCGGGCCATTGAGTTGTCATTTTTTTCAAAATTAATTAGTGTTAAAAAAATATAATTCAAATTTTTTTATAATATTTAACATTGCATTTTACAAAATTTGTAAAATTTCACAAAAAAGCAATAGCCATTGATAAAGAAACAGCATCATAGAATTTTAAAATTTTATATATACAATAGGTTACTTTAAACTTTTTGCTCGAATTCATGATTGTGTTATGTATGAAACTATGGCAATAAGTATTGCCGAAGATTTGCAGAAATATGAACTATTTTCGCCCCAGTGAGGTTTTGGTTCTTGCACACAATTTTTTATGTAATTAGTGACTATGAATTGATGCATAAAAACATTTTGATTTCTCGTAAAGGATGAATGAATTCCTGCAAAATTAAGAGTGCACATAACTAAATCTTGGTAATTAATTGTTCCCTCCATTGACAAAAATAATTAAAATATTATTATTAATAATACCTATTAAGAGTGCAAGTCATTTATTTTTACAACCATAAAAATTATTGTTTGATCGAGATTTCTATGCATAGTCTTAAATATAAATAAAAATAATATTTTCTATATGTTCGAACACCAAATAAAAAGTAATATTTTTAATGAAATATATAATAATATATACTGTACTGAAGGCAACCAAAGCATGTCAAATGAAAAGACAATAGAAATGGGAAGTGATTTGATTTTGATATGAGATTTTGTCGAGCCGTGCGCTATCAAAGTCTTGCATAAATGCCAAGGTCAACAAAGACAGCGTCCATCTGTCAAAAAAATTCATCGGCCGGCTTCACTTTTATTAGTCAAGTTTTAACTTTGCAATTTGTACAAGCTGTCTTCAATTATTGCTTCTCTTCTTATTTATTTATTTATTTATTATTATTATTATTATTATTTAAATTATTTATCTTTCACACATAATTTTTAAAATTTGCCAGAAATGACTGACATTTTGTAATTTAACATAAGGTGGGTTCATTTATTTTAGATTTGCTTTATGTTCAAAACCTAACACATTTATATTTATATTTATATTGTAAAATAGATAACGAACGGGTTTTTTAACTTATAATTATTTACTTAAATTTAGATATAAATTTTGAATAATACAAGAATAAAATTTAAAAATAAATAAGAATACTAAGTAAACAAAACCTTTAATTTTAATTGAAAAATATGAATTATTTGTAGGTTTGATTGAATGAATTTTAGATTAGGAGTAGGATTGCATTTGTATGCAATGGTTGAGTGTTGACTTGCATAGTCGAAAGGGCATTTAGGATGAGGACAATCTTATTATTTTATTTGTTAATGTCATATTGTATAATTTAACAAATGATCTCCCGTGAATATCTTGTAACAGATATTTCTAAGAATTCCACGACTTTTTTGATTTAAATAATTAATATTATTTTTAATTTACTTTTTAAACAACAAACGAGATAATAAGGTACTTCGCCATTTTAACAAAAATAAGAATGCAATGTGTTATTATTTAATGACATATTTAAATGCTTTATATTTTATTTTTGTTCGTGTCACTCTATGTGTGTATTTAAAAATTTATCTTATTTAGCACCAATACAATATCATTTTTATCAAAATTTATAGATCAAACTCATAATTAACACACTATTTATAAGTTCAACAAAGTTCGAATTATAAATAAATAGTGGTTATATTTTGAAAAATACAATTTGGACTTTCTATGAAGACAATTTTAACTCACATCTGAGGGTAACTTAATTTTCAAGGCACCCTTTTAATGTTAACACTTACTTTGTCCAAATAGATAATTCACAAAATTAATAAAAGCCAACAATTCTTTGGCAATTGCTAATATGCATTCAATATACATTATGTCTTTTAACAAAAATTTAAAATATATAATAGACAAATTAAAAAAAATTAACATAAAATTTAATATAATTAATAAAAAAACTTCAAGCGTGAAATACGAATATTAATATAATTAACTTAGAATTTAAAAAAATTAAAAATTTTAAATAAAAGATATTTAAAATATAATATAGACAATCCTAAATTATTTTATTCTCAACATTTACGGATAAAAATTTAGTTGTCTTTTTAATGTATTAATATATGCAAATAAAAAAATTATTGTGATAGCAACATTTGGTAATAATAAAAGTACTCGTAACTGTCGTCAATATATTTAGTAACTTTTGGATTTCGCTCTCAAGATAATTAAAAATATTTTATATTATCTTTTTAAAAAAGTATTCATATAAGTGGGATTAAAATAAAATTACTATGTAACAATACTTGATTTGGCAATGCTTTGATTTGGCTCTCAATGTTGCTTTTAAGTTGTTATAATTAAAAATACTTTTATACATTTCAAATTATTTTATAACATTAGTTTTAACTATTTAATTGAAATAAATAAAATGTTTTAATACATGGGCACAATGAGCACTTTTTAATCAAAAAAATTCATAAAATTCTTTTTCAAAAGCATTTGGTAGGCCCGGGCTTTATTTGTTTAACCACTAAAAAAATTTAATTTGTTATTTTAAATTATATTTTTAAAAAATTTAAATAGTATAATAAATATTTTTTAAAAAAATTTACAAAAATTTAAGTAAATTTTTATTATATTGACTGTGGAGTCCAGTGAGCCTCAAAGTCCACCCCACGTGCCTTGGAATTTTTTTCTCCGTTTAGAAGAATCTTACCGGCCACTGCCAACCATTCGTTGAAGATTTTATATAACTTGTGGGAGTAAACCAACAAGGTTGCTCGTTAGCCCTAATTATAAACTAATTTTTAATTTACAAGATTGCCATAACTTGAAGGAAAAATAATCTAATTTTTAATTTAAAATTTATATTTTTTATTTATTATTTTTGTCTTTTAAGACAACCAGTTTTGATATTAGCTTATAGTTCAAAACATTCCATACAAATAATTAAAATTACAGGTTAATTTTTTAGAAAATCACTTGCAGTCAGCCAAGTTAACAAGCAGACGCCATTAATGAAGGTGATATAAAATATTATTAGGCTGACTGACGTTGATATTAATTAATTGGCAAGTTTGTATACGTAAGAGAGTCCAACACTGATACAATATTTCATACAAAAATTCAACTGAGACATTGTGATGTATGTATGTTGTCAATAATGGACTGTTATTGGATTTTTCCAAACAATTAGTTCTTAGTCAAGTCTAATAAACTAATTCTTCTTTGAAAATAGAAAAGATAAAACTTGGTTTAATTTAATTAGGACTCTACAGTGTGGAAGAGTCAACATCTTAAATGCTGAAGTACTTCGACAGCATAGTCACGTAATAATACTGTAATTATAATTTGCTTGTAATTTTTTTTAAAATTTTTAATTTTTAAATAAATATTAATATGTAAAATAATTAATAAATAAATAAAACCCATATCTAAAATCTCAGCACCTCACGTTTCTGTGCCATTATTGTTGTCATTTTCATTGTTATTTTTGTTTGTTTGAAGTCTGATCTGAATCTCCAACCCTAACTAAGTTCCAAATTAGCCTTGGACACTTGACAATGCATGCAGATCGAACAGTCTTTTAAATTAATAGTAATTTGTATTTTGTTATTATAACCTCCAGTTGGCAACTTTTTGTGGACTCGCTAGCAGGCTTGCTAGCTACTCCTTGACAATAGTAAAATCCCAAAACTGGTATCTGTCTGGGTTTTCTTCGCCCAAACAGGTGGCAAAGCCACGTCTGGCCTAGGCGAAGAAACAAGTTGTGTCTGTGTTAGTTATAATTGGGGTGATGACTAAGGAGTGGATCATTTTTCAATCACTTTGTCATTCAACACTGAGAAATTCTGGCTTGATTTAATTGTGTTGACGATAAAATGCGTCAGGATTTTGTTCTCATCGTCATCGTTACCAGATAAGGCCATTTCGAATATGAATTGAGAGTAGTCAAAGGTAGCAGTGTAGTGTCTAGAATTCCAGTGCCTTTTTTGGCGTGATAACATAGAATTATATCAAATATTACTGCAATAATTGACTTTACTCTTAACAATTTTCCACAATTCCTGCTCCAACGTAACTATGAGTACTCTATCAACCAACTTCACAAATTGTAAAAATATTGTATGCAGGATTCTGTGTCCCGCACTAATTCTTTGTTCACTTGGTGTGTATGTATAATTCTTTTTAATTATTGTTAGGTTTAGTAGGGTGGCCTGAGTTGTGAAATTATTTTTAATTTACCAAAATAGTATTTCAAAGTTAATGATTTAATGGGGCACCACCACGCGTATTCCTAATCCATACACATAATACTAAGGTCAATACATGAAGTGTTCAATTTCTGTACAGTGGCAATGTGCTAGAAACAATTACGAGATAGTTTTAACTCACGTAATGGACATACCAATAACTGAAGCTTTTCACTGTTTTGGCTGTGGAGGTTTTGTTGCTTGACTGTTGTATTTTGATCAAAAAAACCTGGTCAATTTTTATTTTATTCAACAATTTAAATATACAAGCTAAAGTAGCCCATAAGGAATCTAATTTACAGGGTGTAAAACATAAAATATTATCTAAAGTCATGCGTTGCTATCTCCGGGGTTCAAGGTAACCAAATTGTCCCGCAAAAGATGATCTGTCCCTATACTGTAGACTTCATTTTATCCGGCTATTGAATGTATTTTGTTGTCTTCTTCCTCGTTCTTGTGGAAATCAAAGCAATATTTGATTTATTTCTTGGGCTAGTTACATAATTAGCTAGGGCCTTGTTGTCTTCATGCTGTCCAGTAAACTTGGGCCAAGATCCATCAAGCCCAAGTACATCTTCATCAACTCTCTCCCTCAAATTTAGGGTCTTCTTCTTCACATTGAGTTTGGCTCTGAAGTATTCGAATTTGTCGACCGGTTTTGTCCATGCATGAAACACAAGATTGGATGCCATGACTACTGTACTACTGCTATCACTTCTAATCAATGGAATTCTTGTATAATTCAAATTTAACTTACCAAGCAATGTCATAATCCAAGTGATTTCTGTGCAAGTATGTGCAATGGCCATGTACTTTGATTCTGTACTTGACTGTGCGACTACATGCTGTTTTTTTTGAGCTTCAATTCACCAAGTTTCCACCCAGGTAAATACAATATCCTTAAATTGATTCTCTATCATCTCTATCACTTCCACGGTCAGTATCCAGTAAGCAGCTATATTATGATTATCACTTGATTTTAACCCAATTCCATATTTGGCAGTTTCTTTCAAATACCTAAGGACTCTCTTGCAAGAAATCTATTAAGGCACTAAAGGATCGGACATGAATTAACTTAATTTATTCACTACAAATGAGATGTCTGTCTGGTCAGCATAGCAAATTGTAGAGCTCTAAAGACACTTCTATACAAGGTGTCATCTCTAAAAATTTCTTTTTTTGTTTTAGACAATTTTTCACTTGTACTCATTGATGTCTTAATGCCATTCAATTTGTCATGCTTACCTTGTTAAGCAAACTTACATATATTTGGTTTAATTGATGAGGATTTTTGCCTTTAATTCTTGTCACCGATATGCCTAAAAACTAATACAATTCTCCTAGGTCTTTAAGTGCAAATGCTTCATGCATTTTCAATATTGTATCATTGATGTCTTCTTTGCAATTTTCAATCACCACAATGTCATTTACATAGATCAATACAATGGTAATTTTTGATTTTATTCTTTTGAAGAAAAGAGATGTCTAATCTAGATCTATTGAATCCCTAATTTTTTAGAGCTAACTTTAGTTTTTCAAACTAAACTCTAGGTGCTTGTTTGAAGCCATAGAAGGCCATGTTTAATTTACATACATAATCTAGTTTTATGTGATCTTCACAACCTTCAAATTGCTACATATACAGTCTCAATCAAGTCTCTATTTAAAAATGTAATATTCATATCCACTTGTCTTAATTCTCAATCATTAATCATAGCCAAACTCAGTATAGTTCAAATGGTTGCTACTTTCACTATAAGACTACATGTTTTATTATAGTCTAATCCTAGTCCTTAATGAAACTCTTTAACTACAAGCCTTACTTTATACCTTAATATTGAGCCATTTGAATTCTGTTTTACTTTAAAACCCAACTTGTTGCTCATTAATCTCGTGTTAGGAGTGTATGGCACTAGTGTCCATGTTTTGTTGCTGTCAAGGCCTTCAGTTCATCCTTCATTGCTTGATTCCATTTGAAATATAATAATGCAGTCTTAAAATCTTCAAAAATATCAGATAATACTACCTATGCATTTTCACTAAAATAAACCTTTGGCTTAAATATTCCAACTTTACTTCTTATTACCATAAGATATGTAGCTAGTAAATTCTTATTTCTTGATTGTTTTTAAGTTTGTGATTGAATGTTAGTTTATGTTTGTGAGTTTAAAAAGGTTGAATTTGTAATTGGTGTTTGGTTTTGTGTATCTAAATCTTGTGATGGTAAGTAATGATCATTTAAATTCTATTGATCATTAAGGTTTTGATAAATGTTCTCTACTAGAACGAAAGTGTCATTTGATGAATTTATATCAGCTGCAAACCCTATGTTTAGTGGTATACATGTTTATGTAAGTGATGTAAGAAATTGATTGATCATTTCTAATGTATCTAACTCTTTAACAACGTGTGTGCTCTTGAAGTTGTTGTCATTAAGAAATAAATAGGAGTTTTCATTGAAAAATACACGTCTTGCTATATAAACTCTTCTTGAGTGATGTAGGCATAGATAACCCTTGTAGACAATACTCATGCCTAAAATAACACATTTAAAATTATGAAAACTTAATTTATATTAATTATATAGTTTGAGAAGAAAATAATATTCACAATTAAAGGTTTTTATTATTGAATAATCTGGTTTAGAATGAAAAAGTAATTCAAATAATGACCTATGTTTGAGAACTGGTGTAAATAATCTATTAATGATATAAGTAGCTATGTTAAATGCTTCTTACTAAAATTTTAGAGGTATATGAGCTTGTGTAAGAAGGTCAATCATGTTTCCACATTGTGTTTATGTTTTTTGTTTTTCACTTTTTCATTTTGATAATGGACGTATGGGCAAAAGTATCTATTGGTTATATCTTTTTTTAAAGACAGCTTTTGAATGCTTTTAATTTACTTCTTATATCACAATATATATTTTTTATTTTTCTATCCAATGCATTTTCAAATTGTTTCCTAAATGTTTTGAATATGTTTAAAGCTTTTTTTTTATTGATTAAAAGAAATGTCCAAGTGAAACTTGTGTAACCATTAATAAAAAAGATGTAGTATTTATATCCTTGACTTGTGATTATTAAAGATAGTCCTCAAAAGTTAAAATGTATGATCAATCAAGATTAAAAGGTTTTGGTTCTTATTGCTTTGAAGCTCTGCTCATAAAGTTTCCCAAGTTAACAAGCAATGCAGAAAGAAATATTTGAGTTTTCATTAAAACTTAAAATCTTATAGATTGATAGACTTATCTTTGGAGCTACCTCATGTCAATACCCTAACCTTCTATACCATACATCCAATTCATTCTCTGCACTTGTTTCTCCTACTGACTCTAATGAATTGACAGAGAAAAATAATATTGACTCTAGACACTTTATGACTTGTTTGAAATTAAAAATTGAAAATGATGTTGTGTAGTGATTGAAATGGCAATTCAACAACTAATAGAGACCATTCCTAACCATTTCTTATAGCAGGATTCTCTTATACTTTTTGTCCTTGATCATGCGTGGCTTTTAGTCAATTTTAATACATATATTACTGTTTTATATTAGTTTTGAAATGCTAATTAAATTTTTTGCTATAAATAGTATATAGAAAATTTGTTTAAGATGCAAATGTTTAGTAATTTGTGGGTGCATTATAGGCAAAAACATATGGCTAATATGAGAAATTGAGATTTTATTTCCATTACCTATTGCCAATTATTCATTTCCTTTGTATTCAACTCATATATTTAGATTTTTTAGATTGTTAGAAATATGACTTGTTGTTCTACTATCAAGATACCAAAAAAGATTTGTTGTATTCTTAAAAATCACAACATAAGTTTCTCTTTGTTTAAGCTTCATAGGTGCAATAGGAATGTAATCTTTATTAAATCTATGCCAGCATGAAGCTGCCATAAGACCAACTTTTTTACAGATATGATAAGTTAGCTTATTGGCTCATTTTACTACATTTTTGCCTCTTTCCTTTGTTTGTTAGCCTCTTACAAATGATGTTTGAAAGTTTGCACGATTTTTAAATTGTCTTTAAGGAATCATTGCCTAATTTTGAAAATTATTTTTGTTGTTTTGCCAATTTCTTTTTTGGAATTGTTAGGTTCTGTTTGTGTTATATTTGCTAAGTAATTCTTAGAAAAATTGTCATAACCAAATGACATGTTCTTTATGCTTATTTCATAATTCAGTAATATATAATAGACTTTTAAAGAGATATTCTTTCTGCTCTGAAAGTTAATTCACTACCATAAAATCATATTCTCCTTCTAAATCCTCCATCAAGAACAGAATGAATTCATTATGAGTGACCTTCTAGTCTGTTGATCTAAGACTTTCACCAAAAGATTTCATCTTTATATAGTACTCATTCATGTTTGTTCTCTCTATTCTTGTGTTTTGAATTTTTGACTTGAGTTATATTATCCTTAGTGTAGTTTATGCAATAAAGAAACTACATAGAATTTGGTCTTATTTCTTCTAAAAGACATACATAGAATTTTCAGTGGTGATAATGTTTTGATCATCATCAATAGTCACATTCATCTTCATAAGTGCTAACTTATTTTCATCAATAAGAAACTCTATATTATTTGTTCGAATAGTAAACAAAACTCAAGTTTTCCAAAGAAGATAATTCATGCTAGTAAGCTTAATAAGACTAGAGAAAGCTATTGGAGTGTTTGTTGCTTGAATTATAGTAAAATTCATTAATGAGTTGTTGTTGATTGACATCATTGTAAAGAAGGATTTTGCCCTAATACCAAGTCGAAGTTTTTCAGTGTTTTGTTATAAAGGTTTTGTTACTTGATTGTTGTATTTTGATCAAAAAAATCTAGTCAATTTTTATTCTATTCAACAATTTAAATATATAAGCTAAAATATCCTATAAGAATATAATTTATAGGGTGTAAAACATAAAATATTATCTAAAGCCATATGATGTTATATCCGGTATTCAAATTAACCAATTATCTTATAAATGATGATTTCTCCTATATTGTAAACTTTATTTTTTCCTACTATTGAATGCATTTTATCTTCTTCTTCCTTCTTTGTTCTTTTAGAAATCAAAGCAATACTTAATTTATTTATTGGGCCAGTTACACAATTAGCTTGTGCCTTGTTATCTTCATGTTGTCTAGTAAATTTAGGCCAATGTCTATCAAGCCCAAGTCCATCTTCATCAACTCCAACTATCATGAATTCTAAAATTAAATAACAGAGTGAAAAAAAATTTTCAAAACTCCTAATATCTAAAGAACCAAGTGACAACATAAATTTAGTTAAATCTATATTTTAAATACATAATCTTTTAAACATTTAGCATCACAATAAATTATGTGAATTTTAAACTTAATAAGTATACTATTTTTTTTTTTATACAGAAAACACATATATATTTATATACAATGCATGCACATGATATAGTGTGAGATCAAACCATATTTATTTCAAAAATTTTGTAACACTTATATACTTTAAAAGCTTCTTTTAAAATTTATTAGTAATATCTTCCTTTAATTATCACTTAATAGAACTTTACATATCATTTATCATTGAATAAACTAATATTATCGATCAATAACATATCGTATGTGGGATAAATGCAAGTAAAATATATAATTTTTTAAAAATAATAAACACTCATACTTAAAGGTAATAGCCAGATCCTTACCATATTTATCAATGAGTCTTTTTACATGCATAAATATTTTTCACATGAATGTGAAGACCATTATATTCAAAGGTACCTCCAAAAATTTTTCTTATATTACACGGAACAACGAACAATAATAATAATATCAAATTCGAAAAAGTTGTCATAATAAACAACAAAGACTTCATATAACTTATAATTACGTATTAAGAAAATAATGAAATTCAATATTCTAACATACAAAATTTAACTTTCATAGTACTTTTCTTACAAAATTATTTCTTTATTACTTGAAATACGATGCATATGTTTATACCTAAATGCTAATATAAGTGACATAAAAGTAATCATAATAACACAATCATAACTAATTACAATTACAATAATATATACTTATAAATAGTCACATAAATATATAACAATATCAAAAAAATATTTTTTTAAGAGTTTATAATTGAAAAATATTTTTAAAAATATATTCAAACATATATATATATATATATATATATATATATATATTGTCATTTTCTTTTAAAAAATTTAGTATACTTACCTTTTAACAATCACAATAAAAGCTAATTTAAATACTTTGACTNATATATATATATATATATATATATATGTTTATTGTCATTTTCTTTTAAAAAATTTAGTATACTTACCTCTTAACAATCACAATAAAAGCTAATTTAAATACTTTGACTTATAATTAAAAATGAGCATTCATAAAATTACTATACACTTCCATAGAGCATATATAATCTCATTAGATTTCAAATTTCTCATAAAACTAAAATTTTTTATAGTATAAATCTAATCACTTATCTCAACAATGTTATGTCATATATCGAGTAACTCTCAATTTTTAATTTTTTAGAAAATACATTATATTCCTATATGTCATAAAATTTTTAGAATAATAAAGATATATAAATAATAAAATATTAAAATTTTTGAGTCTAAATTTATACTTTAAGTATTCAAAATAAATTTTACTTTCAAAACGTCAAATTCTATTAAACAAAAATTATAAGCAAGTTATTTTCATTTAAAATTTTATAACAAATTATAGACAAAGAATTTTGAGCTAAAATGTTAATACAATAAACTAGACATAATTAAAACTTATTATATAAAATTTCATAATTTTTAAAAATATTTAGCTAACTAAAATAATTTCATCATTCAATTATTCAAAAAAAAATTAACAATTTTTTATATCTTAAAGTCAAATTTGAAAAATTATTAAAAATTAAAAAGATAATATTTCTTAATCTAACAAAATTTATAATAAACTTAATGACATCTAGTTTATTCATTAAAATAGTTTTGACAAATTTGAAATGTACAATTTTACAAAATTCATGAATTGAATCACTATCATAATATTATATCCTCAAAAATTTTATTTTTCTCTAACTATCTCTCCGCATACAAAAATTATCTAATTTTTTAATCATAAAAATTTAACTCTAACATCTCAATTTTATTATAAGTTCTAATCATAATATTTTATAAAACTTAAATAATAAAATTACTTATTATTAATAGTAAATGATTAATCCAAAATTATTATAAAAAAAAAAAGAAAAAACTTATTATTTTTCTTTCATTTTTTTTTCTAATTTTCTCTCTTACTCTTGTTCTCTTTCTTTATCCCAAATTGGACAACACCCTAAATACACATCAACAACTCTATTTATATTAGTGTAAAATATTAATTTAGTCAACTTATAATTTATTCCTAAAATATCTAATTATTTTTTATATAATATGTATATTTTTAAAAGCAAAATTTATTGTTTATATGTAAATATATAACATATATTAAAAAAGAAAGATGGTGTTATAGTTCTGAAGCACATCTTGACAAGATGCTCACTTTATTAATCGTCGACTTAGTTTTTGGATCACTACTATAGCCATTACATCTTAGTGTTCCTTCATGCATTGTCTTATATATGGCTTTTTCTTTTGTTGAGAAGTTAGCAAAATATTCTTCTAAACGTTTTTGAAACTAAAAAATCAAAAAATAAAATTTTAAACATGTATTAAGAATTTATATGTATTACTAATTGTTTATCACCCGGTACACTAACATGTTTGTCAACCTTAAAGTTATTGGTCGCTTTCTTTACTCTTTTCCTTCTTATAAATTTAAATTGAATTACAACTATAAATTTGATACAAAATCAATAAAAAAAATTAGAATAGAGAGTATTTATAAATAATTTATCCAAATGGGATCACTTTTATTCTGCCGAATTTGTATCTTGTATTTCTTCACCTTAATATTTTTTGAACTTTCCTTAATTAACATCTTTCTTTTATAGGATGGTGCCATTGATGGTTAGTAGTTTCTAAATACAAGCTTGATGTTATTTGACTAAAACAATATCAATTCATAATACGTAAACAAAAATGGAAAAAAAATCGATCATATTCTAGTTATATTTCATATAACTTTATATATTACACATACTAATAACTTACTCTCATAATTATAGAAATAGAAAATACAACAAACACATTAAGGTAGTAGAATAGGAAAAAAAATACTTTTAATATAATCAAACATGTGACAAGGACTTGACTGGACAAATTTAGATTTATATGACATTTCTTCGTAAACGCATGTTATTAAAAAAAAAAGAAAAAACAAGAATAAAATAGACAAACTGTATAATATATCTATTACAACATATTTATAATTGCGGGTCAACATGTACATAAATATATGTTACAGAAGGTGGAAAATGAAACACACGAACAAGAGAAAAAAAAAAAAGCGTACATTTCTCAAGGTTTTGGCACATTTAATAGCCATAACCATTAGAGACATAAAAAACAATGAATATAAGAAACAATGGCACCAACATTTGAAAATTTGAGCGGTTTTAAATTGCAATAAACTATCAATAGAAATAACATCTATCATTCATAGTCAAACATGGTTTGCCATTTACAAATGCATGTGGAGTATTTAAACTCACTACTGCATTTGTATATTATTGTAACAAAGAAAAATAATTTTGTTGAACCTCAAGCAAGGAACATGTATACCCATGGATAATGATAACTCTACAATGTAAGGAAAAACATTGATTAGCTATGTATTAAATATCTAACTTAACTATTATAAATTTTATAAATAAACAAACTTGAGATCAATAACAATCCTTATATGTGGGCAATTATATAACTCATATGACAAAATAACAATCCATCGATTATAAGTAAAAGCAACAATTTGATATCATTTGTTATCAGATGAAGCTTTCAAAACCCAGACAAGTAGCATAGACCTTCAAAGCAAAAATAATTCAAAACTCTAACAAGACAGAACATTAACATGTGTGCATATATAATGTGTGTGTGTGTGTGTGTCTTTAGGTTTGTGTATTTCATACTTGGCGGCCTTTTGTTCAACAGCGAGCTGACGGTTACTGACAGTCAAATATCAACACGATGTTGAAAATAGCTGGTGTTGGCAGTGAAAGCAGTGCTGAAAGGAACACAATGCTTGAAATCCTTTAGTGTTGAAAATAACTTCTTGCCTTGCCTGAGCAACATAATATCGGTGCATTTACGCTAGGGGTAAGGACAAAGCTGGCTTTTGTTTGTGTTATGATACGGATTTTTGGTCATGAGTGTATTTGCAAGATAATGTCAGCCTAGATTTTTTAAGAAGCAAATGAAGAAAATGCAAACATGGTCGTGAAAAATAAGATGCAACCCTCAAGTGTGAAGAAGAAGATGCAGATCGAGATTTGAGTTATAGAAACGAGAGACCGGAGCTGAAGGAAGTGTGAAGAAGAAGATTCATATTTTAATTTTAGCGGCCTATCCACCCAGTTGCCGATTTTTCTAATGTTTTTTTTAATCTGCAACAAATTTCAGCCGTTGGATGAAATATAGCTCAATTCAATGAACGAAAACGTCAACTGTAACGCAACATATGCTATAACATAGCAGTTCCCAATTAATAGGAGTAATACTTGTACCTGCTTTCCTTTGTTTTGCGTGCACATTCACATTATTGTGTTAGTAATTGTACTTTTTTAGCATTTCTTGAAAATGATTACTTGTTTAAGCTAATATGTCCAATTGTCATATTTGGCTGCGCTCTACTTTGAGCTCCTTTTTGTTTTCTTTTTAACTACAGGATAATTTGGTTTTTGACCTTCCTTTCTCACAGTTGTTGGAATTAAGCTGAGGAAAGATTCTCTTGTTCTCCATTTGTCCTAATTTGTTTTTTCCTTCAGGACAAAAAAATGCTTTCCATTTTTTTGCATTTTCAATTATATGGACGTGAATAGCATCTGCTATAAGAATTCCGTGCTGTGTGGTTTGACTTTGTGGGAATTTCTGGTGCGTTTGCTTACGTACTCGAAATGGTGTTTGTGAAAACTTTCTTTTTTGAATATGAGAAATAGTGTTTTATGAATGGCATTTTCAAGATCGAAGGACATGTATGATATCATTTGTTTAGAATACTTCTTTAGAAGTGAAAATAGAGAACAAATTTGGTATTTACTTTTGAAAATGAGTGAAGTAATTGTGTTAAGGAAAAAGTTATGGTCTGTTCTCAAAATTCCTTTTCAGAAAGGCTACAAAGCAAACAAAATCTTATAATATTGAAAACCCATTTTTCTTTTACAGAATGATTTTTGAAAACATCATGCCAAACAAGTTTTCTGCCTTATTTTTGTTTTTAATACAGAAAACTGTTCACGGAACATAACCGAATGCCGGCTTACTGATTATATTGTCTGGAAATTTGATTGGAGTTGCTACTATTGAAAGCCAGTTCATGCAGGCGTGACTATCTGGTTTTGTGCAAAATTTGAGCTTATCAATCAAAAGAAAATCGAACTTTGATGCAGAGCGTCACCTTGTTGACATTTCCAGATTTGTACAGCACGTTGTTTCTGATTTGATACAGCCTGCCCACTAACATATAATGGGCTTCTTGGTGTCATGGAATGAATTATGCATGCCCCAATGATGGAATGATGGAGCCAGCCCAGATTTCACCTTTACCTTCTGGTTTTTCAGTATCAATATGACAAGGTTTTGTCCAAAAGTGATCCAAAACCTTTTTATATTTGGGAAATGTAGTTGTCTTAGTTGATGTAATATATCTTGATATAAAAATTGTATTCTTGCTTTTACTTTTAACATTTAAATTCACTATGTTAAGATAGATCGGTAGCATCGTCAGTGCCACGAGATTTATTCGGTTGAGTAGCTCAAATCAACTTTAACTTGGAATGGTTGTCTATATATAATACATAGGCTTCTTCTCCCAATCAGCTAACTAATCTTGCAGGCTGTGCCCAATGCTCGGAGCAGAAGTCAAATAGGTGAAACGACTGATGGTGGTTTGCATGAGACTTTCCAGCACGACTATGGGCTGTTGGCTCTCGTAGTTTTGAACAGCAATGCTGGTTATGCAGTTGCAAGCCTACGGCTCCAACCAAACGATGGATGCAACGGGAATCTTCTTTTTGACAGGTATGATTACTGTCTCTTTCACAATTTTTGAGTTAGATTTGTAAGTTCTGATGTCTGTAGCAATCACGATGAACCTGTCAGTACACGGCAGACCCAAATGAATATGAATGGACTACTTTGCAATCGTTAAAATTTTAAAAATAAAAATATATTTATCTAATTAAATAAAAATTATTTTTGTTAACATACAAAAAAAATATATATTTTAGATAAAATAATCATATCACATTTGTATAAATAATGTAACAAGTCTGTTTAATCAATAAAAAATTTATTTATTAATAAAAATTAAAAAAATTAAAAATAAATTTAATAAATTTTTTTATTATA
>CP135564.1:4516853-4636044 GCA_032401905.1 Swietenia macrophylla
TTATATTAATTATTTTACATTTTATGATCGTATTTTAAATTTTTTATATTGTATATCTAATTTTATATTTTATATTTTAAAATTTTTTGTATTTGAAATTTATATACTAAAAATTTATCTTATTCAATACGAATTTGATTGTAATATATTAGTTATAAAATATATCTAATATAACTCTTATATTAGTAGTTTCATACTTTATAATTGTGTTTTAAAATTTTTATATTGTATTTAATTTTATATTATTTTATTTTTATATTTTATATTTTAAAATTTTTATATAATTTATTTTATATTTTATATTTAAAAACATAAAAATAAGTGAATTATATCTTTCTCAAGTCCCTTCAACACCCCCAACAAACCCTTACCTTAATTCTCTATTCGCAAACAATCAATAACCTCCAAAGCCATGAACTAAAACACAAGTTAAACAAACCATAATTAAAATCTAATGATGCTCTTAATTATACAATTATGCATGCTCTAAACCCAACAAAATTGATGTCATTAAGGTTGTAAATCACTTGATAAGAGTGAGATTCTCTCCAATCTTATCTAATTAATCGTGCTTCTAATTTTATTGATCCAATTGGTACTTCAAATAACTAAAATAATTCCAGACATTGAACCGAAAGATCGGCACAGCAGGTTCAATCTTCGAGGATTCATTGACTAATTAAATAAATGTGTTTATGTTGCTTGATCTGTACCTAAAATGTCTAGTTTGTAACTCACAATAACATTATAAATAGTAAAACCCTAGCTTGGTATTGAGCGTCCATCATCCAACAACAACAATATAAGAGGTGTTACATCTTCTGTTCTAGTCATTAATCAATAAATTAAACAAGTTGGGGTTTCTTCGAATTAAAAAAAAAAAAACCCTAAATCATTTCCAGCTAGGTGCATTTAGGCAGGCACAGCCTTGCATTGCATGGTAGCTTCGTCTATATTGAAACTATAGCTGTTCATTAGTTTAATTTAGTACCAATATACAAATGAAACTAATAAACTATAGATTATAATAGTAATGAAAAACTGGGATTCAGGCACAAAGAGATATATATGATATATGCATGTCCACATCGATCGGTGGAAGAAGTATATTTTTCGTGTCATTATTGTATGCAACAATTTTTGGGTCCTTAATATCTCTTTCAATTTTGAAGTTAGCTGGCAATAATTTGATGTTTTAAAACTAAAATTGTGTTGCTTTAGAATGAATTAATAACCAGTATTTACCTACCCCAAATTTTACTTTTATTTATTGTGAGTTTAATGTAGGACAATTTAAATGAATTCTTTTAAAGTGTGATCTTTGCGAAATTTAATATTAATCTAATATTAGATAAACTAAATTTTGGGGGTTTTATCTAGCCGCCTTTGTCGTATATCTTTAAAGTTATCTCTAATTTTATGTGTCTTATTATTTGCTTAACGTGTGATATAATTGATTGAGATTAATACAAATTATATAAAATTATATTTTGTTTAATATTAAAGCGTATGTTTTTAAACTAAAAGATGAAAGCATTAAATATTATATATTAATACATAAATAAAAAGTATTATTAAAATAAATCATTGAAACTAAACAAAATCTAAAACAATATTTATATTATGCATGCCAGCAAATTTTAATTTTAATTTTAATTTTAATTTTTGGAAAGTGTATGTACATCTTTTAGGTTTATATTTTTGTTCTTATTATCACCTACGAATCAGAGGCTGAGTTACCTTATGCCAATAAGCAAAATACAAATGTAAAGTTGGGACTTAATTCCTGTATATTCACAATTAAAGCCCACAAAATTTACAAAATTAATTTCTTAAGCTTAAAAATTTAATCTTTAATTATTTCTTAATCTTTTAATTTTTAAGTATAAAATACTTATAAAAATCTTCCTCTAACAAACATTTTTTTTCCAAAATTTTTTCAATAAAAAATAAAAGAAATATTTAATAAAAAATCTAGAAATCTAGAATTTATGTTAAATATTTAAAGTTTTATATTAGAGTTTTCAAAAGTTTTGTGATGATTGTACTATGAATAAAACTAGAATACAAGCAATTATTTTATTACCATGGTCAAAAGTTTTTTACCTTAAAAATATAACATATAAATTAATAAATTAAATAAAACTATTTGACACACGTAACAAAAAATTTAAAATTATAATAAAAAATTTATTAATTATACAATTATTTGATACTCCACATATCATAAATTTATTAAAAAGTATTTGAGACATATTTAGAGTGAATATTCTTTGCATGTTTAAAATTCTTGTTATCTTATTTTCATTTTTAATATAAAATATTTATCAAAATTTATAGATAAAACTCATAATTAATATACTATTTATAGGTTCAACAAAGTTCTGATTATATATTAATAGTGGTTATGTTTTGGAAAATAGGATTTGAACTTTCTTGATACTTCACAAAATTAATATAGTATTTATAGGTAACTTAACTTTCAAGGCCTTTTCATGTTGACACTTACTTTGTCCAAATTGATACTTCACAAAATTAACAAATGCCAGCAATTTATTTGGCAATTGTTAATACACATTCAATGTACATTATATTCTTTAACAAAAAAATTAAAAATATATAACAGACAAATTAAAATAATTAACGTAAAATTTAATATAATAAAAAAATTTCAAATATAAAATATAAAAATTAAAATAATTAATGTAAGACTAAAAATACAAATAAAAAATTAAAATAATTAATGTAAAAATTAAAAATTTTAAATATAAAATACATAAAATATATTATGAATAATTTTGAATTATTTTATTCTCAATGATTACGGGTAAAAATTGAGTTGTCTTTTTAAAGTATTTATATGAGTAAATTAAAAAAAAATTATTATGATAGCATCATTTGATAGTAATAAAAGTACTCATAACTCTCGTTGATATATTTGGTAACTCTTAAATTTCGCTCTCAATATAATTAAAAATATTTTATATCATTTAAAAAAAAATATTCGCACAAGTGGGATTAGAAAAATTTATTATATAGTAATACTTGATTTGGCAAGGCTTTGATTTCGCTCTCAATGTTGCTTTTAAGTTGTTATAATTAAAAATACATTTATGATTTTTAAATTATTTTATAACATTAGTTTTAACAGTTTAATTGAAATAAAATAAAATATATTTTTTTTAGACATTGAGCACTTTTTAATTAAAAAATTCATAAAATTATTTTTCAAAAGCATGCGGTAGGCATGGACTTTATTTGTTTAACCACTAAAAAAATTTAATTTGTTATTTTGAATTATATTTTTAGATTTTTAAATTTTAAAAAAATTAAAATATAATAAATATTTTTAAAAAAATATAAAACAAAAATTTACGTGAATGTTTATTATGTTTTCAAAAATTATTTTTTAATTTTAAAAATAAAAATATTATTGACGGCATATTTTGTGAAATTTTATTTTCCAAATAAAAAGTATTTTTTTATTATTGAAATAAAGTTATTTAGTTTATTATTATTTAAAAAAGAAAATCAAAAGGGTAATAAAAGTCCAAGAAAATTGGATGGTGATTGAAACCGAAGACGTGCATTCTACAACACGACGCCAAAAGCGTCCTTTTAATTTCAAAAGATACTTGCGTCCCGTCTCGTTCCCAAACATGGGACCACGTACTTTCTTAAAACTTCACTGTGGGGCCCGGTGAACCTCAAAAGTCCACCTCACGTGCCTTGGAATTTTTTGCTCCGTTTAGAAGAATCTTACCGGCTGCCACCAACCATTCGTTGAAAATTTTATATAACTTGCGGGAGTGAACCAACGGGGTTGTGCGTTAGCCTTAATTATAAACTAATTTTTAATTTACAAGATTGCCATAACTTGAAGGAAAAATAATCTAATTTTTAATTTAAAATTTATATTTTTTATTTATTATTTTTGTCTTTTAAGACAACAAATTCTGATATTAGCATCTAGTTCAAAAATTTTTATACAAATAATTAAAATTACAAGTTAATTTTTTAGAAAATCACTTTGCAGTCAGCCAAGTTAACGAGCAGACGCCATTAATGAAGGTGATATAAAATATTATTAGACTGACTGACATTGATATTAATTAATTGGCAAGTTTGTATACATAAAAGAGTCCAACATTGATACAATATTTCATCCAAGAATTCACCAGAGACATTGTGATGTAATACACGTATGTATGTATGTAGTCAATAATGGACTGTTCTTGGATTTTTCAAATAAATTAGTTATTAGTCAAGTGTAAGAAACTAATGCTTCTTCCAAAATAGAATAAGAAAAATTTAGTTCAATTTAATCAAGACTCTGTAGGGTGGAAGAGTCCACGTCTTTAATATTGAAGTACTTGAACCACATAATCAC
The DNA here is from genome assembly GCA_032401905.1 of Swietenia macrophylla. NCBI lineage: Eukaryota > Viridiplantae > Streptophyta > Magnoliopsida > Sapindales > Meliaceae > Swietenia > Swietenia macrophylla. The sequence goes on from CP135564.1 coordinate 4,521,244, forward strand.
GTAATATTATTATAATAATAATTTTTTTAAAATTTTTTTAATTTTTATTTTTAATTTTTACATAAATATTAATACGTAATATAATTAATAATAAATAATTTATGTTATATTTTAATTTTATTTATAAATTAAATTTATATTTTTATAATATAAATTGAAAAAAATAAAGATATAATTTAAATTATATATTATTATGTATATCACATATTAAAATTTGTTAAAACCCATGAAAAAAATATATAAGATGATGATCATATTATTGGCCATTTCACTCTTACTAATAAGCATGCATAGTGAAGGTGAAATGCAAAGAAATTGTATTCATAATTATTTTGACAACTAATTAGGGTTATGGTTAGGGGTATATAGTCTATGCACTGTGCGACGACGTATGCTACTAATTACAGGTGCAATGTCGACCACATAACCAGCGACTGCCCCTTAAGCTCCGGAATTGACCATTGCAAAATATAACGGAAAAAAAATATAAATAAATGAAACCCATATCTAAAATCCCACCACCTCACATTTCTGTGCCATTATTATTTTTATGGTCATTATTATTTTTGTGTGTTTCAAATCTGATCTGAATCTCCAACCCTAACTAAGTTCCAAATTAGCTGTGGTCAGTCGACAATGCATGCAGATCGATTACTCTCTTGAATTAATAGTATTTGTATTTTGTTATCATAGTCTGCAGTTAACAATTGTTTGTGGACTGTCTAGCTAGCTACCCCATTCGTGGGCCAGAAAGCTTGACAATATTCACTTGTGGTGTCTAAGTTGACTTCATTTTCTACAGAATCGTATGATTGATAATACACAATTGCATGAAAGTCACAGCTTGAAATTGTAAAATCCCGAACTGATATCCATCTGGGTTTGCATTTTCCTGGCCTTTCTCTGCCAGCTGTATTAATTCTCCCGAGAAAAAGGTTAAACTGGTGAGTCGTTCCCCCAAACAGGTGGCAATGGGCAGCACCATGTCTGGCTTCCGTCGAAGAAATTAACGAGTTTGTGTACGTGTTTGTTATAATTGGGATGCTGACTGAAGAGAGTGGATCATTTTTCAATCACTTATTCAACACTTTGAAATTCTGAGCTTGATTTAGTCGTCTTTACGGTAAAATGCGTCAGGATTTTGTTCTCATCGTAATCGTTACCAGATAAGTTATTCCGAATATGAATTGAGAGCAGTCAAAGGCAGCAGTGTAGTGTCTAGAATTCCATCGTCTTCTTTGGCGTGCTAACATATAGATTTATATCAAATTTTATTGCAATCATTGACTTTTCCCTAACAATTTTCCACGTTTCCTGCCCCAATTTAACTATTAGGGCTCATCAACCAACTTCACAAATTGTAAAAATATTGTGAAGAATTTAAATTAAATTTTAAAAATTGTATTCAATTACTCGCATCAAATTGTCCTAGTACCACCATCATATTTCACATTATGTAGGTACGCTAAAGAAAATGTGTGGCTCATTCAAATTTGGTCCCCTCTCACGCCAGCCAATTCATTTGGATCAAAGGCACTACACATGTACTTGTGTTTGCTTTTTATTCTCTGGTCATTATTTCACTTTTTCATTCTGCCATTATATATATGTGGGCGAGCGCGCCTCGGCTAAAGCTTTCGACGTATCATTGTATTGCTTGTCAATTTCAAAATTGTTATTATTACAATATTATCTTAAATCCTCGGGTGTGAACATCAAAATTTGTAGAAGATAGAGATTTAACAATTATTTAATACAATTTTTAAATAATAAAAAAATTAAAAAAATAATTTTATAAATAATTATAATATTTAGACCCGGGTTTAAAGTGGGCATTAAAATTTAATAAAATTACTTGTCATAATTCATAGTCTTGATTCTCAAGATGTCTTGTATCTTTCAATTATTCAATAGTTGAACCTAAATTATCATTGAAAGTTGTAAACAGATGTGCTTACTCTTGTATCGCTCGTCATTCTCAAAATTGTTATGATTACAATGTTACCTTATATCCTCATGTATGAACATCAAAATATGTAAAAGTTTGAGATTTAACAATTATTTACCACAATTTTTAAATAATAAAAAAATTTTAAAATTAATTTTATAAATAATTATAATATTTGGGTCCGGATTTAAGGTGGGCATTAAAATTGACCAAATTAATCATCATAATCCATAGTCTTGATTCTTGAGATATCTTGTATCTCTCAATTATTCAAAAGTTGAAACTAAACTACCATTAAAACTTGTGAGCAGATGTGGATAAGCATTACCCAATATTTTTTTTAATTTTTTTTTTTGCTCTGAATTAAAATCAAAGAACAATAATTAAATAATTATCAGGAAATTAAAATGCATGTATATGATACATGTAGTGGGCTTAATCGATAAGTGCTAGTAATATACTAAATGAATTATAGACATGATCATGTTCTTGAAAAAGGGTTATGATATTTTATTTTTGATTCTTTTGTTGCTGAAGAAACATCTCTCTTTTGCAATACTGGCTCTCCATGAAAAGAAAGGCCAGATAGTTGTTACTGATAGTAATTGCATTACTATAAGCAAAATGGATTGACTTATATATATATAAGAACATCAATCTTGTAATGTGTAAGTGTTAAAATTTTTAGTGTTGATCATTAAGTTCATAATGAAGGGGGAAAGCTTAAAATTGTGTCATTGAACGGGAAAGTTATAGCATAAGACATCAGGATAGCAATATCGGTTAGGCATTGTGGTTTGGGCCTAAAAAAACATATGCATGCAATATAAGGAGTTTGAGCCCAATTTGAAAAGAAATCAATTCTGTTGTGACCCATTTATTATTAAGACAATCTAAAATTAAAATAATATTTAATAATATTAATTTTTAATAATATTTATTAATATTTTTATTAAAATTTAATATTTAATACTTTTATTCGTAATTTTAAATTAAAAGTTATCACATCATCTCTATATCAAACAGATCCATTCCAGAAAAGCGGTGTATTCGGATATTTTTGAGGTGCTTTTAGAACTCTCGGGAAAGTACGCGCAATGTAATTCTAAAGAAGTGAGTCTCAATACACCCTCTTATTTCTCAATATACCCAATTATAATGTAACAGAAGAGTTTGTATTTTTACAAGAAAAAAAGCAATAAATAAAATAAAATGGGTGTAATCAGTATTTTACTGTGATGCCTTTAGAGTGTCGCTCTTCGAATGATGCCCAGCCCAAAACAACACGAGAAATTCTGTACATATAGTTGAGACACCAGATTTCACCTTTGCGTCGCTTAATTTTGCTGCAGTCAGAAAAATTTCAAGTAATAAAGTGAGGAAAAATATGGATAGCAGTGTTTCCAGACGATTTAATGCCGTCTCTCGCCATCTTTTGCGGACATGTGAAGCTAATCTTGTTCTTAAAGAGGTAGGCGTATCTAAAACGTAGCATTCTATACATTTTCGTTCTCTTTTGATTATGATTCATCTTTGTTCCATACAAGGTTTTGTCAAGAAGCGGCCAGTTGGAAGAAGAAGAAGAAGCAGCAGAGCCAGTAATAATTGGAGGTATGGTGTTGGACATACATGCCACTCCTTCAGTCCCTGCAAACCCAAGAACCACCACTCCTGGCAAGGTACAAATAAACCTTTTTTTTTAAAAAAAAAAAAAATGAATTAGTCACGTAATTGTTTTTTTACCGTGCAAGTAGTGATTAGTATTTGCAAAATTGTTGTTCTGTTTACATCATGGAATTTTGAAACATGGTCAAAGTTTTGTTTATCTTCACTAATTATATACCATATTAGAATTGTTACTTCTAGTTCTGGATATGTGGAGTGAATCTGTGTTCTTTGGAATATCAGTATGCAATAATCACAAGCACTAATTATTAAAATGTAGCTTAAGAAATTGTATGTTTGCTGATCTTTAATATAAGGGGTGCATATTACAGGTGAATTATGTGCTCGGAGGAGTGGCGAGGAATGTTGCTGAGTGTATGTCAAAGCTTGGAGCTAAGCCTTACATGATTAGTGCTGTGGGACTTGACATGGCAGGTGATTTGCTTTTATTTTGTGTTAAGATGAGGGACTTATTATATTTTTCATGCCATGGCACCTTTATATTTATTTTGGTCTGCTGCTAGAGGTATATAAGAAATCACCACGTGTTGGAAATGGCTGTTTTATCTCTTTTGTGGGACAAAGTTCATTTTTATGCTTACTTTGAGGCTTATGTTACTAAGGTGTTTCAAGACGACCTTTTCTGTAGCCGTCCTAACTGGGAAGGGGTGCTAAGATAAGAATGCTTTTTTTGTTGCTGCTGTTGAACTGTTGATGCAAATTTCTTGCCAGGACCTAGTGTTTTGGAAAAGTTTTCAGCTTGTTGGGAATGTGATATTTAGAGCTATTTTGGGGTTTGTTCATATTTAGTGTATAGAAATGCTTCCCTAATTTTTTTTGGTACAGCTATTGTTGCCTGTTTACAGGTTTTTTTTCCCCCTTCATTCTGGACTTCCTGGTCCATATTTGTATTCTCTTTCTTTCTATTTATCTTTTCTGTGACTAACAGAAGTCGTTCTCCTTCTCTTTATTTGTTCTTTTTACTAGGAAATATACTGTTGGAGCACTGGAAATCTGCTGGCCTATCTACAGAAGGTTGATCTTTTCATCTTTACAACCTTTTGTTCTTTCACCTTGGTTACTGTTGTGCTGTGAGGTTCCACTAATGCTGCTTTGCTTTATATTCTTTAAAATGTTTGATTGTTATGATCCTGTATGATTTAAATCCAAATTTGGTTGGCAATAGCACTTGAATTGTGTTGAAAGTTGGGGTTAGTACTCCAGTGCAACGAACTGTCTTGTCACTGGAGACATGATAGCTTGATTGGACTTATCTAGTTTCAGATCAATGTTTGACATGTTGCTTTCAATCTTGATTTAATCTTTCAAACTTCCAACACAGGATTTACTGTTTATTCTTCTATTATATTGTTTTAGAGTAGGCATCCGGAGGCAAAAAGATATTAGTACTGCTGTTGTATGCAACATACTTGATTCCAATGGAGAATTAGCAGCTGCTGTTGCAAGTGTTGAAGCAATAGTAAGTTGATTTCTGATGGTGGATTAATATTGACAATCAGATGAGAATTAGTTGTTAGCTTTCATAAAATTTCATGAGGACCTTAGTTCTAAATACGATGACTTTGACACAGGAAAAGTTCCTCACACCTGAGTGGATTCGGCTATTCAATCGCAATATATCTTCTGCTCCTGTATTGATGGCTGATGCAAATCTGAGTTCTCCTGCTTTAGAAGCTTCCTGTCAAAGTAATTTTAAGATATCACTGTAGATTCACAATCTCTCTATGTTATTGCTAGCAATATTTCACTTCATTCATTGCACTTTCGTCCTTTCATTTTTATATTTACTTTTTAAGTTTCCTTTATCTCCTTGCTGCAGTGGCAGCAGACTATGATATTCCAGTGTGGTTTGAACCTGTATCAGTTACTAAATCGAGAAGAATTACCTCTGTTGTCAAGCATGTGAGTGTTATGATTTTTGAACATATTAAATCATAATGGAATAAACATGAGGCACTGTTGAGAAGATGGTTGCTGTTATCTTTGTAGTTCACAACTCTGTGAGATCTGCTTATCTCCCTTTCTTTTGATTGTCGATATACTAATTTCGCATTACAGGAAACTGCTGGAACACTGCCACCTTATTTCTTTCCCCACATTGTATTTTAGTACAGAATGTTTTACATTCTCTAGAGTACTTAGAAAAGGTTCAAAACTCTTAAAAAGTCGGTTTGTTTATTGTAAGTGGTTGTTGTCGTGCCTCCAAAATTAAGGTTCGTGAATTAGGATTTAATGGGATAAATTAAAGTAAAAAGAGAGAATTGGGAATATTTGATAACTGGGGTGACAATGCTAATCTATATGCCATTTCACCAACTCGCTCCACTATTTCTAAATTTAGTAATACCAATTCGAGGTCTAACTTTTAAGAATATATGATCCTCACCTCAAACTTCAATGGTCTCCTTTTGTGGTCCACATAACTCTTTTGACGACTTTGGGCCGTAAGAAGTCGTTGTATAATTTTACCTTTTCAGTAGTCTCTCTTATTAATTTAGGATCAATTAATGAAATTTCATCAACTTCTGCCCAATATATTGGTGATCTACAATGTCTGCCATATAATGCCCTAAACGATGCCATTCCAAAACTAGACTGATAACTGTTGTTATAAGCGAATTTTACCAAAGGCAAATGTTCAGCCCATGAGCCTTGAAAATCTAAAATACAAAATTTGAGTATATCTTCCACTATTTGTATAACTCTTTCAGACTATCTATCTGTTTGGGGATGATATATCGTACTAAAGTTTAACTTAGTACCCATGACTTTTTGTAAACTTTTTCAAAATCTGGATGTAAATCATGAGTCCTTATCAGAAATAATAGGTAGAAGTACTTCATGCAATCTGACTATCTCCTGAACATATACTCTACTTAAAACATCAAGAGAATCCGTATTTTTAATAGTTAAAAAGTCAACGGATTTTGTTAATCTGTCTACAATCACCCATTTACCATCACATCCCTTTCGAGTTTTTGGAAGTCCCATCACAAAATTCATAGTAACATGCCCCTATTTTCATTCTGATATCGGTAAAGGTTGGTGTAATCCCGCTGGTCTCTGGTGTTCTGCTTTTATTTGTTGACATACCAAATATTTAGCTACAAATTCACCCACACTCTTCTTCATTCTTTTTCACCAAAAATGCTTACGTAACATCTAATACATTTTTATGTTTCTCGGATGAATGGTAAATTTGAACTTATGGACCTCACTTAAAATATCATTTTTAAGTGATTCCACTGTCGGTATAAAAAGTCTACTTGCAAACTTTAAACCTCCAAACGAATCAATTAACCATTCATCAACTGCCTCACCATTTTCCAACTTAACGCGTATTACTTGCACTTTAAGGTCATTTTATTGGGTTTCAATCACTTTTTAAATAATAGTAAACTGTGCTATTAAATTAAATAAAGAAAACTGACCTTTTTGTTCATCAATCTTAAATCAAATTTTTCCAATTGTCTGCAAATTTCACTTACGATAGAATAGACTAGCCAACATACCTTGAGACTTTCTACTTAATGCATCTGCTACAACATTAGTTTTACCAGGATGGTAATGTAAGGTAAAGTTATAATTCTGCAAGAACTCTATCCATCTAATCTGTCTCAAGTTCAGTTCTTTCTGGGTGAATAAATATCGAAAACTTTTATGGTCAAAGAATAATGCCTCTATATTTTTAATGCAAACACTATAGCGGCAAATTCCAAATCATGAGTAGAGTAATTTTGTTTATGTGTGTTCAACTGACGTGAGCCATGAGCCACAACCTAATCTATCTGGATTAATACACAACCAATGCTCACTTTAGATGCATTGCAATAAACAGTATACCCTACACCATGCTCAGGAATGATCAGAATTGGAGTAGAAGTTAGTCGCTCTTTAATTTTACAAAAGTTTGCTCACATTTTTCACACCATTCATACTTTACTCATTTTCTTTTTAACCGTGTTAGTGGTGCAGCAACTCGAAAAAAATCTTTTACAAATTTGCAATAATATCCTGCCAACTCAAGAAAACTTCTTATTTTTGTCACACCTTTAGACCTATTCTAGTTTTGTACTGCTTCTACTTTAGTAGGATCAATTGAAATACTTTCTTCGAAAATCACATGCCTCAAAAATTTTTATTTCCGTCATTCAAAACTCACATTTACTTCGTTTAGCATATAGTCGATGCTCTCTCAATACTTGTATAGAAATTCTCAAGTGTTTTTGAATAAATCAAAATATTATCCACAAATACTACTAAGAATTTATCAAGATATGGGTAGAAAACTCGGTGCATCAAGTTCATAAATGCTGTCGGTCCATTTGTTAATTTAAATGGCATTACGACAAATTCAAAATGCTCATACCTTGTACGAAAAGTAGTTTTTGGAATATCCTCATCCCTAATTTTTAACTGATGGTAGCCTGATCGAAGATCAATTTTGAAAAAATATTTGGAACCACATAGCTGGTCAAACAAGTCATCAATTTTAGGTAACAAATATTTTTTCTTTACTGTCACCTGATTTAGTTTTCTGTAGTTCACACGCAGTCTTAAACTATCATCCTTCTTTTTGGCGAATAGAACTGGTGCACTCTAAAGAGAGGTTAGGTCTTATAAACCTTTTATTCAACATTTCCTGCAACTACTCTTTCAACTGTCGTAATTCTGCTGGAGCCATTCTATAACGAACTATTGAAATAGGAGAGATTCCAGAATATATCTCAATAAAAAAGTCTATATCTCTATAACAAAGTCTATATCTCTTTTTTGTGGCAAACCAAGTAAATCATCAGGAAAAACGTTAGGAAATTCATCAATTATAAGAATGGGTTGTGTTTCTAACTCTTTATCTTCTTAACAACATAAACTAGCTATCAATCCCAAATAATCTTTATGCTCTTTATATTCAGTATAAGCACAAGGTTGACTACTACTTATATTCCCAAAGATATAATACTTATTACCACAGGGAAGAGTAATAATTACCCTTTTTTTCTGACAATCTATGGTTGTACAAAAAAATGACAATCAATCCATTTCAAAGATTATATCATAATTTACCATTTCCATCACCAGTAATCCAAAAGATATTTTGTGACCCCCTTTATCAATTTCACAATTCTGACATATTATATCAAGATTTATACTACGCCTAATAGGCATTTTAATTGTCATCTATCTATATTAAATGTCTACAGAATCTATAATCCAAACTCTGATATTAAGCTGTCACGTCTTCAAAATCAGAGTTCTTGAATTAGGGTTTAATGGGATAAATTAAGGTAAGAGGAGAGGATTGAGAATATTTCGGTAGAATTTTCACTATATATTGGTAATATTAACTAAAACCTACAAGTATTAAACTTTACAACACTCTCATTATTTCACATGAAATTCCAACTACTGTCACATCATATTAATTACATCAAAACTTAATACATTTATTAATTTGAATAACAATCATCTTCTTACAGTGTTTTGATAACACAACATACACAGTTAATCATTATTCCAAAATATATCAAACAAAAAGATATCATCTGTTCCACGTTATCTATTTTTATTTACTTCACTTGAACTTAAAAAATAAAGTGGTAAGTTAAAACACAGTAGTATTTACACATATGATTGAAATTTTTAAATCAAGATAATAATAAATATGTTTTCAATTAATCAAATCATAAATAATTGTAAATAAGGATAAAAAAATTGATCATTCAACGATAATATATTTTGGTCATCATTATGTATTATGCATGATTTTGGGGCACCATTCCTAAAGATTGTTGTCCAAGAAACATGTGACTTGCGTACTTTAGGGGCTCTAGACCCAGAAATTGCCACCCATGATTTTTAAGTTTACGGGCTTTCATTATGAGATTGAAAACGGGATCATAGTCACTGGTGCTAACAAAAAGGTTATACACCATTTCATAATTTAACCACACACAGTAATAACAAAACAATTTATTCATGCTACTCACAACAATGTCAACATTGGAAGTATGATTCAATAATAATCGTATTTATAAAAATATAGAAGAATTTGTATAAAATAAGATAGTACAATGAGTATATTTTTGAAAAATAACTTTTTTCTTAAAATTTAAATAACACCTTACTTTTCAGTTTCTAAAATACTGAAATACTCAATTATACGTGAAATACTCACTTGGTTAGGTCAGATTGTGTACTTACTAAAATTTTAAAGATTTTCCTTCTTCTTGCTGTCACTACCTAGTAACATTTCACAATAATCGACGCAATTCACTAAAATGAACTACTAAATTGTACTGCTTATAATAAAATATAAATAAAATTTTAGTTTAAAGTTCAACTAAAATTTGATTTAAAAATTTTAAAATTTTAAATTTCTAAAGTAAAAATATCATTAACAGACAATTATAAAAAAGTCTTTATAGTATAAATAATTACAAAATATTTTCACATATGGTCCAAAATTTTTTAAAATTATTATTTTATCTCAATATTATAAAATTTTCTATTTTGACTCTAAAATTAATAAAATTTTTAGTTTGACCCCATACTCAAAATTTTACAAATTTTCATCTAATTTTCAACCGTTTCTAAAAAATTTATCGATTAAACTATTTTATTAAATTCAAAATTAGTACATCTAGTGCTCAAGAAATCAAAATAATAATAATCTTAACTTTAAACTATCATAACAAAATCTATTTCTTACCCTCAATTTCTAACAATTTTTACACTAAATAAATAAATTTTTTGAAAATAAAGAAAATAAAATACTTCTTCTGACTTGTTACTTCTTTTCTCTAATTTTTTTTTCTTCCTTCTTCTCCTTCTGCCTCGTCTCTTCTTCCTTTCTTACTTTTTCTTTTCTTTTTTCTTCTTTCTTTTTCTCTTTTTCTCTCTTCTCTTCTTTTCTTTTCTTTCCTTCTTCCGCTGGTTCTACAAGTTTTTAATTTAATCTATCTCAATTGTTCTACCCCACATATATATACAAAAGTTAATGGGTCAAAAAAAATTAAACCAGACCCAATTTAATCTCCCGTCGGTTTTACAAGTTTCTAATTTAATCTACCTTAATAATCCTTCCCATGTTTTAGATTGGGAAACTCTTACTCTAACTGGAGATGTTTTTTGTGAAGAAAGTCCAATTCAGATTATTGACTGTAAGGAACAAGTGTTTTGCAGAAGAATTATTCCGCTGGTAAAGGTCTTGTGGCAACATCATAGAAAAAAAGAAGCTACTTGGGAGCTCGAATTGGAGTTGTTAAGAAAATATCCTTATTTATTCTAAGACTAAAGGTAAGCTCATTAAATTTGGAGGACGAAATTCTTTAAGGGGGAGGATTGTTATGTCTGGGCCCAAAGAAGAAAAAGAAATTGGGCCCAGTTTAATTTTTCTGGGCCCATCAACTTTTGTATATATATGTAGGGTAGGACAATTGAGGTAGATTAAATTAAAAGCTTGTAGAACCGACGGAAGAAGGAAAGAAAAGAAAAGAAGAGAGGAGAGAAAAAGAGAAAAAGAAAGAAGAAAAAAGAAAAGAAAAAAAGATAAGGGAAAAGGAGATGAGACAAAAAGAGAAGAAGAAGAAGAAGGAGAAAAAGGAAGAAGAAAAAAAAAATTGGAGAAGAAAGGTAAGGAGTAAGAGAAGTATTTTATTTTCTTTATTTTGAGAAAATTTATTTATTTAATGTAAAAATTGATAGAAATTGAGGGTGATAAATAGATTTTGTTACGATAATTTATAATAAGATTATTACTATTTTGACTTATTGAGCACTATATCTGCTGATTTTGAATTTAATAAAATAGTTTAATCGGTAAATTTTTCAAAAATTGTTGAAAATTAGGTGAAAATTTGTAGAATTTTGAGTAGGGATAAAAAAATACAAATTATAGTAATATTGGGGTCAAACTAGAAATTTTATTAGCTTTAGGGTCAAAATAAAAATTTTTATAATATTGAAATAAATGGTAATTTTTACTAATTTTAGGCCGTATGTGTAAATATTTTTGGGGTATTTTTATAATTATTTATACTATAGAGATTTTTTTGTAATTGTTCATTAATGATATTTTTACTTTAGAAATTTAAAATTTTAGAATTTTTGAATCAAATTTTAGCTAAACTTTAAATTGAGATTTTGTTTGTATTTTGTTATAAGCAGTAAAACTTAGTAGTTTATTGTAGTGAATTGCGTTGATTATTGTGAAATGTTATTAGATAGTGACAGTAGAAAGATGGGGGATTTTTAAAATTTTAGTAAGTGCACACTATGATCCAACCAAGTAGATATTTAATGTATAATTGAGTATTTTAGTATTTTAAAAACTGCAAAATAAAGTATTATTTAAATTTTAAGAAAAAAGTTATTTTTAAAAAATGTGCTCATTGTGCTATCTTATTTTATACAAATTCTTCTATAATTTTATAAATGTGATTATTGTTGAATTATACTTCCAATGTTGACATTGTTGTGAGTAGCATGAATAAATTAGTTTATTATTACTGTGTGGTTAAATTATGAAATGATGTATGACCTTTTTGTTAGCACCGGTGACTATGGACCCGATTTCAGTCCCACGGTGAAAGTCCGTAAACTTGAAATTATGGGTGGCAGTCCCTGGGTACAGAGTCCCTAAAATATATAGGCCACATGTTTTTTGAATGGCAGTCCATGAGAATATGCTCCAAAATCATGCATAACACATAGTGACGACCAAAATATATTATTGTTGAATAATCAGTTTTTTTATCCTTATTTACAGTTATTTATGATGTGATTAATTGGAAACATATTTATTGTTACCTTCCTTTAAAAATCTCAGTTATATGTGTAAATAGCTGTTAGATTTTAACTCACCTCCTTACTTTTCAGGTTTAAGTAGAGCATATGAAAATATGTAATATGGAGTAGATGGTGTCTTTTTGCTTGATATGTTTTGGAGTAATAATTAGCTGTGTATGTTGTGTTGTCATAATATTGCAAGAAAATGGTTGTTATTCATATTAATAAATGTCTTAAGTTTTGATGTAATTGATATGGTTTGACAGTGGTTGAAATTTTATGTGAAATATTGGCAGTGTTGTAGAATTTAGTACTTGCAGGTTTTAGTTGATATTACCAATATATAGTGGAAACTCTGTCGAAATATTTCCAATCCTCTCCTCTTACCTTAATTTATCCCATTAAACCTTAATTTGCGAACCCTGATTTTGGGGCCGTGACAGTTGTGATAGGTGACTTGAAAAGAATACTTAGGCTTAATTCGCGAACCCTGATTTTGGGGCCGTGACAGTTGTGATAGGTGACTCGGAAAGAATACTTAGGCATTAGTCCTTATGCTTTATTCATGAGATATGAAATTTGCACAGCCTTTTCTTTGGCGTGGGGCAATTCCATGATTGATCTTTCAATCCTCTAAGCTGCAAACATCTTTTTTTTTTTTTTTTAGTTTAAAGCATTTGAAAACATTTAAATGACTGTACCTTAAAGTATCTGAATCATTTATTTTCTCAGGTTTGCTCCTTGGCTGCTGTAAATGCTGATCTTTAGATTTAAACCTTACAACAGAACGAATAATACAGAAAGCCTTGGATTAGCAACTATCACTTGGGTGTCATTTAAGCTAGCCATGTGCTTTTTAAAGTTAAATCAACAAGATACTACACTTGATATTACAAGTTAGTTCATTCTCTTTTCGTTGATCATTTATCATCAGCAACTGATGAAGAGGTTTTCTACAGGTAAGTGTTGCTTCACCTAATGAAGATGAACTAGTTGCCATGGCAAATGCTTTAGCGGGCGAAAACATGTTTCATCCACTTGATAGGAATAAGCATTCAACAGAGTTTTTGTTCCAAATGCTAAAACCAGCTATCTGGATTTTGTTAGAAAAGGGTATCAAGCTATTAGTTGTGACCCTGGGTCCAGATGGAGTGTTCTTATGCTCTAAAGGATCAGCAGCGAACATGAGGATTGGTCAGCGAATAACCAAACATTATGGATTCAGTAGAAAGTTATATGATACTGTGACATCAAGATGTCCTTCAAGTTCGTATTCAGATGCTACAGAGCCTGAAGGAGGCTCCCGGATTTTTGCTGTTCATTTTCCTGCACTTCCTGCATCAGTTGTGAAGCTTACAGGAGCTGGTGATTGCTTGGTTGGAGGGACCCTTGCTTCAATATGTGCTGGTTTAGATGTTATGCAGAGTGTGGCAGTAGGTATTGCAGCAGCCAAAGCTGCTGTTGAGACAGAGACCAATGTGCCATCTGAATTTAGTTTGACTGCAATTGCAGGTATGTTTGCATTAATTAGCAGTTTACATGAAAGTAGCACAACCTAATTAAATAAAAAATGTCGCTGAAAGAAAAATTACAGTAGGGGGAGTAGAATACACCACATATTGAGACCCTAGGTCATCCTCTTCCAATCAAAACAACTAAGTTTTTATCACTTAGGTGCTCTTTCTCTTGGAGGCTGCATTTGATTGTTGCTAACAAGTCATAACTAAATTGGATGATCTATTTGCAAATAACTGGATTCATCACCAAAATGTTACCAAAGTTTTAAATTTGGCATATATCATAAATATAATTCTTCATGTCTCAGCAGATAGTTGTTGCAAATGCTGCAAAAACAGCATAAAAACATTTCAGATGCTATGTTAAACACATAACTTGGCGGTGAACTCATTTCTAAATAATCTTATACTCTGCCTTGTTAGTGAGATTGTCCTGCCATCTCAAATATACTGCATGATTTCTATGCAGACGATGCAAAGACAGTATACGCTGCTGCTGCGAAAGTTTCGTTCCATCAATCAATGTTGTGAATCTTGGGGAGACAACAAGATGACTTGTTCAAACTGTTAGACAATCCAATGGAATTGGTGCACTTCCAAAGAATTGTATTGGTTTTCCTGTGCCGCCTATCAGTTTCATAGCTTCTGTTGTAAAACAAACAGATGGATTTTTCTTCCTTTGTGTGCCTGAAGTCTGTAGTTCACGAGTATAAATTGTACATAGTCAAAATTGTATCTATACTTTCTTCGCTCTTGGTGAGGACTGGGGATCCTACTTTCCTGGCTGGATTTAAGTTCTTACTTTCATATAAGAGATTAAGAAGATCGCCCAAATGAGAGAGAAAAAATTGATAAGAAGGTAGAAAATATGAATAACAATGCAATGTGTTTATTCTATCAAATTCCTGAGGCCCAAAAGGGTCTTCTTCCTAATTGTTAATGCGCTAATGATGCAATTCCTTTTTTTCTTATATATATATATATATATATATATATATGAAATTATAAAATTTTAAATGATTTGATGATATATTTTTTCAATTGGGGTGGGAAAATTGTTTCTGAACAAAAGAATAAGGTGTTGGAGATGGGATGTGTCTCATCTAGATTTTTATTTCACAACAGGAATGGGGATAATTTTAATCTCCGTACTATTTTTTTATTTTTTTATATTAAAATATATTTAAAATTTAAAATATAATTTTTATATAAATAATTAGATTTATCTTCTTTATCAATTAAAAAAACTATGAAAATAAAAATATGATAATTATTTGATATTATATTCAATTAAATTATCAATTATAATAATTTTTTAAGTATATTCAAATAAACTTAATAAAAAAATAAGTTTTATTTTCGTATGTATTAAATAAAATATTTTATCTATAAAATTAATAAAAAAAATTTAATACTTTATTTTATAAAAATTAATATAAAATTTAATAAAATTCTAAAAATTTTATTTATTTAATTTTTTAATTTTATTTTTATAATTTATTATACGATATTTTGTTAATATTTGTATATAAATAAAAATTATTTATATTTAATTTTTTAAAATATTATATATGATTTTATTTATTTATTCAATATAATTAAAGAGAACGGAATCACCTTTATTAAAAAAAAATAAAAAGAAGAATTGTCAATAGATTGCAACATTTTTTTTTTTTTCCATTTATTTGGGGCCTCGAGCAGATATGCAGCGTTTAGGCAGGGCAAGCAGGCACTGTGTTTGTGTTTGCGGTATTGAGAGCTCACAAGAAACCACTCATTAATTCCAACTTCTTCTATTGTTGTTTTTTGCTAATACTGCATGAATAGAATATAAATGTAAATGAGGTCCTTGAAAGATGCTCTGATTTACCATCTACGAGCCATAAAAGCCGGGTTCACGCCGCCAACTTTCACCACAAATCAACTCATTCATGTCTACTCAAAACATAACCTCTTACGTGAGTCTCAAAAACTGTTCGATGAAATGCCTGAACGAAACGTCTTCTCCTGGAACGCAATCATCTCCGCTCGTACAAAATCCAAAGACTTAACGCAAGCGCGCTCATTATTTGACTCTGCTCCCCACAAAGATTTGGTCACTTACAATTCGATGTTATGTGGCTACATAAATACAGATGGGTATGAAACTCACGCACTTAAATTATTTATAGAAATGCAAAATGCGCCCGAAGATATAAAAATGGATGAGTTTACTGTTACTAGCATGCTTAACTTGTGTGCCAAGTTATTGAAAGTGGGTTATGGGAGACAATTGCATTCATTTATGGTGAAAACAGGTAATGATATTAGTGGGTTTGCAGTGAGTTCTCTTATTGATATGTATTCAAAAGGTGGGTCTTTTGAAGAAGCGTGTAGAGTTTTTGATGGGAGTAGTGAAGAGGTTAATTTGATCTCGAAGAATGCAATGTTGGCTGCTTGCTGTAGAGAAGGAGAGATAAAGATGGCTTTGAAGGCTTTTTGGAGGGAGCCTGAGTTGAATGATGTGGTTTCTTGGAACACTTTGATTTCAGGTTATGTACAGAATGGTGATCCTGAGCAGGGTTTAAAGTTGTTCGTTGGAATGGGGGAGAATGGAGTTAGATGGAATGAGCATACGCTGGCAAGTGTTTTGAGTGCTTGTTGTGGTTTGAAAAGTTTGAGATGTGGAAAGGAAGTTCATGCCTGTGTTCTGAAAAATGGATTGGTTTCAAATCCATTCATAAGTTGTGGTATTGTTGATGTATATAGCAAGTGTGAAAATATGAACTATGCAGAGTCAATGCTTTTGGCAAGGGAAGTCAGGAATTCCTATTCTATTACTTCAATGATTGTGGGCTATTCATCACAAGGTAACATGGTAGAAGCTAGGAAGCATTTTGATTCATTAGCAGAGAAGAATGTGGTTGTTTGGACTGCTATGTTTTCTGGGTACGTCAAGACACAACAATGTGAGGCTGTGTTTGATCTTTTCAGTGAGTTTAGAGCTAAGGAAACAATGGTTTCTGATGCTCTGATTCTTGTCAGTGTGCTTGGTGCCTGTGCACTACAAGCTACCCTAAGTCCTGGAAAGGAGATACATGCTTATATATTGAGAACGGGTGTTGAGATGGATAAGAAGTTGGTAAGCACACTGGTTGACATGTATTTGAAATGTGGGAATATGAAGTATGCAGAAATAATTTTTCTAAATTTCACAGAAAGTGATTTAGTCCTTTACAATGTAATGATAGCTGGCTATGCACATCATGGACATGGAAAGAAAGCTATCCCGTTATTTGAGGAAATGTTAGAAAAAGGAATCACGCCTGATGCTGTTACCTTTGTTGCAATCTTATCAGCATGCCGTCATTGGGGTTTAGTAGAAATGGGTCAGCATTACTTCAATTCCATGACTGAAGATTATAACATTTTACCTGAGAATGACCATTATGGGTGTATGATTGATCTTTATGGAAGAGCTAATCAACTAGAGAAGGCAGTAGAATTCATGAAAAAGATTTCTATACAAGAAGATGCAGTAATCTTGGGGTCTTTTCTGAACGCTTGTCGGTTAAATAGAAATGCTGAACTTGCTAGAGAAACAGAGGAGAAACTTCTAAGCATTGAAGGAAATAACAAGGCACGTTATGTGCAGTTAGCCAATGTCTATGCAGCAGAAGGGAACTGGGCTGAGATGGGGAGGATAAGGAAGCAAATGAGAGGGATGAAGGTGAAGAAGTTTGCCGGTTGCAGTTGGCTGTATGTGAAAAATGGAGTTCATATATTTACTGCTGGTGATAAATCCCACCAAAAAACAGAGGCAATATATTCAACGTTAGCCAGCTTGACTGGGGAACTGTATGAAATGGCGGGGGCATTTTATTTAGAAATATGATCTGGATGTAAAACCCCATAACAAGTGAGACTGATGAATCTCTGGGAGTAAGTGTTATTCCCAGCGAGGATGGAGCCGACTAATATTCTGGAGGTATTTTGAAATATTTGCACTAGAAAACAGAATATTCTCTTCATCTCTGTCCTCCATGTTGGGCCTAAAGTGGGCATTTATTTGTTTCCTTTTTTTTTTCTTCATTTTGTTTTTCAATAATTTAGATGGTTCAAGGCATTGAAGGAGCTACATGCTGTATGTTGCAATGCTCGGATACATGCAGTGGTTCAGAGGCTGAAAGTATGAGGAAATTACAACATATGCAGGTATGTGAATGAGAGGGTGGGGAATGCTCTTGGTATACATAAGCCATATCCAAAGGCCATATTCATCGAACAAATCGTCAAGCAGATTTCTTTGCCTCACCATGTGTAAGTAACACGATTTTTTTTTTTGCCTTTCTTGCCGCTTATATGTTTTAGTTGGAGAAACAGAAAAAGGAGCAATCAATTAGATTTCGCTAGAAATTTGGCATTTTGTTTAGCGTAGACATCACAACTGATGTTTTCATTTTGTTCTTCTATCAGAAAGCTTGGAGTGAGACGAATGGAAAAGCTGCTCAATGACACAGAAACTTCCTGAGCTGCAATATTATCGACCCACCCTGCTTCTGCCATCACAGAGATAGGTTATTCACCTAATGATACGCCCCATTCATTTATATGTACAATCCCATTTATAAAATTTGCTCATCTTGCATAGCATGTGAAGAAATTCATATCATATTTTCCACAAGTGCTCTGGATTGCTTAACAAAGCTCCGGTACTTTAAACTGTAGCCGCTGATGATCACTGTCTTTTGAGTGAAATACTTATGTTGTAAAATGTTTGAAATGATGACGCCAGAATGAAACAGTAAGTGAGATTGGCCAGAACTTTGATCACTAACAACTTGTAGGCAAGAAGATGTCTACTGTTACAGCTGGGCTTGGCATTGCATTGCAACTCTCAACTGAAGAATTTGATTTTGTTGCCAGGGCTCTAAGCTCCCAAGGCTTCTTTCAATAAAGCATACTGAGTTTTGTATGAAGCAAGAAAGTATGTCATGTAATATTCAATGTTGTATAAATTAATGTAATAGTAATAAAAATCAAATCGATAGTTTGTATCAATTTTGGGAATGTATTAATTTGGTGTTGATTATGTTGATTTTATTTTTGATTTATATTTAATTAAAATTAAATTAATTTTTTATTATTTAAATTCTAACTGATTTAAACCGAGTCATTCCTTGTAACAACTTATAGTAAAGGGAAGAACCGGAGTTCCAATCACATAGCACAAGTCCGGTCGGGTGAAACTTAACCCGGCTCAGAAGTTGCAACGCTGGCGGTCTCAACAAACTGCAACCGTCCCCTTCAAAATTCTAATCTCTCTTTGGCTGTGTTCTCTCCACATAGAATTCATGAATCTGCCAGGCGAGGTTAGTGATTTTATCGTAGATTCTTATTCTTTCTCTAGCATTTACTGTACTGTAATTTCCTTTTCTTTAATTTTTTAATAATTTTAGTCTTGATTTAGGGTTCTTACTCTCATTTTGTCGCGGTCAATCTTTTGTTTCTGTTGCAGTATTGATATTTTGTGATTTTTTATTTTCTGGAGCATCTCTGTGGAAAATCATCAATTACTGCAAATTTTTGTATTTTTATAAATGGTTGAAATTAGTCAAAATTTCAAAATTTGTAAACACTCAATCGAACCAGGTTGGTCTGCGATTGCTTCTTTCTCCAATTGGTTCCAACATTGTTATACGCACAGCATGGTAAGCCCCAACTTGTTTTCGCAATCTGAAGTGTATTATTTTGAAAAATGTCATGGTAATGTGAGGATCGTGTGCTTTTGCAGTGGTTCTATTGGGACAGTCTTTCCTGTTTACTCAACCTTTAAAGCTATTGAGAACGAAGATCGTGATGAGCAACAAAAGTGGCTTCTTTATTGGGCAGGTTCAGCATTTCTCTGGCTACTTTACTTTTCAGAAAATCCCGTTATATTCTGTAAAGCCATTATAGTTCACGTCTTTGGAGTTATCTCCCAAATAAGCTAGCGTAACCATAATGCTTATGTTTGGTTAATTGACTAAAGATACTTATTAGTATCTTTTTTAATATGTTAGTGTTAAAGGGAACAAAGTTATGGCTTACTTCCAGACCTCATAATTTTTTAATGGGCAATTGTTGAGAGCTTTTCAGGGAGAATCTGTCTTTTAAAGATAAGCTTACATATGTAGATGATTAAAAGAACCTTTGTTTTTCATACTCATGTTATGTTTCGGTTGAGGTGCTTAGATAAAACAACTGGATGTTTAGTGTAAGTGGGAGGGTGAGTGGTAAGCATCAGCTGCTAAGTAAAAATGGAAATTTGCCAAACACTTTAGCTGTTGTCCTTTGACAGTTGAGTAGAAGTACTTCAGTTTGAAACATACTCTCAATGTCTTGCAGAAACACAATGAAATTGATTATAACACATATGAACCCAGTACGCCTTTTCCCTGAGCCTGTAGGACCAGTATTTTGGTTTTTTTTTTTTTTTTATGGGAGCATGTCCATGTTGATTTGAAATATTTTCTTTTTGGCAATTGGGAAATACGTGACAAGTGATTCGGTTTCGTTATCTTACAAGCCTTATTTATGGGACTGTTTCCATCTCACTCTCTCTGCTTGGACTTTTTCTGTCATGACTGTTTTGCATATAGCACATTGCTCTCTCTCTCTCTCTTTTCGTGTGGTCATCGGTTCCTAGTTGGTTAGGGCCGCTTGAACTTTTTCTATCATGACTGTTTTGCATGTAGCACATTGTTAATAAGTGATGGCTTTGTCCAATTTCTTCTTGTACTTCACATTGAATATTGTCAATTGCTTGCAGTTTATGGATCTTTTAGCATTGCAGAAGTGTTTGCAGACAAGACTCTCTCCTGGTATGTTTTTCTTCTTTTTTCTAGTTGCAATTGATTTGGGAAAATAAGGGCATTAATTTTGTTTTGATTCGACTTGCTAAATAAATTATTTGATCTCTTTGGCCTCTAACCATTGGAAGAGTGAGAGAATGAAAGTTTATGTTAGATAAGATAATGGACATGCAAAGTTGCTGTTCTATTTGCTTGCTTATTCTTAAGAGATGATACTAGGTTTAGAATGTTGAGTTAGCTCACATTCAGTACAAAGCAGCTTTAACCCTAACTCTAGGATGCTGCTTTTGCCCTGTCTCATCAGGTTTCCACTCTATTACCACATGAAGTTTGCATTTCTAGTATGGCTACAACTTCCCTCTGCCAATGTAAGTTTGTTTTAGCTTCTACTCTATGGATTGTTTGTACTTGATACTTAATCTTGTATGCATCACCGTCTCCAATACCAAGATATCATAGTTGTTGGTTTGAACTCGCACTCCTTGACCCGCCGGATGGAATTTGATATTTCTTAGAAATTAGCTAGTATGCCTAGCTTTTGTCTATTTATTTTGAAAATATTTATAGGGCTAAATATGAGTATCCTTTCCCCAAATGGCAGATATCGACTAAATTTATTAATACTCTCATTTGCTTTTTGATGGAAAAACTGCTTGATCTAACAGGGAGCCAAACATTTGTATATGAACCATTTGCGCCCATTTTTACTGAGACATCGAGCTAGACTTGATCAAATAGTGGAGTTCATACATTGTGAAATGGTAAGTTATTATGTCATTTCAAATTATGAGAGAGGAAATGTTTGTGTTATATTTTACATTGGTTATGTAACTCTATCCTGTAATTCATAGTTGGAGTTCAAAGAGAAAATAATGATTTCTAAGTTTGAAAGTTCTGATAGATTACTGGACCTGCAGAGTAAATTTATCAGTGATCACCAAGCTGAGTTCCGGTTTGCAAGGACAGTCTTTATGAAAATTATGGCATTTGGTAAGAATTCGGATTTACCTGCGAGCTGTTCAAAACTGAATATTAAACTTCAATATTCATTTTAAATGAACCATATTGTTGATATATATATATATATATAAAAGATAGTTTTTGCTTCCTTTTTTGTCATTCGCATAATTTGGTTACATTTGTTTTATGATAATCTTGAATTGTAATTTTGATGCCCATTGTTTTCATCACTCCATAATTTTCTCCAGATAAGATATGATGTTTTTGGATGGGATTTGCTGAACATTATTTAATTGTACATGTAGTTGATATCCATAAAACTGCTGAGTTCTCTCTCTGTATTATGTGCATGGTATGCATACACACATTGTTTTTATGCACGGCATTTATTTTCTTATGTCATTTCTGTTTTTCTGATTTCTTTTCTTTCCTAATAACCAGTGAACCAAACAGTTACGACTATTATTCATCCATTCTCGAGACAGGCAAATCGTGCCATTGAAGCCCCAACAAGACGAAGTCCAGATTCACAAGCAGACAATGAAGATTGACTTGTTCCTAGCCGGCATAATATTTTTACTGATGTCAGATGTGCTGCTGCTGTGCTTTTGTATTTTCTTATGTGTGGGTTCATGAGCTGATTCTTGTATAATTTAAATGATAAAAGACGCAAGTAAAATTTCTAAAATAGCCTTATTTTGGGAATTTTATATCAGTGAGGTTCTAGGGTTTTGGATTTGGGTGTTGATATTGGTTATGGTGTTTGATATGTGAACGAGAGCAAATCCTAGTCCCCGAAGCACAAAAAAAAAGGCCCAGTGGAAGCCGAAAAATGGCCCAACTGAACGGAAAAATCAGTGGTGGAAAAATCGACTAGAGTGGGAATCGAACTCAGGACCTCCTGAACCGAGGTCACAGGAATAAATCTACTGGGCTAGTTTACGACCGGCGTGGTACATATCGAAATTTATTGAGATAGTAAACATAGTTTCTTAAGCGCCCTGTCAATAATTAATTAATACAATAAAAAAAATTATAAATTATTTTTTATTTTTTATTAATAAATAAATTTTTTATTTTATTGATTAAAAAATCTTACTAAATTATCTGCGATCATATAACATGATCGTTCTATTTAAGATTTTTTTTAAATAAATAAATAGAAATTATTGATATTTTAATGATTAATTTTATTAAAAGTGAAATTTTTGGGTTTTTCTTTTTTTTTTTTTGAAAGTTGAATAAAAACCAAATTGTATTGGATTAAATATTCGTTCCTGGTGTGAAAGTTCTATTCTAATAAATAATTATTGTAGATTTGAATTTACGTTCAATTAAAATTTGTATGCCAAAATGTTAAAGTGTAAAGCTTTAAATTTTAGATAATTTAGACTGAGATCAAGTCTAGCGTGGCGGCGGGATCTTGAGTTTCAATGTCAAATCGATGTTAGATTTAAGGTTTCAGTGTCAAATCTTGAGTCTCTTGGCACAAACGTTGGATCTCAAGTCTTGGCATTAAGTAGAG
This sequence comes from Swietenia macrophylla, assembly GCA_032401905.1. Lineage (NCBI taxonomy): Eukaryota > Viridiplantae > Streptophyta > Magnoliopsida > Sapindales > Meliaceae > Swietenia > Swietenia macrophylla. The sequence goes on from CP135564.1 coordinate 4,544,503, forward strand.
AATTCGAATGCAATTTTAGAAAACAAGTGGAATATATAATCCGAATAAAATCAATTTTAAGAAAGTTTGATAAAGTATTTGTCATTAAAAATTGTAATTAGTTTTGATAAAATGATTATGATAAAAAATATAAACAGAAAAGATAATAATTTTTTTGAATTATTATTATTTGCACAAAATAAATTTTGTTGTTAGAAAAGTTTAAATATTCTTAAAATAGTTCAAATATCTCAATTAAAGATATCAAATACTTACTAAATTGGTCCATAATAATCGACTCTATAATTTCTTATACCGACAATATTGCAATGATATATAATAATAATAATAATAATGATAATACAAGTTATTTCTTTTAGAACAATAACTATAAATATAAGCTGAAGACAATGTTGGAAATGGCAAAAGATCGGTTCAGTCTATTTTTAAATAGTAAAACTCGATCCAACATAGATTAAAAGATTAAAACTTATTATAATCTTGAATTAAGATTAGGTCAAGTTTATGAGTTTATTTATTATTTTTTAAATGTGTATATAAATATTTTACTCATTTAATTTATTTATATATTAAATAATTTTAATTTTTTATTTTAAATAAATTTAAATTTATAATATTAATTAAAATATTTTAAAATTTTTTTTAAATTTTTTTTAAAAAAATACATTTAAATTTACATGTTAACTTAGGCTTAGGCCCACGTGGATCAAACTTGGCTCAATTTTCATAACTCGGTTTGATCCAACTCAGACCCATTTACTTAAAATGGATATGAAATGGCTTTGTTAAGAAAAAAATTATTTTCAAAATAAAATGTTGTCTTGAAAGAGCAAAAATGGCCATTGAAGAGAGATTATCCTTAAAATACAACATTTTATGTTCAAATAATTAAGATTTTTTTTTCATGTATTTTAAATTTTATATTAATTATTTTTTCTTTTAAAAGTTATAGGATAGATAACTTGTGGAGAATATTAATGAATAATGCTGAGTTATTTTGCTTACTTGGCAAGTGGCGATTGGGAATGGAGAAGAGGAATTGTTTTTTAACTTATCTCGCCTCTCCAGATTCGAGGAGCAAGACTTTAACAATTTTTCAACCTTATAATATGAAAAGAGAATCCTTTCTTCTGTTACAATTTACATATACTGACAAATTACACTCTAATAATACTAACAAAATCAATTATTTCTTCCAATGCTAGAACTACTAAACAATTCTCGCACTTGCCCACATACAACCAATCTTCACATTCTTCACTGGCCAAAAAATGAATTCTTTCTTGTTTTCATTCGTGAAAAATTTAAATATCAACCCATATAAATCATTTAATGATGAGCATGAGGGAAAAAACTGCAAATTTAGAGCTATTGAGATTATGAATTATGAATCAAAAAGATGTTGTCATATATACCAATATCATTTTCTTCTACTGCAGTGTGAGTAGCTGTTGGTTTTCCAAAAAGCAAATCAGTGAATTACATTACTTTTTCACCTTTAGCTACAATGCAATTGATTTTGTGTAGCAATATGTTTGTTCTTTTCCTTTATTTATTCTTCTCTTTCCTCATTGGACTTCCAAAAAAGGACAGTAGTTTCTGTGCTCCTCACAGCTTTCATTTTATTTTTATTGGGTGAACAGCCCGAGCAAAACCAATGCGTGGGTTTCAGTTTCAGGCACATCAACAACCCACTTTGCTGCAGTTTCAGGTGCTCTCTCTTTGCATTTCTAATGGCTGCTTTGCATTGCTGTGATAGGTCCTGAGTGTCATCTTTAAACAGGCAAGAGGGTGTTTTTGATTCTCATTTCTGTGTATTGGGTTTTTTTTTTTTTTTTTGAAATGTGTCTATTATTGCAGAATTTCTTTGATGGGGTTGGCTTGTTTTCTCAAATTCGTAATTTCTTGATTTGTTTTGCATGGCTATTTACCTACACTGTATCTTCACCATTATTTGTGTTGCTTAATTTTGTTTTTTCAAAATTAGATTGACCTCATTAAATGATTTATTACGTGTTTCCGCATTTTATCTATTAATTTTTATTTTCTGTTCACATTCACTGTTCTGGGCCTTAAAAACTTATTCATGTCCCTCCTTTCAAAACCAGACCAAAATGCAGAAAACTACTCACTCCAGGAACAAAATTTTGACTTGCTCGGTACTGCTGTTGATTCTAATCAAGGCAACCCTAACCTCTGCTTATACCAAAAATAGAAAAATGCAAATTTTGCTATGGTATCTGGAGCTTTGTTTTAAGGATTCTGAATCAAATTCATGTCTGAGATTAAAATTGAACTAGATTTTTATTTCTATGTCTGAAATGATGAAATAAGTGCCACATTTCTGCTATGTCAGTTGCCTGAATTTGTTAGTCAATATGTATGTCTGAACAAATATGTGGTAAATCTAAAGATTGCCTAATCACTTTTAAGTTTGTGCTTTCGTGTTACTGTATAATCACCTAACATCTGTAGCATTTCACTTATTATTGATAGGGAGTTAGTGATACTTACCCTATGTAGTACTTACTGAAAAGTGCAATAGGGATGCAAATGTGTATAACTTAAATTGATGCATACGCAGGAAATTAGATGCAGCTTCAACTGGGTTTTGACACAGGAGATGAACTGACCATTTGCCACAGTAGTATGATTGAGCAGAAGAAAATTAATCTTCAATTAATTACGTGGATGAAGAGGAGAAATACTATGCAAATTAAGAATTTTACAAGGATAATGCGAGGCAGAAAAAAATAATTTGTGCTTGAGTTTTAAAAATGCCTAATTAATGAATCCCGGAAATGGAATATTATTGCGCTAAATGGTAGATATCAATGAAGTATAAAGTCAGTGTTATATTGACAGTGAAAGAGTTCCTGTTTCTTATTAAGAAAAATGTCAGTATAAGAAGATTATCCATAACTTGGCAACTTGATTTTTTTCACTGTTCAGGACCAAATGTACTCCCACTTACTATTAGTTAAATAGATGAGCTAACTCGAAGAGATGGCTCATACTAAAGGTATTGTATTTGGCATTTGACTTGATTTTTGCTCCCTGTCCTTTGCTTTTGCGCATTATTGCAGGCTGGAACTAGGTATTGACTGATTCATGGTTTCACTCTTAAACATGAAGTTGGGACCTAAGGATGGCTGGAACTCCATAGTTCCCCTTCGTCTAAGAGGCAGTTCAGCCACTCGTTTCTGCATGTTCCCAAAAGTGAAATCAGCTGACTATAGTCCTGGCAACTCACCTGTTTACTTGAATGTTTATGACTTGACGCCAGTTAATGGCTATGTCTATTGGGCTGGCCTTGGTATTTTTCACACAGGGATAGAAGGTCGGCTTTCAATCATTGCTTGACCTCAGATTTTATTTTACAAATATATTGCTTAGAATAGATCATTTTTATTGTTACTTTGTTAATTAAGATTATCAAGCATTTATGATTTATATTATCATTAGATGAAATTATGACATCATAAGAAAGGAGCCAGATTTAGCAAAAATTTATTGATCATGGAACAAAAAAACACTTGGTCTTTTCATCTATACTCAACCAAAAGAAGCTTTCTGAGCCATCTATCCAGAAAATAGGATACCAGGAGTAAAATGGCTTTGTTCACCTGTCTCAGGTGGACGATGATGAATGGAGGGAGAGGCATTGCAAAATTTACTTTGTAACACATACTTGTGTTGGTCGAATATTTGGTCAGTGTCAAAAATATAGTTTTATGTATTATACTGGCATTGGCCATTGTGCCTAGGAATAGTTGACACGACCTGTTACACATCTTCTTTTTTAAGATCTATTCATGCTAAATTAATAAATTTTATATATATTACTATAAGACATCTTCAGGATAACAAGTAATAATCCCAGGGTGTTGTGAACGGATGCTAAATGTTTCTATTGATGATTATAGTTTACGGTATAGAATATGCCTTTGGGGCCCATGACTTTCCAACAAGTGGTGTCTTTGAGGTTGAACCACGACAGTGCCCCGGCTTCAGGTTTAGAAAGTCAATATTCATGGGAACAACATGCTTGGATCCTGTCAAGCTTAGAGATTTCATGGAACGCCAGTCTGCAAACTACAATGGTGATACATATCATTTGATTGTTAAGAACTGCAACCATTTTTCTGGGGATATATGCTACAAGCTGACAGGCAACCCAATTCCAAAATGGGTAAACCGTCTTGCAAGAATAGGTATATGACATATATCTGTCTGTATTGCATGTATTCATTGACTCATTGTGTCTCGGACGTCACAGGTAAATGCTTCTTATATCACGAATTCATAATGAATGATTGAAAAAAAGATTTTTGATTCACTTTACCAAATGTTGTCGTAGCTTCATGCCACACCAATGAGGATGAAGGTTTATTTTGTACTCCTGGAACATTTTTATACCTAATTTTCTTGAGGCAAATGAAGCATGAACTTGGGGTAGTTCATGGATCATTGAAACTCCCGATGCTATCAAAAGCCCTTGAGGAGAATATAATTATTCTGAAAGTTTAATCTGGACAATGAGGAGAATATAATTAGTTAAGACTGCTTCCCTCATAATTGCTTGATTGCCATTATCCAGATCACCAAAAAAGTTGTTCTTCACCATTTGCTCTGATTGTCTTCCTTGTAGGTTCATTGTGCAACTGCATACTTCCTGAAGCCCTTAAAACTACAACTGTGCAACATGACCCTAATTTCCAAGGATGCGACAGTGAAAAGAAGAGACTCAGAACTGCCGTCTCTTGCTGGTCATCAATCTCATTGCCTCAAAAGGAAGTCTCAATATCCTCGTTGTTTCTGCATTCTCACTACAAAGGATGCTTACCACCGTGGGAGTTAAAGAGGTCTAAAAGTCGTTCATCCAAGCAAGAATGAGAAGATTTGTACTATTCATATATGACTCAGTTGAAAACATACCAATTCTCCACCTTGAAATCTGGAGCTTTTGAAGGATATCACCACCTTTTGTTATCCATGAGCCTATATTTTCCTTCCAAGTGTCGAAGCAGCGGACTGTACCCTTCTTGTTTTCTCTGTTTTTGCTAGCTGCGTTTGCAGAGTTCGCTAAATGTCTCTGTAATGTATAACCAACAGTTATTTTTCTCGTAATCAATCTTGTAATGTATTACCATGTCCATTTATTACATGAAATGTACAATATATTTCATTAAGGTGTCTGGTTATGGCGCGTGAGGCTGAAAGCTTATAAAAGAAAGAAGAACATTGCGTTTCGTGACGTTTCAGAATTTTACCAGTAAAGAGTTGTTAAGCGGCGACGTGTAATGGAACATCTCACGACATGCTAGCCATTTCAAACCAATAGCCAGCTGATAAGGAAAGTCAACAAACTCCAGTTTCCACATTTAACGTGTGCTGTCTTATTCTCTTTGTTTCTAATATGATTCCTATAGAAATTGACGCAAGAATCGCAATCTTTGTCATCTCGTCAGCTAGTTTCTGATCATATTAAGCTTTTATGCGTAAAGCATAAAGGAGGCGAGTGTGTGACGAGCAAAAAAAGATACCGACTGATGCCCCGGATCAATATTCTTCAGACCCAGGTGGAGCAAGTCCTAATCTTGACCGAAACCAACTTACAACAAGAAACAAAATGACTCCTGCACAAAACAACAACAGACAAACAGACAAACTGTCAAGAAGCGAAAAATTTTTATAATTCTCTACTCAACGTATGGCCATGTAGAGATATTGGCAAGAAGAATAAAGAAGGGAGTGGATTCTATAGATGGACTTGAAGGCTTTTGTACAGAGTTCCGGAGAAGCTCCCAAACGAGGCTCTGGAGCAAGGAAAGTGCCCCGGAAGGGAAATGAGTACCTGTTATACCTATGGATGATTTGGTTCTGGTTGATGATTTCTTGTTTGGGTTCTCAACAAGGTATGGATCCATGGCAGCAGAAATGAAGGCATTTTTTGATTTTACATTTCACTTGTGGGAGCAGCAATGGCTTTTCGGCGTGCCTGCCGGATTCTTTTGCGAGTACAGGAGGAACACAGGGCGTGGGGAAGAGACCTCAGTGTGAGTACACTGTTTTCTTCTGTTTGGTTGTTTTATGCTTAAATTTTATGGTTTCTTTGCTGCTGATATATTTGGCTAATGTCTGCTTATGGATATATTTTGGTCATATATTAGTTGATGAATCTCTTTTTGAAAGCTTTGATTCCTGTCGATAGAATTAGGTGATTTGCAAGGTCATACATCATTGAACTAGTTTACAGTTTCGTCCATTTAATTGTGATTTGTAGTTGACTAGTACTACTTTATTTAATCATTTGATTGTTTCATTAAATGGTGATGATTCTGGCTGGATTTCAGGTAACATAAATATTCTATTACCTATTTTTACCTGCTGAGAAATTGAAGATACGTATTTTAGGAAATGAACTTATTTAAGATCTCTTGCTAAATTTTCCTGAGTGTTCCAGAATTTTATTTTTATTCAAGGCTTAAAAACCTTCTGCTCTACAATTGAATATATGACAATAGTGCTCAATATACATAGAATGCACACTTTCCTATGTCATTAGGCATGGAACCCAGTTTGAACTATCATAGAACATCCCTGCTTTTGCGAGTAAGAACCCTAGTCTGCTGCTGTGATTCTCAGGCTCAAACACCCCAATGCAAATGATCATTTATTAACTTAAATGAGTTCAACTCAAAGCAATTTATGCTTCACTGGTGTCATTTTGGTCTTGTTATTTCTCTAAGAATTATCCTCTCACTGTCATTCAAACTTAACAATGTTCTGATTCTTTGCAACTACTTTGAAGTGGTTCGGTAGCCATGCATATTTTGTTTCTTCCAATCCAGAAGTTGGTCAAATTTTGAGGCAAACTTTATGATAGATCCCCACATAGAATGAAAACCATATATATCGCTGAAGGGATAAAAGTGTATGCCCATTTCAGGAACACCTCTTTTTTGTCAAGGCTGTTTCCATATTTTCGTATTCAAATAATTTGCTATGTTTCTATTGCAGCTGGACAGCTATCGCTCGGTTGTTAGCTCACCGTGGGATGGTTTAGGTTCCCATTGGTTACACGTTTGGTGCTGGAACGTTCACAATGGACTCCCTAAGGGGAGGCTATCCATGTGGTGCAGGAGTTCTTTTCTGGTGACGGCTCAAGGCAGCTAAGCGAAATAGAATTGGCTCTTGCTGAGCATCAAGGAAAATACATGTCTGCGATAGACGAGAGACTTGCCCACCCTAATGACGGCCAAAACTAGTCTTGCTATTTCCCCTTGCTGATAGCGAATACATTATGTTAGTTTGGCTACGGTCTTCTGATATCACGCGTCAATAGATTTTAGACACCTGAGGTGCCCATCATTTTTTATCTTGACCCTTCGGCTAAAGTACTCTTCTCTCACCATTTTAGCTTGACATTCAGAAGTTTTGTATTATCATCTCTACGTACATACAATTTTTTTTTTCTTTTTTTCATTATTGCACTGCTACATTCATGTATAATGTACCGCTACATTCACGTGTTTCTTCTTATCCATGCGCTTTTGTTTCCAGAATTTAGTGGTGTCCTCTACAGTTGGGATGGTCTCTCGATTATGTTAAGATTTGAGGTTACAAGATATCTTTGTTTTCTGTGTGTTTCTCTTCTCCATTGCACAAGCACCAGATGCTTCCTTCTGCTTGGTACATCGAACGATGCCTTCAACAGAATTCATCCTGCGTACCCCATTAAGGGTAGAAACTGCAGCATATGCAACTTGTTTCCCTTGGCACAAGTGCTGAAAGTAATAAAAAGAATATTAAAAAAACAAAAAATAAAAAGCATGCTCTTCACCCATCAAATGAAAATAAGTACACTGATTAAAGTGTCCAAAGTTCCAGCATATCCCAATTGATTCACATGAAAACAAAGGAAAAAATGTTGTCCCCAGCCAATATCACAAACACATAACAAAGTTACAGCAGATACAAACACCTTCTTTGTGCCTTTGCATGTTTCTTAGAATTTGTTTCTTAACAGATCACTAGAAATGGAAGACAGCCTTGTGATCAAATTTACAGCCCCTGACCTGCAAAGCAGTAGGTTTTTTTCCCCAGCACAAGCAGTTATATGCACCTGATGAAAAAGGTTTGTCCCACATATCCACCAGCCATTGCCCTTCTGACATTGGATTCAAACAGCTTGGGGTTATCCCTCAAAACAGCAGCCGCTTCATGATTGAGTGGATCCTCATAGTTGGGTTGCTGCAGAGGAGTACGAAAACTAAGTACAAAAGAAACAGCTTAGTTAAAATAACTACAAGAGAAAGAAACCCCCATACCGTGAAAAGATGAAACAGTCCATAAATGATAGTGTTTATATTCAGAACAGGTTTCCAATCTTCTCTTAGAATGTTGAGACAGACATTTCCCTCCAAATCGATATTCGGGTGGTACACCTACAAGTTCAATCCATGGTTAAAAAATACCATAGTATGTTCCCAGCAACAACACAGTATTGTTGGAAAGAAAAGAAGAAGATAACAGATAAACTATGTGCAAAAAAAATTTGCTTATTTACCTTAGTCCTGCACTTGACCTTCGGTGCCTCATGAGGGTAGATGGGAGATACTTGGAAAGTAAACACAAATGTACCGCCTCTGTGCAGAGAACCAAAAAAAAAAAAAGGGTAAGCACTTGAAACTTGGACTTTACAAAGAATAGCAAAAGACAAGATAATATAGACTAAAAGAAAAGCATTTTCCTAGCAGATAAAAGTTATGCACCTGGATGCAGAAAAATCTAGTATGCACTCGGATGCATCATTACCATGATTTGGAACGTGACACTCACGTAGAGGGGCAGGATCCACCACCAGAGTTTCCAACCCTTAGAATAATAGTGCCAGTGTTTTCATAGGGAAGGTAGAAAGGCAATAGGTGTGAAAGATATTAAATTAAAATCACAGAGCTCATCTCAACGAAAACTCCCTTTTTCTTTTGGTTTCTGTTTATGCCTGCTTAATGCAAAGACTTGTTTAAATGATTCAAAAACATCAACACCTGGATCTTTAAGGTCCCAGCCATAATCCGGTACATCCAAAAAGCAAAATCCTCCTTAAATATCATGCTCTCCAGGTGTTAAATGCTGGTAGGTGTCTCAGTCCTATTATAAAACTCCATTTCTATTTAAAAATTAAAAACAACAAGGCCATGATCATGCAGCTGACATTTCAAGAAATTAATAATAAGTGAAAAAGTGAATGTGCAATGGAATACTTACACATAAAATCCTTCATCAGGCCTAATGGAAACCTCAAAGTTCATCAAGTCATCCTTGCCATTGGGAAATGTAATGCTACAAGTTTTTGGGAGGTTCAGTTCACTGATGTCTACAAGATAAGAAACATGAATGTTAAGATGAAACTCATCCATTAATTTACTTCACTGGTAGAATCAAAGTGAATTAAGTGCAAATTTCATATTAACAGATGAAATTAAATTAATAAACCAGTACTTTGGTAAAAATAGGTGCAAATCAACCCATACACGTAGCAGGTTATTAGGTTTAAGGAACTGAAAGACAACTGTACAGAAGAGTACATTCATTTTCAAAACAGCTGAAAATAGGTCACCACCAAGTAAATCATATAGAAACACAATGACCTAGAGTAATAGTGTATCGGAGTTCATAAATCATAGTTAGCAATAAGAAAAAAAAATTGAGACAATAGTTTTCTTATTTTGTTGAACAGAAAACTCAGGAGTTAGGAAGCAAGTGAAGAAAATAGATGTCTTCTTTTTCCCTCTCTATTTCCATTGAGAGGTTCCTGTACAAAAGTAATCACCATGCGCAGGATGCATATATCCAAAAATGTTCTCATCGTTCCATAGCATATGTTGAACTTAGTAATGGTATAAAACAGTGATAAGAGAATGATGTTAAAGAAGTTAAAATGAATGTATGATCTCAGAATGCATCAGCGTAAATATCTAGCATGTATATGAATTGATTTAAAAAAGCCTAGAATAAATATAAAGAGAGTAGAGGGTGTCTGACAGAACCTTTGTGAAGACGCAACTCTCCTGCACTTTGCTTCTTGACTGGTGTCTTCCCATTGGCGTTTTCGGCATTTTCCCTTTGCTTTTCCTTGACTTTGAACAGCTTAATCATTTTTCTTTCAGAAGACATCAAAATCAAAAGATATTTAACAGACATCTATCATAAGCAAGAAGTATCATGAACATATGTAGACACTTTTATAGCACATGCACACACAATTTTGCAGCAAAGACATGTATTAAACACAGATACACAAACAAAAACTTAGCAGCATCCATACACCAATTAAATAAACACACACTCAATCATCAAAGAGGCACTATTTTATACTAAATATTTATGGTAGTATTAATACACAAAAACACCGGTAAAAGGTACTAAACAGTGACCCATTAAATCCACTAATAAATCACAATTCAAATGTCTCTTTAGGCAGCAGGCCCATAAAATGGAGAAGGAAATACAACATTAAAAAAAAAAAACCAACATCCAAGAAGAAAATTGGGAAAGCATATTCAATAAACTTAAAGAAATATTCAATGGGGATCAAAAACCCTTGTTAGAGAGGTGTAATCCCAGATGAACACACAAATGGATTAAAAGTTTCACCGAACAAAGCAAGTACAGTTTCCTAACATATGACCATGATCAAACAACAGAAACACAGTATCTACAAATTACACACTTCAAAGCTACTCCCAAAAACCCAAATTACTAACACCATAAAACCCCTCAAGCTAACAAATTTGACACTAAAATTGTTCACAACATACAAATCAAAACAAACTGAAACCCGAATCAACAAAGCAAATAACGCCAGTATCGATACAAATAAGCGAATTTCAACAGCTAAAGTAAAAAACAAACCAAAACCCAGATCATTATCATCAACCCATCAAACACCAAATAAAAAAATAAATCATTTGGTTTAACAAAAGCTGGATCAGGTTAACTTGTTACAGCATGTAAATTATGAAATGAACAAAAAGATAAAAAATAAAAAGAAAGCATAACATGAAGATCGGAGAAGACGACGAAGATTTTACCAGCTTAAGAGTTGAGCTAAAGGGATTTGCTCGTTTGTGAGGATAGACTCGGCGAGAGGTCGCGTGGAATCTGAAAGCGTGTTGCCAATGTATTTCTTTGTTTCCGTGTGGTTATATAGAGAGTGCTCTCATTTCTACTTTCTTCGTGTTCTCTCTCTTATTCTGTGTCAATTATCGGGGTCCAAAATAGACTACTAGAAGGGCTCCTCTTTTTCCCTGCTTCGCAATCTATTCTTTCTGTTTAAATCACGAAGAGTCAATTGCCACGTAACACGTAAGGTGTACATATTCTGTTTGATTGGGGAATGCAGAGGAAAAACGTAGGCTGCATTACACATGATTGGACACACAATTGCCATGGTGACATGCTGATGTGACTGTGAATTACCGGTAACCGGATTTATAGGTAACCTTAAAACAGTAACGTAATAAACTTTTATGAGTAATAACATCCGGATCCCTAAACTTTTATATACTGCCATGTAAGGACATAATTTGTTATTAGGTTATTGGCTATTAGGTTGATAATTTGTCATGCCAAATTTTGGTCATTTTCAAACGGTAAAGGACGTGCAATAATTTCGAGTAAAACTAAAATTGTCAAAAATTAGATTAAAAAATTGATTTTTTTTATAAATTTTAATTTAAAAGATTGTGGAATCGAAATTGAATTGAAAAAATAATTTAATTTTTATTATTTATTTAAAATATTTTATTTTACATAATTTAACTTTTTAAAGATAAAATAAATATAAATTTATATTTAATAAATTATTTAATTAATAAAATAATAATATTTAAATTTAAATTATAAAAATTAATTTTAAATAAACACTTCAATCGAAAATATAACACATGCTATTAAAATGTATTACTAAAATTATGTAAATATAATTTTTACGTAAAATATATTCATATTTAGTTCAGAAATATGTTTAATAGTATTTTATTTAACTTAATTTACCATATTATTTGTATAATAATTTAATAAAATTGTAATATATATATATATATATATTAAAATTGTCAAACAAATTAAAAATTATAATAAATAAATATGTGCATAGTATAATATTATTAGATATATAATTATACTATTGTGAAAAAAATTAAATTTATTTTTTTATAACATATAATATAAATTTTAATAATAATAATAATATATTTTTTAAAATAATTTATCGTATATTAATTTTTTATAACTTATTTTTTCTCTTTTGTTCTTATTATTTTTTATTTGTATATTTTACCGCTTTTATAATGTAATGTCATTGATTTTAATTTTTTTAAGAATTTTTGTATGAAATTAAAAGTTAAGAAAAAAAAGATAATTGATAAATTAAGTATCTTATTTTCAAACTATCATCTAATGGAACTAAAAAGAATGATCCTCTTTTAAAGAGAATAGGTTTTAATTACGAAAAAAACTATAAACGAAACCAATTTTGCTCACTCTTGTTAAAAAGACCAAGATCATAGATTTGTTTGATATGAATATACAAATTATGTCCTTGTTTAATAAAACATAAACAGTTAGGATCCAAATGTTATTATCCCAGACCCTTTTGAAGTTTTGCACATCTAACAATAACATATAATTAGAAAGTTTTTTTATGTGGAATTTTTGGCATTTTGTAATGAATATATTTTATTTTTTTGGAAATGATATTCTTTTAAAATGCATTTTATTAAAAGTAATCAAAAGTATTTTTTAAATACAATTAAAAATTATAATTAAAATTATAACTTAATAAATTTTTATATTTGTAGATTCTCTATATAAATTAGAGAAATTTTTTAAACTAACCCATTTATAATTTGTTTTATAAAACTAACCACATTGATAATTTGTTAACAAAATAAATAAAATGTATATATATACATATATAATAAAATAAAAATACTCTTACTATCAAACCATAGCAAAATTTATTTTTTCTCACTTATTTTTATTTTCGATCTTTTGCTTACACTCATGATATGATGATAAGTAGAGAAGTTTGGTAAAACATATCTTAATTACGAAAATATTTTTGTTCAATTACATACTTTTTTAGTTTATGTAGTTAGCAGATTATCAATTTAATTGATTTAATAAAATAAATTATAAATGTTGTTAGTTTAAATTTTTTTTTTTTATAAATTATACATATTTAATTTTTCTTTAACATGTGATGAATTTAAAAAAAGTTTATTTGAATTGATTCGATTTAAATGTACTTACCTAATGTCCCTAATTTTATCATTCGTGAACATGAACTTACTTTTTAGTACTTGACTTTAAATTGTTATCTTGCATAAAGTTCGATGTACCAAAAAATAACTATAGATTATAATATATGATATAATTTTTATATTTTTATTTTTTTTAATTCTATAATACCTTAATCTTACATCTTAATTTTAAAACTTAAATTTGTTTAATAAATACGCTAAGTTAAATTAAGCTAGTTAAATATTTTAATTAAATTAATATGTATTTAATTGTGCCAAACACATCAATATATTTACCCAATCAAATTAATATGTATTTAATCATTTTAAACATATAAACTCAATCAAACAATTTTATTAAAACATGCTACAATATAACATCTATAAATTAACATTCGATAAATTAATAAACTTTGTTATATAATTACTTTTTATTGTCCCGACTTGATTTAATTGGCTAAATAAATAATTTCAATACATTAATAAATATTTTTTTTTTTGAAAATCTTTATATAACTCTTTGGTCACATTCGTATCATAAATTAATAATTTCTTCAAATTATAATGTAATTCTTTTTAATGTATGTAAAATACTTTTTGCTATATTCACATAATATTTTACGATCTCATTTGTTATGATTGATTTTTGAATACATTTTAAATAAGAACTCATTATAAATGTTTAAGTAATTTGTTATGAAATATAAGAAAACTTCGTATAGGTTTATGTAAAGATTATTTTGATCAAATTTGTTGAATATGTTTAATTAAATTAATACAATTACAATGAATATTATTTAATTAAATAAGTAAGTACAATAAATTTATTTTTTTGTTTAAATTAAGATATATTTAATGAATTAATTCATACTCAATTGATTAGATTAAAAAAATGATAAAATTTTAGTTAATTAAATATATTTTAATTTATTATTAATAAATTATTAATTTATCTATTAATTAATACTTTTTTTAGTTAATAAATTTCATATACTCACAACACTGTTAATTCATATAAGATAGATAAAATATATATAATAATAACAAAGATATAATTTGTATTAATTAATTAATTAATTAATATATGAGTAATAATTACATCGGTTAAATGTTAGAATAATTTATTTTAATAAATGTAATTAGATAATTCGTAATATCACCCTACAATATTGCTTGTACGGTCTTGATCTCAATCCTTAACCTTAGAAAACAAAAATTTTACCCGGCCCGAATCAAGTTGACCTGACCCATCACCGTTTACCAGCTCCAGTTTCCCATAATCACTGCGGCAACAAGAAGACCAGATCAAATCCCACTCCAAACCCTAACACAGGAAAAGGAAGGGAAAAAAGATGGCGAAGGTCATGCTATACTTAACTCTAGTAACTTCGCTCATTCCATTTCTCTCCGTTGCTTTCTCTCCCGAGAATCCAACGGATCGGCGCGTGCTCGTTTTGCTCGACGACTTCGCCATCAAATCCTCTCACTCCCTTTACTTCGCCTCCTTGAAATCTCGCGGCTTCCAGCTCGATTTCAAGCTAGCGGATGATCCCAACATCGGCTTGCAACGTTACGGCCAGTACTTGTACGGCGCATTGATACTGTTTTGCCCATTTATCGACCGTAAGTCACTTGCGTTTTTATATGAAAAACAATAATGAAATTTCTAACACAATTCAAAAACTTGTTCGTAATATTCAAATTCTGTCGTAAATATTGAAAATTGACTTTGGATCGTGAACCAAATGCCCCGTTGTTTGTTTGCGTATCCATTTATTTGTTTTATTTAGGGTTTGGAGGGTCTATCGATGTTGCTTCACTAGTGGATTTCGTTGATTCGGGCCATGATTTGATAATTGCGGCTGATACTAATGCGTCCGATTTGATTAGGGAGATCGCTACTGAGTGTGGTGTTGATTTTGATGAGGTGGGTTGATTTTTGCTAGCTTTATTGCTCCTTTGTTCAATTTGCTTATCTAGATTGTTAATGGGTACAGGACCCTGCTTCTATGGTTATTGATCACACCAGTTATGCAGTCTCGGACACTGATGGAGATCATACATTGATTGCTAGTGATGATTTTATTAAGTCTGATGTGATTTTGGGAAGTAAGAAAATTGAGGCAAGTACAAGCTCAGACAACATTTGATACTACTAGTTATTTAGTTAGTTTTCATGTGATCGTTCATTTTGGTATCATTGCTTGTATTGTTACATATATTGCCAGTCATTTCTAATAATGTTGACCCTTACACATGTCCTGGAAAGGTTTTATAGTCTAAAGTATTTTCATTAACATTGAGGCGGTCGTGTAAGTCGACATATTTGTGAGTATTCTTTGTTTTTTTTTTTTATTTTGTCTTATAAGTATTTAATTCTTTGTTTCTTGTCTCTCGGTTGGTTTTGCAACTACTTGCCTACTACTTTGGTTGTGTTTCATAAGAATTTGTCGGCTTTTGATTTGTAAATTACATTTATGCTTGTTAAGTGAACATATGCAACTGCTAAACCAGTGTTCTGAAGTTCATGCATAAATGTAGTGATAATGGTCCTTCCTTCTGATTAGTCTTTTGGTTAATTGTCACAGGCTCCTGTACTCTTCCGGGGGATTGGGCATTCATTGAATCCTGCCAATACCCTGGTAAGCTGATTGCTTTCACTTTTCAGGAAGTACAAGCATCATCCTGTCCTTCTATGCTTTCTTCGGCTTCAACTACTCAGTATCTGTTATATGTTTTTGCCCCCTTTCTGGTTATATGTGCACCAATTTTAGGTGTTGAAAGCACTCTCAGCTTCTCCTTCAGCCTATTCTGCAAATCCGAAGTCCAAGTTGTCAAATCCTCCATCACTCACTGGATCTGCTATCTCTTTAGTTTCAGTTGTGCAGGTAACTTAACTCTCACCTCTCTATTCTGCACTTTCTTATTGTTTTCTAATTGAACCGGCAACGCCTTCTGTGCTTTCAGCTTGTTTCTATATATTGATGTTTACACAATTATGAAAGTTGGAACATTTGAATATATCTGAAAAGAAGAATTGTGTTTGTTTGGATTAAATGAACTTAACTCTAAGAGGCTCCTTAGTCTAAAGGATTTAAGTGCACTACGACTAATAATAATATAGATATTATCCTAATATGCCTTTCTTTTTGCAGGCAAGAAATAATGCTCGGATTTTGATTACTGGCTCATTGAGCATATTCAGTAATCGGTATGTGTAGTTGGCAGTTGACTTATGGTTTCCGATTTATACTCATTTTCTTGATGGACTTTCACTCATTTTCCAGATTCTTCAGATCTGGGGTACAGAAGGCTGGGAGCACAACTAAGTGAGTGGTCCTTTGACTTACCTTTCCAATTTTGCATTAAATGTACAAGTCACAGGCATCTTATTCTGTTATTTGATGGCTTTGAATTTACAGAATATTAAGTGTCCTGATATACTTTACTGTGCTAATTCTGGTTTATGACAATTGTAGCTTCTTTAACTTAGGGGTTAAGACAGTTATTGGGGCTGAGCTAAGCTGAAAATTAGAGACCGATGCATTGCAACTTGGTTATTGCTATGATAAAGTCTTAAAATATCACATTTTCATCACACTTTCTGAATTAGAACCAAAGAAAGCAAAATGATTTTCTTCTGTTTGAAATGTTGCCTGGTCTCTTGTCAGTGAGCTCAAAGCTTGTTCACATGAAAGACTTGATGCATTTTTTTCTCTTACTAACTTTAGATGCAGACAAGATTCAGTTATCAGTTAAAAAGTTAATATGAAAAACATGACTAGTAGAGATATATATGTTATGCGCATATTGAGTTGTGTGAACCCCTATACATATTGTTGGAGGAGGTGTTGAGTCGTATTAGACTTGCTTAGATGCTCATTTTTGTGTTGACATTGATTTACCAATTTATGAAAGCGATTGATAGAGTTCTATAAAGAAATAAAGCTGGTGATATTGAGGAGGTGTATCTGCTTTAAATCGATTAGAATTTTAACTTCATGGCAATTAATTAGATAATGATTAGAACGTATCTGGTAATTTTCAAGAAATACTTTATGTTAATTATTTTTCATTTCAATTTGAAATTTCATTGAACACATACAGAAGTTCAGGGACTTACTAGAAAAGATTATACTGCTTGAAACAAGAACTCACAAGGGACTTCTTCTTTGTTGATGTAAGCAGACATCAGAAGTCAGGTAATGAGCAGTTTTTGACGGAAATTAGCAAATGGGTTTTCCATGAAAGAGGTCATCTTAAGGTAAAGCATCTTTAATTGCTTTCCTTATTATATGTGCTTCTTATACTTCTGATCTTTCTCTTTTCTTTTGGCTGTTGTTGCAGTTTTATGAATAAATATATATATATATATATATATGTTATGCTGTCATCTTGTAAGCTATCACTTTTATGCGTTCGTATAATGTTTTTCCCTGTCTGAAGTTAATAAGACGATTATGGTACATAGGCTGTGAATGTGAGACACCACAAAGTTGGGGAGTCTGATGAACCTGCGGTTTACAGGATCAAGGATGACTTGGTAATGTTTCTTCACACCCCCCACTCCCCCTCCCCCTATTTTGTTCTAGATCTGAAAAGCAGATGCCAGTGTTGGATCCACTGACATTTAGACTTTGCTTAAAGGAATACTCAGTTGAGATTTATGAGTGGTCTGGAACAAGCTGGGAACCATATGTTGCAGATGATGTGCAAGTGCAGTTTTACATGATGAGCCCCTATGTTTTAAAAACCTTATCAACTAACCAGAAGGTATCTTATTTTGGTTGTCAGTGATATACACATTGCATTCAGTTGTTTTCTTTTTATGAAGTCCTGTATCTCTGATCATGTGTTCCTGTAGGGTATCTATTCTGCAGCATTTAAGGTTCCAGATGTTTATGGAGTCTTCCAATTCAAGGTTGAATACCAAAGACTGGGATACACCAGCTTATCCCTATCAAAACAGGTATTTTAAAGTTTGTTGCTCATACTGTCATGCTTGTTTACTATTTTTTATCACTCTATTTATTAACTAGAATCAACTACTTGTGTGTATTTTCTTATTTGGTTTGATCTAAAATTTATTAAAACAGTGTATTTGCCAGTCACCATCTTCTCACCTATGATTACTTTGAAAAACCATTTAATAAAAAAATTAGCAAATTAGTCTTTTTATTTTTGACTCTATTGCTTTCTGCATTATTTTATGAAAGAATGAAGATGCATAGAAAAAGAATAGCAGCTGAAGTACAATATCTTGCTTAGCACACTTCCTTCAAAGGGGATCGTGATTGCAACTCTCCTTGTATTCCCAATTAACGATAAAGTGTTTCTTTCTTTCAATGACAACCTTTTCCCCTTCTAGTCCTGATCATTTTAAACCGCTCTTTGTCCATTTGACTCGGTGGCTTTGTTAGTGGTTTACTTGGATTGTCAGGGTCTTATAAAAAGTAACTAAGCAAACACCATGCTCTATGCGTTGACTAGTATGATATTTTATTCATTTGTTGTACATAGTTGAAGCTATTGGGTGAAGTTGTAAGTTGAACAAGGGGATATGGCGCATGATGTTTAGTTGAATGAAGGACAATTCCAAATTTCAAATTACTTGAAATCTTGCCACGTTCATCTAAATATGAGTTCATTAATAAAGTCAACAATGTATATAACTGTTGCTTTGTTGAAATTCATTGGGATTTTGATGCATGCTTACATTGCATAAAGTGAAAAATTCAGTAACTTGATGATTGGTTGATTAATGCCCTTTTCAACTACTGAATTGCAGATTCCAGTCAGGCCCTACAGACACAATGAATATGAAAGATTTATACCGGCAGCTTACCCTTATTATGGAGCAGCATTTTCTATGGTATGGCTCTCTCTCTCTCTCTCTCTTACACACACACACGCACGCATGCACGCGTGCACTCTCGCATGCAGTGCTGTCTGTCTTATCCACTTAAATTTCTTTGCCTTTGTTCTGTTTTGTACCCTATAGTCATACCAAAAAACTGTTTTGACTTTCTAATTTGTTGTGTGTTTCGAATTACTGATGTAAAGATATTTGCAATCACTGCTTCATTGTCTTAATCTGTGAGTTTTTAACTTGAAAAAGTTGCAGTAATGACATAATATTCAAAGAAGTGTAGCATTTTTTATGGTAGGGCATTTCTGATGCATTTTATTGCATGGTTTCTTATGCAGATGGCTGGATTCTTTGTCTTCACTTTTGTTCACCTTTACAACAAGTAGATTTCACATTTTGGCATGAGAGAAAACATAGTGTTGGGGGCGGGGATTAGATACTTTTTAATTTATAGCAATGAGACATATTTATCATGATTAGGTTATATTCATATCTTGTTCTAGTCAAGTGGTCTGAATCAATGCCTCTGTTTTAATCCATAGGATCTCTGCATTTTAGCTATAATCACCATGAGCAGTGCACCATCCTGCATTTTTATGCTTTTGCGATTTTTATCATATTGGAAAATGTTGGATATTTGGTTTTTGTAATTTTGCAATCTTAAAATACTTTCTTCATGAAATTTGAAAATCAAAATTTGGAAAATAAGAAAAATTGCTTCCGATATTAGGACCTAAGCAAAACATATTTTTGTTATTTTTGAGATAATTATTAAAATTAGATATTTAATGTAATTCTTGAGCATAATATTAAATGTATTTTCACACTCTTTAATAATTTTTGAGGAGGAATATATTTTGCAAGTTAAGTTATTTACTCAAGCCCATCCGTGATTAGGGGATTAGCATTTATAGTTGATCGAGTTAGCATTTGAGCACAATTATCTTATATTTTCTGTTGTATTTATATCACACACAAACATGCATACATACATACCTACCTGCACACATTTTACTTAGGTTGTCATTATATTGATTTAGATTTTGTTAATGTACTTAAAAATAAATTTAAGTCAATTTTTATGCATTTATTTATTTTAAATGTGATTTGATGAATTTTTGGATGAGAGAGAGATTAGTACAAAAAAATGTCTCCTCGACAGAAATCTGCAAGGAAAATTAGCGTGTTGTGCGCTAAACTTGCCCCTTGAGCGAACTGAATACGCAAATATAATGGGCCAATATCAGAAAAAAAAAAATCCGTGCCATTCCTGCTCTCCAATGTCAACCTCGCTTGAGCATTAATAGATTACCAGACACAGGCAATAAATGATTCTTACCTTGCGATTATTGGAATTAATCGAAGTTATTCATTTTTCTTGAGTGTTGCACAGGGCCAGTAATAGAAACAAAATTGTGAATTCCTTGTAAAAATGAAAAATCCCAATGGAACCTTTCCTGCCCGCCTCTACTGAATAAAGAAGAGAAGAAGGTTACCAAAATGGTGATAAGCCAAGAAGGTCAACTTGAGCGACGATCAAGAACCCAAGATACGAGGATTGAACATGGAATAATTTGCATGGAATATGCAATATTTTGTTTAGGAATCGGTCAATAAGTTAAAGGGTATATTTTCATTATTCAATAATTGTGGGCTATTTTATTGCCAACTAGCCATTTTACACCTTTTGATCGGAGAGGTAGATGAGTCCTCGATGTATTTAAACTGTGTCGTTTAACAATGTAAAGCAGTACTTAAACTTCAATAAAATTACGAGGTTCGTTCTCATCTTAAGCAGAATACTTCCTTTTATAAATGCTTTGACTGGGATCAATCAAATGGGAACTGCCAAGAAATTTTCAGCACAATATTGGTGCCAAAATGGGAATGATTTTGATGTTATAACTAGTATTGTATGGCAGAGTTACTAATGAATGCCTTCGTGTAAGTAAAAATAAATACCAGAAGGCATTACCAGCGAGACTTCTAGTTTTGTTGTTGGCCTCCCATGAATCAAATAAGCACTGCTTCATTCAGCTTATTTGGGATCAATGAAGGCCACCCCATTCATTACCATCAGAAAAAACAAATCTTAAAAGCAAAAGCAATTCAAAGCAGTCGAAGAGAAATCTTGTTCCCACTCATCGAGAGAAAGACGAACCAGGACTGCTGGTTTCCATCGACTACAATATAGTATAAATAGTTTGGGCCTCCACTACTTTCTTGGTCAAAACTCAAAACCCTAGTTGGATCCCTTGGATATTATGACAATTCTGTCTTTTTTCTTTTTTAGTCCCTTGCCTTTTTACGAATTTGTAATATTCTCCCTTAGTTTGAAATTATTTGAAAATCTAAGCCCAATTTATGAAAAATTAATATTCAATTGCATTAATTCGTAGGGGTGGGCAAATTTGATTGGACTTCATTTTGGTCTAAAATTTAAAATGATTCAAAATTATGGATTCGAATTAAAATGATCTAAATCAATAATAAAAGACGAATTTAAGTAAATCAAATTGAAAATGGTTAGTTTGGATCATTTTGGATCTAAACCCACAATGTTAAACTTAATTGTAAGGCATAAATTCATCATCTTATGTTTTATATCTTAAGTTAAATTTTGGTTCAATTCACTTCATTGGTAAATAAAAAAAAAAATTATTTTTAATTTTATAGGCTACAAACTAAAAAATAAAAATTATTTTTTAAAATTTATATTAATTAAATTTAAATAAATTAATATTTATTGATTAAAATAATAAATATAAATTATAAATTTAAAATAATTAATTCAGTTCAATTTTTATCAGTTTGTACCAAGTGTAAATCGAAAATCAAACTAAAATTATTGATTTAATTTTTTAAATTAAAATCAAATTTATTATTTTTCAACCAGTCAATTTGATTCAAAAGTATTCATCTCTATTAATTTATACTTAAGTTCAGGAATTATATTTATTATTTTCTTCCAAAAGCTTCATATATTGTAATTAGGGATGTGCATATTCAAATTGTACTATGCCTTGAAAATACCAAATAAATACACAGATATTACAAAATACATTAATATTGTCAGTTTTCAGTAACGAGTAAATTATAAGAAAATTTAGATGAAATTGAATAATTTTTAAAATTTTTATGGTCCAAGTATAATTTTAGAAAGATTTGAAGTTATTTTGTAATTTTTGAAAATTTTCCTATCAATAAGACAATTTATTTGACATATCTTTAAAATTATATTTGAACATAAATATCTAAAAAATCATTCAATTTCGTCAAAATTTTTCTATAATTTAATTCTCACTGAAAACTAATAACATTCATATATTTTATAATATCAACGTATTTATTTGATATTTTTAAAGTATTATAACTCTTATCCTCTTTAAAAAAAATTTTTCTCGAAATTTATTATATCTCTTCATAAGTCAAATAAATACGAATAATATTCTTGAACTTCGGACTTGAGTTCTCAAGTAGTCTTCTCACTACTATGATATTACCATAAAATTTAATAAGAAGAATTTTTTTTACTATAAAGGATATTAACCTTGCAATTCAAAATTTGATCTAATATTTCATCACAAGTCACATCAACCTAAATTAAAATTTTAATCCATTAAATAATATAAGAAAATTTTGATTGATTTTTTTTGAATATCGCAACATAAAAACATTAAACATTGGAACATCTATGATGATAGAGCCAATATACATACAACTAGACCCATTTTCTCAAGAGATTCTGTATGCCTAGGTGTTAACTCACTTCTGACTCTAAACCGTAAAATACTGCT
The DNA here is from genome assembly GCA_032401905.1 of Swietenia macrophylla. NCBI lineage: Eukaryota > Viridiplantae > Streptophyta > Magnoliopsida > Sapindales > Meliaceae > Swietenia > Swietenia macrophylla. The sequence continues at coordinate 4,567,482 of CP135564.1, forward strand.
ATAAGATAAACATTTAAGAGGACATAATCTCTAACTATAAACTCTTGGGATCTATTGCTCTAATAAAATAAATCCTACATCAACTTTAGGCCATTCACAAACGATCCCTATGACTTAAATCTCTCTAATAATCCATTGTATTAAATTTAGCGCAAATGAAACATAATTTATCACTTTAACTTAATATAGTGGTAACTTACTTAGCCTTCTATACTAAATCTCATAAAGAGTCATACCAATATTAGAGTGATAAATGTATTTTTAAGTGAAATTTATTAGGGATAAATGGTTACTTTAGTTATCTTGAAAATCCAGTACATAAATTATAAGCATATCCACAAGAATTTGCATGATCTTTTCAAATTAATCATTCGTATAAGAGTAAAAAATACACTAAAATTTAGCTTATCCCTAAAATATCTTACAAACTCTTTCAAAATTTGTAAGTGAAATGTTAATCTCAATCAGAACTAATAAATGAATGGATACTGTGTAATCAGATGATATGATTCGTATATAACTTGTTAAGGTTTCCTCGTAATACCACAAATCAAAATCTTTAATTATCATTGGTCTCTTTCAATTCTTTAAAGCCATAAATACAAAAATTTTCATTGAATTTACAACTTAAAGTATTAGCTACTACATTAGTTTTTCCAAGTTAATCTTGAAAAGTAAAGTCATAATTCTTTAAGTATTCTATCTTGTTTTTATTATCTCGAGTTCAAATCAAGTTGGAAGAAAAGATAATTCAAATTCTTATTATTTGAGTATATCTCAAATTTGATCTCATAAAATAATACTTTTAAATTTTTAGGTAAAAATCACACTAGCTAACTTAAGATCATAAGCAAGATAATTCCTTTCATGAGGTTTTTACTATCTAGAAGTATAATAACCTATCATTTTATCATCCTATATCAAAACACGTTTTAACACAATAGTCAAAATGTTTGCATGCACTATATATGATTTCTAAACATTGGATATAGCAAGAATTGAAATACTTGTCAATTATTCCTTCAATTTTAAGAAAACTTCATACATTTGTTATCCCAACAATCTTAACATTTTTTCTCATCCACTTTGTTAATGGTCTGGTTATTCAAGAAAAACTTCCAATGAAACATTGATAATAAATATCTATTTTAAGAAAACTCTGTATATAGTCCTTTTCCAACATAATATAACTTTTATCTTAATTAAACCTAGTGATCTAGTGCCCGAAAATATGTTCTAGTAACCTGACTTCTAACATTCAAAAATTATATTTCTTCCTTTTTGGTATACAACTAATCCTCTTCTGTGTTCCTTTTGAGTTTTAGAATAGGTTGTCATCGATAAATATAGCGACTATTCAATCCAAATAAAGTCTAAATAATCTTATTCATGATATCCATAAAGTCATTGGGGTATAGATTACCCTAATTGATATAATTAAAGCTTAAAGTATCTATCGAGTTCTTAATATTATCTTTGATACATCATTACCCTTAATCCTTTATTGATGGCTTTCTAATTTCAATTCAATTTTTGGAGAAATACTTCGAATCACCCAATTGGTCAAATATCTCGTTATCTTTAAACATCGAATATTTGATTCATATAATAATTCAGTTCGATTGTAGATAGTTAACACATAGTTATAAGAAACTATCATGTAAACAACACCATGGCTCTTCAAATAGAAATATTAGGGTGTATCAATTCCTTTTGCATTTCTATTAATTCAGTCAACGTCATTTAATACTGAAAGATATGAAATTAGAGATGTAATTAAAATTGAATGAATATAAAACTCTATCTCCGTATTTTAGGGTAATCTCGACAACTCTTTAAAAAGCGTATCAAGAAATACATTAACTAATAACTAACTTTTCTTGAATCAATTACAAGTATTCAAACTCTTCAATTTCTTTTATCCACCATAATATGTTTTAAAATAAAATTAGAAGGTCTCACACGTGAATAAATTTAATACACTATTAGTTCTTTGTTCTTTTTTCAAAATGAAACTTCCTTATTGAAGTATTCAACTGTAACTCGATAATTATACAACCAATTAATGCCTAAGATGATGTTAAACTTATGTATATTACAATAAAAAAAATCATTCAATTTTATCTAAATTTTTTTAGAATTTAGTTCTCACCAAAAACTAATAATAACCATGTATTTTATAATATTTACATATTTATTTGACATTTTCAGAGTATTATAACTATAAAATTGTTATACCTTGACTCAAGAAATTGACACATGATAACCATTACATACCCTCAAGTTTCGTTTTATTAACTTGGAACGCACTTTAAAAGTTTGCAAGGTTTAAATAAAAATCAAAAATATAAAATATAAAATACCTCATATAAACAAGTGTAAATCTAAACATTTTAAATTCTACTAAAACATCCTTATAACAACTCAATTATTGAGAAAATAAAAAATATGAATTCTCTCAATTCGAATAACTAAAATACAATATATATATATATATATATATATATTCCATTGAACCAGTAGGTTACAATGTGAGTCAAGTTATTGGTTATTAAGAATCAAAGTCAAAGCAAACTTTAATTGCCACCAAGTATTTGTTCAACAATCTAACCTAAAATTGAAAGGTGAGGGGTATGAATATTAGGAATGCTTAGTGAGTGAACTAACAAAATATAAAAGTTATAAAAAGTACTATGTGATATTATAATCATTTAGTACTATACTTTATATATAAAAAAAATTATTAATAAAAAATTCAAATATATGGAGTTTCTTTTGTAACACAACTCTGGGTTAACCTCTTTTGTTAGGTATTAACCTGGCTAGAGATAACTTCCAAAATTATCAGTGATTACTTTTTAATAAAATAATTAATTGTGAAAAATATATTTTTAACAGAAAATTTTTAAGCATTATTTTAAGTTTTATTTTAAAAATCAATTTTAAAAAAATTATTTGTAATATAAACATTTGTCCTAATAACTAGTATTGGTATGTGTAGTCACGTGATATGTTCATTACAGTCTTTATAATACCTAGTCCAAAACCATATCAAATTATAATAATCATATTAATACAAAATACACTAAGTGGGTACACCAATATCCATCTGCCACTCTTACTTTACCAACTTATGTGCCTCAAAGGTCTAATATAGGCTACATGTTGTAACTACAAAACTCTCCAATATATGTGTGTACGCGTGCGCGTGCACGTGTGTATTATACTGATCCATTGGCCTCATCACTAATATATTAAATTCATAAACAAAATACGTAAATAAATACCAATACCTCGAGCCATTTTCATAATCAAAATCACACAAGTATAAACAACAAATAATTTAAAATCCATAAGCTAGCATAATTATTTAAAATAATTCATCTATCTTAGGATTTTCATCTATTCTAAAAGGTTTCTTAAAAAAATAAATATAAGTTTTAAATAATTTGATAGAAATATTAATCTCATCCATATTGATTTTTAACTCCCTTATTGATTTTTCTCTTGTTAGCTCAAATCTCATCCATAGCATCATCAATCTCGACCATATTAATTTACGTGCATCTCGATTTAAAAATTTATTTGATCAATTTGAGTCACAGTTAAATTTCTCCTATCAAAACAAGTCCAAGAATGTTTTTGAGGTTAAAAATAAGGTTTAAAAGGTCTAAAACAAGCAAGTGATTGAGAGTTAACTATTACCTGATCAATATCGATGGCAACCCAGAATCCAGCGATTTGGGCAATTGGTCCTTAAACATTATATAGTTTTTGACGTCTTGAGTTTCACAATATTGTACGTTTATTTATTTGACATACCGTTTATTAAAAATTTAAATTAAAAAGTTACAGTTTTAACGAGATTTTTGAAAAATATTTGACTATTTTTGGGTTTGAATTTTTCGATTATTTATTCTATTCATTGAAGTGAGTTCATTAGTATGTCAATTTTTCTATAAAAGGTCAGGGTAGCAAAAAAGTTAAGTTAAAAAATTTTTAAAATTTTAAATAAAATTTGGTAGTTTGTTAGAAGTTAAATTGACATTAAATTTGCGGCAAAGTGACCACATCAAAGAAAGTGATCGAAGGTTGGGAAGGTGATGATCGGAGAGATGGTTGAACAGTAAGGAAAGAAAATGGGGAATGATATGTTTGGAATTTCTAAAAATGAAAGGGTATTTATAGAAAATTTTTTAAAATTATAAAATAATCTCAAATCTCTCTAAAATTATACTTAGACAATAAATATCCAAAAAATTATTCAATTTTATCTAAATTTTTTTACTATTTAATTTTCATCGAAAACTGACAATATTCATGTATTTTATAATATTCACGTATTTATTTAATATTTTTAGAGTATTATAAATCGAATCAACAATTTAGATTGATTTGGATCAGTTAAAAATTTATTAGATTGATTTAATTCAAATTGACCAAACAAATCTAATCTAATAGATGTAAAAAAAAAAATTTATAATTTTATATTTGATAATTTTATATTTCATAAATTTAAAAATTTAAAATTTAAACTTCAAAATTTTAGATAAATTTTTTAACTAGATTATTTATAAGCCTAATCATAAATGTAATTTGATATAGACCTTACAATTATATTTGTTTTTGGTCCTAAAATTAAATATAATTTAGTAAAATAATTAGACTTTACAATTACAATAATATTTTGGATTTAAACCTAAACTAATAATCCAAATTGACAAATGTCAGTTTAAATTGATTTGGATTGATTCTTACTATCTAATCGAATCGAATTAACTCAAATTAAAATTAAAAAGTTTAGATTAATTTGAATTTTAGATCTAAACCAATCCAAATTAAATTTGCCCACACTTAACTGTAATATGATATTTTATTTCATTCTATTTCACTTTCTGGTAAAGGAGAAATAACATAAAAATTAAATAAATAACTTATTTAGATAGATACTGAAGAATAAATAAACATGCTCAAATTTGTAAATTTGTGAATTTATATACATAGCCGGATACATAATAAATAAAATATTATTAGGGTTATGAAATTAGATAATTAAGATAGGGTATCGCTTATTTTGGAGGATAATTAATTTACGCTTAAACTAAAATTAGAAATTTTACTAATCTCTATCTTATAATTTTTTGTTACTTCAAACATAATTTATTTACCTTAATCTCTTCAAAATGAGATAAGAATAAGATTCATTAAATGAAATATGTTGAGCCAACATTCTTATATTATAGATTAGTGATTTTTTAACAAAAAAATTTACTTCATTTCATCCAAAATCATTTATGAATTAGAATTAAATAATCTATTTTTAACTATTCAACTAGTTATTGTAAATGATCCAAATTAAAGATAAGAGAAAAGTTGTTTAAACTAATTAATTTGATTTGATAATTTCATGGATGATAGTTATGAAGCATTTTACTCTTTTTTTTTTTTAATATCAAATTTCAATTGTAATTAATTATTAATTTCATGTGTAATTGATTATTAATTTTATGTGTTAGGTGCTAATTAGTTTAATTGATAAAATTTTTTGGAATTTGAACCCATGTCACATTAAGTTTGATTTATTTTTCTGTAATATTTTTCCAAAAATAAATTTATCATCAATAAGCATTTTATATTTTATTAATTTTATTTGGTTCATATTATCTTTAAATTAGGGACTTAAGACCTTCAATTCATACAAAATAAAATAATAAAATTTGTTAATGAAAACTTTCAAAAAAAAATTTTAAAAATTAATATGTTAAATTTAGTAACATCTAGATATTGTACTATATATGTTTATTTTTTTATCATTTATTAATTAGTTAATTATTTTAAGAGTGACGTATAGAATGACGATATCTCTCTGGATTAAAGAGTAGTTTTGGTATTTTAAATTTCTTGAAAACGTCTATATATAATGTGAAATAACGTTATTTATGTCCAGAGTAAACAAAATTTTGTGCAAAATAAAAGAGCAAAAAAGTGAGAAACTTTATATTCTTAAGATCGCAACGACAAATTTCATCATGATTTCAGTTTGTGCGTATAGGTAAATTACATTGATCGTATATATTTTATTATATTATGTTTATGAAAAATTTCTTAATATTTTGATGTAATCTTAAGTTTGAGGTTATATTGAATTCTTTACATGTTTGTTTGATTATCAGTTTCAATCAAACAAAATAATGTTTACCTTTTAATCGTTAAAGATATATAGATATTCGTAATAGTAATTGTATAACATGGTATTTGCATGATATCTATGATATATGTTATCGTGAAAACAAGGTTGAGGTGATAACATCACGAGGTTTAATTATTCATGAACTAAAAATAAATTTAATCAAATATATTTAACGGTTGAAATTATCTACAATACATCTTACGCATCTTATATTTAAAATTTTCAACTCTTATATCAATGATCTCAAATTTTTCATTCGTATTTTAAGTTTTTTTTGTTATATATTTTAAATTTTATGTTAATTATTTTAATTTTTATGTTTTATATTTTAAATTTTTTATATTTAACATTTTATGTATCACGTAAATTATTTTAAATTTTTTATTCTATATTTTAAGTTTTGTGTTAAGTAACATGAGAAATTTTTTTAAATTTCATATGCCTTACATCCCTTAACACAAAATTTGAAATACCAATGTCAATAAATTATTATTATTTTTGCTGTCTTGTTATTTTAATTTCTCCTAATTCTGCATTCCTCTTGTCAAATTTGGCAATTCCTGTGGAGAGCTGTAATCTGAGCTGTCAATGTACAAATTATCAAGCTCTGGAAAGGAAGTTTATGTATTGGAGAACAATTATAGAATATTTGCAATATGTAAAGTTGTTTTTTTAAATTTATTTCCTTTTAAAATTACATTTGCAGATTAAGATACCATAAATGGTTAGATTTGTTGCAAAATTACCATTTCTTCTTTGATTATAGTTTGCAGGTACAGATTATCATTTGCATGAACAATTATTAATTCCTTTAAGCAGCTAGATTTTCTGAAATCCCCATATGGTAACCTTTTAAATTAAATCCCATATGGGATACATCCATACAGATTTTTTTTTTATTTGTCAAATTGAATTCACACATTAATGGTAATGCATTGTCAGAATAACTGAAAAGGCAAAAAAAAAAAAAAACAACCAAAATTAGCTTATATGGATGGAATTAGACCTATAAATTCAAGACCATCTCCTGCCCACCAATTACCTCTACTCTACTAAGAAATACTGTAATCTGGGTCAGTTTTCCAGCATTACCAGTCTTTTCCTATATTTTTTTTTCTCTCTTTCTTTTCAACAATAGTTTTCCAAGTGAAAGAAAGGTTTTTTTTTTTTTAATTAGTTTTATAAATTATATTATCTATTTATTTATTTATTTTATTATTAATTTTAGCAATAGTATATGATTTTTATTATGTTTATCCAAGTAACACGGCCAATATAAAATTAAGATAGAAAGTCTTGCGTCAATTATTATTTTTATACTTTCATTATTAATAAGTGATAGTTGTGTTATTTTTTTTAACTAATTGTTATATCTTATCGTATTAATTAGGATATAAATTGCATGATATTATTATTTTTTATTGATATCATGTCATGTTACATTTATAATTTTTGCAAAATTTTTTTGCCTATTATTATTATTATTAGATAACTCTTCATTTATTTATGCGATTGAGTAATTGTGACTTTTTATTTAGTCATAAGATTAATCCTGTCGTTTCCGATTTGTCGTGCTAGTAGCATAATCTTCTTTTCAAAGAAACCCTCATGGCATTCCAACAATGTCAAGTGGCTGTATGTATAAATAAATAATTTAATAAAAATAAATAAAACTTATTATTCAAAATTTAGACATTAGTTCTAATTATATTTCAGTCGAACATAATATGCTGTCCTAGATTCTTTCAACTAATGTTGTTCTTTTTTTTTTTTTCCTAATTTGATGGCAGTGCAAGAATTGACAATGAACTCCTCCAGTGTTTTTTTCGCCAACGGCAAGAACAAAGTTGTTTTTGTAATGGGAGCAACAGGCACAGGTAAAACGAAATTATCAATTGACCTGGCGACTCATTTCTCTGGTGAAATTATCAATTCGGACAAAATTCAAGTTTTTAAAGGCTTGGATATTGCAACCAACAAAATTCCTGAGTCTGAGTGTCGCGGCATTCCCCACCATTTGCTAGGGTTTTTAGAACCCGATGCAGACTTCACTGTTGAAGACTTTTGCCATCATGCTTTAAGGGCGATTGACAAAATTATTCAAAATGGGCATCTTCCCATTATTGTTGGCGGCTCTAATACTTATATTGAGGCACTTGTTGAAGATCCAATGATTAAGTTCAGGGCTAAATTCGATTGTTGTTTTCTATGGATGGACGTTTCACTGCCTGTTTTGTATAAATATGTTGGGAAACGTGTGGATCAAATGGTGGATGCTGGCCTCGTAGACGAAACAAGAAGTATGTTTGTTCCTGGGGCTGACTACAGTCGAGGTGTTCGACGGGCAATTGGGGCTCCGGAGCTAGACTATTATTTCCGAGTCGAGCATCAAATAAAAGATGATAGGATTGGCAAGAGGCTATTACTGGAAGATGCTATTCAAGAAATCAAGGACAATACTTGCAAGCTGGTGGATAAACAGCTGAAAAAGATCAATCGGTTGACAAAAGAACCTGGATGGAAAATTCATCGAATTAACGCCACTCGTGTGTTCGAGAGCTCTGGGAAAGATTCTGAAATTGCATGGAAGAAGGTGGTTCTGAAGCCGAGCTTGGTGATAGTAGACGATTTTCTGAGAGAACGTAAGAGAAAGAGTAGTTGGGAAGAAACTTTTCCAATTTCATGGCTAAATTTTCTGATGAATTTTTTTGTGCCAATTGTTCGAAGGATGAAGGAGATCGTGAGAGTATAATGCAGTGCAACACATTAGAATTCGAAAGTTCATGAGTGACGGATCTGCTGAAAATATTGAGCATTGTTATTTTTATTGTTTTGTTGTTTGTCCTTAAATTTTAATGCTCTAGTACCAGTTCTAGTTTTAATCTCTTAATAAAAGAAATCTCTATTTTTAGTTTCAATTTCTTGTTCTCTCTCACTTCCAATAATCGTCCTCAGTATACAGTAAATGAACCAAACGCTTCAGCCGTGCCATGGGAATAACTAATCAACTGATGGAATATCGATGCAAATAAAAGACCAGCGACAGTACCTCCCAAGGGAAGCCCATAAAATAACTTTTCTGAAATCTTATTTTATAATTTAAATGATCAAAGAAATCAAATACAAGGACAATGAGATCAAAGAAGCCTATCAAATTCTTATAGAAAATTAATTTAACGCAGTACATCATTGAAGAAGAGAATGTATGCAGCTGCTAACATTCAGATCGATCGTAAACAAATTAACCCATTATATGAACAAGTTAAGTTAAGCGTGTTCTTGGCTCCCTATGAATTAAATAATCAAACACTAAACTTCTGTCCATCTCGGTTTTCGTATGTATAGACCCAAAAAATGCTCTTTTTAGTAAGGCATATATGCACATAAGAACAAAACTGAGAACACTGAGTGCAGTTAAACCTGTTGTAAAGTTAGATGGATAAACATTGTATGTAACACACACACTACAGTAACAAAACGAAGTTTGTTATTTAAGCATAAACTATTGTAACGAAATCAACCCTTAATTAATTTTTACAGTTATGTCATTTGTTGTAACATTATGCTTTATAATTATCTATGGCAATATCTTTTCACTATAAAGGAGAAGCTTACCTTCACAATTCGAGACAGACAGAAATCCCATATAAATATCTTCTTGTATTACCAAAGCTATTAGTTTACAAATTGTTTTAGAGTTTTGTGTTTAGAATTCAATCTTCGTTACAAAACCAAACTATTGAATTTTGAGATTAAAAAAATCTTCTGATAATTCAATTTATTCTTGTTTTGTCGCAGAGCAGCAAAATTTATTTCTAAAGAGAGTGTTATCCAACACGCTTTGGCTTAACGCATCGAGAATACGGTGATTTAAGCATTATCGAATCAAAATTTTCAATACTCTTTCAAGAAAAATCTCTTTTCAAACTCAAGAGGTACGTCATTGTTTATTCCTTTTAAATTACTTGCATGTCGATCGTATATGCATACCTATGTATTATACCTCTTTTTTATGTTTTGTTTAATCACATATACATTTCTTTATTTAATAAGAAAATGGAATGTTTTGGTATCAACATATGACTTTGATCTGCACATTAGGTCCTGGCAGTGTTGAAATAATTTTTGTTTCTATTGATTGGATTATAATGATTCTTTTGGTTATAATTCTAACAGAAGTTATAAATAATACAACAAATTCTTAATTCTCATTCAAATAATAAGGTTTGAGAGTCCAGACTATTGCTAATTTAAGTAATTTCGGGGCATGTTTTATATATAATTAGGTTTGACTTTTTTTTGTGTCAAACCCTATCTAGTTCTTCTACTAGAAGTCACTTAATTAGGGTTTGACTTTTATTAAAAATAATTTTGTCCCTTCAAAATTTGAAGTCTAATTTATAAGAAATTGTTAATTTTAAATCCATTATTAACTACTCTTGAGGTTATGAAATTACTTAATATGCTAAAGCAATATCTTTTTTTGGATATTGAAAAGAAACAGCAAGTTACTTAAAAAAGTGTGTTGCTAATAATTTGATGAATTGAATATATATATTTTTGATTGATTGAATTTATATATATATATATATATATATATATAAATTATGTGTGTGTATATATATATATATATAAATTGATTGATTGAATTTAGTAATAGATAGATAGTATACTCTATTCGTATATTTTTGGATAATTGTTTAATTGGCTAATTAATAATTTCAAAGGTGACGGAATGATGACATATATTCCTTTGTCATAGGGTAATTTTGATATTTTAAAATATTTAGAAATATCTATATATTGTAAAATTTTAGATGCATTAAGAGAAAGCGAAAACGTGAACAAAAATAAATGGCAATAAAGTCTGATCATTTGTAATATTAGTATTACACTAAAAGATTTCATTATGATTCTCGTTCTTGTTTATAGGTGAGCTACTAACTATATGCATTTCATTGTATTATGCTTATGCATAGTGTCATATTATTACGATATAATCTTGTGTTTTATGTGTTAGGAGATTCTTGACATGTCTCATTTTGCTATTGCAATGAAACAAAACTTTTTTTTGTTTAATTTTTTCTTTAAAAAAATTTTGAAATGAAGTTTTTCATGATTATATAGACATCTCTTTTGTGAATCAATGTAAATAATAAATATATTGATTGGTAATAACTATATCATATTAGAAATTAAAATATAAATGGCAATAATAACTAGTAATACTTGCATGATATCTATAATATGGTCAAAAAAAAAAAAAGCTTGAAATTACACGACGGAGGTGGTGAGTGACTGTTGAACAACAATGCAATAACTACTGGAGATGCATCGGGGTATTGGGTTAGAGTTTAGGGTATTCAAGTCTCATTTTACACACACACACACACACACACACAAATACTTTAACTCTCCAATTTTAAAAAATTGAACATTTTATCTTTTAATTTATAAATTATTTTTAAAATTTACCCTCTTCAACTTTAATATTTCATTATCATCCCCAAATTTGGGATAGAGATTGTACAAATTAAAATTTTAGGATAAAGATTATGTGCCACGGCCTCATTAGGCATTGACATAGGGAACCAACTTTGAAAATTACATAATTTCCTTTTACAATAATAGATACCAAAACAAAAATATATATTATTTTGAGAATGATCATATATAGACTTACATTAATGAATCACCCTAATTAGAATATATATCTATCCAATATGCATTTTTTTTGTGTGTGCATGAATTGCTAGATCATCTTATCTCTAGATAATTAATTTGTAATCCTTATACTGGATTTTTTTACCAAAACAATCCTCTCACTTTATATACTTATTAAATTTGCATGAAAAATAAATATTGGTTTCTTTAAGTAGAATCCCTAGATTTTTGACTTTTTGAACTAAACGATAAGATTTTTATGTTTTCCATTTTAATCCCATATCGAATCCATGTATGCACATAAATTAATAAATATGTATTGATACATTTGAAGGAATTAAGATGTCCACAAAGGAATAGGTTATAGGAAATTGAAATATAATTTGTATGTAGCATATTTGGTGGGATATTGCATTAGATTTCTTCCCATAGGGAGGCTTTTCCATTTTTGTATTGTAATTCACACACTAATGGCCATGAGATTTCAGAATAACAACACGAGGAAGCAACTAAAAAAATTAACAAATAAGGACAAGATTTTACGTATAAATTGAACGGTTTAGTACCCTTTTTCCTCCACACCACTGCCTGTCTACTTTACTGTGAAGTATTGCAATTAATATTCTCGGTTAGGTTTTCTTTAATTTTCAGCAGTAATGATACTATCAAGTATTGCTACAAACTAATTCTTAGTTTAATTTTTGACAGTGAAACTAGCGACCATGGGCTCCTCCAATGTTGCAACTCTCTCTGCTAACAGCAGCAAGAAGAAGGTTGTGTTCATACTTGGTGCAACTGCTACCGGTAAAACTAAGCTGTCAATTGATATTGCTACTCGATTTTCCGGTGAAATCATCAATTCGGATAAGATTCAAGTGTTTCAAGGCCTGGACATTGCCACTAATAAAGCCAGTGAATCGGAGCGTAAGGGAGTTCCCCACCATCTCCTTGGGTTTTTAGAGCCAGAAGCTGATTTTACAATCGAAGACTTCTGCAAGCATACGTTGGAAGCCATTGACAAAATCATAGAAAACGGGCACCTGCCTGTGATTGTCGGTGGTTCCAATACCTACGTTGAAGCACTTGTCGATGACCCTGATATTAAGTTTAGGGCTAACTTTGACTGCTCTTTCCTATGGATGGACGTATCATTGCCTGTCCTGTACAACCGGGTAGGGAAACGGGTGGATCAGATGGTGGAAGCTGGTCTTGTCGATGAGACAAGACAGATGTTCACTCCCGGGGCAGATTACAATCAGGGTGTTCGACGTGCTATCGGGGCACCGGAACTGGACGAATACTTTCACTTTGAGCAGCTAATGCCGGATGATGAGGAAGCAAAGGAGCTGTTGCTGAAGAAAGCTATCCAGGAAATTAAGGATAACACATGCAAACTGGTTGACAAACAACTGGAAAAGATCCAACGATTGAGAAATGAAGTTGGGTGGGAAATGCATCGGTTTGATGCTACTCGTGTGGTAGAGAGCAGCGGAAAAGAATCTGAAGACGCATGGAATGAGGCGGTTTTGAACCCAGCATTGCAAATCGTTGGCGAGTTTCTGCAGAAAGGCAGCGTCGGGGAAGAAGCTCGGACTTCGGCCAGCTCCAACAAGCAAGATTGATCGGTGCATGTGAGACACATAGTAAACAAGTGCTACTTATATATATAAATCATGTCGTTGTACTTTTGTTCTTTAACATTAATATAAGTTTAATCTTTACTCTCAGCATATGTTATTAAGAAGAAATTCGGTCAATCTACGCGCCTTGCAGAGGAAACAGAGAACCAAATGTGATTTTAACCTCATGAGTTTTCTGTGTTGATTATGCAGTTGCTGTATTAATTTCAAAGAATTCAAATGGTTTTATTTGTTATTAGTTAGACTAACTTATTTAAAACTGAGAATAACATTTTCAAAAAGAAATTCATGACCATTGATTTGTTTCTAAATAATAATGTGTGTTTTGGAAGAATATTGAATAGAGATTCATGTCTTTCTTGTTCTACTAGCAAGGACCAAATTCTCACATTTCAGTGTCGTTATTACAACCTTCTTTTCTGATGTCAAACACCAGAAGCCATGCGCAAATAATCATTGGATCTCGTCTGTTCTTAACAGCGATGGTTATTCATTTATGTCTTCGTGTAGCTACACTAGATTTTCATAAAGGTGGAAATTCTCGTATGTACATGTTCCTGGTGCTCGTATGAGTATTCTTGTTCATATCGCTACGGTTACAAACACTTTCTTGTTCCCATTAACAAAACATCCCTTTTTCTTTTCTCTTCCGGAACCGGCGTAGAAATGGGTGCTTTTCTATTTTTTTTTTTTTTTGGCGGGGGTTTCGGGAAAGACCTATGCGGGGCACCTTTTGGTTGTGGGATGCTCGTTTAACCTCTGTATTCATCTCGTTCCTTATTTACCTGGGTGCACTGCGTTTTCAAAAGCTTCCTGTCGAACCGCTTCTCTTTCAATCCGTGCTGGACCGATCGATATACCAATAATCAAGTCTTCAGTACATCGCGTCAACCTGGGAGCATTAGCCGATCTGGTACATCAATACATGTTCCTTTGCCCATTCCGATCTTGTCTAACTTTACTAACTCCCCCCTCTAAATCCGCATCTTTTTTGTTCTGGAAACGGAGTCTTCCTATTCCACATTTTCTCGAGTCAACTGGAAGAAACAGAAGCTCGAGAAGGAATGCCAAAACCTAGCTCACTGCCGGAAACTCTTTTCATCCATGGCTGAATGATTAAAGCGCCCAATCTATACCAACCTAATAAAGAGGCAAATTCCTAGGTTCGATTCCTGCTGGACGTGATAGTTATGCAATAGCCGATAACTTGTATGATAGAATTTGAATCCTCACCTGCTCCTTTTCCTCCTCGTTTGTAACGAAACATAGTATATTTAATAATAATAAATAATTTATATTATAAAATATAAAATTAATTTATAAATTTTTTAAAATATAATTTAAATTATTAATTATTAAATATGCGATGTATTGTCATCTAATTAAAAAAAAAATTTAGGAGAGAATTCAAATCCTTCGTAATATCACATTTACATTTATTAAAATATACAATGAATGTGGCATTAGTATTTTTTCAATATTTTGAGTATGGTTCTATCACTTATCACTTATTCAACTAGGGCACTAGGGTTCTACCCTTTTTTGGGTTATGAGATGGCCAATCATTGTAACTACGCAAATATTGCTAGATTTTATTACATCACAAATAAGAGAGTACTTGAGAAACCACGTACACAATACATTAATTCCTAAAACAAGAAGGGAAACACACAAGAACCGAACCTAAACAAACACAAATAGAGAATAATAATAAGATTAATGGACCCAGCATCATTTCAAACACCTTAGCAAGTCATAGGCTTGCCAATTGAAGATAAGCAGTAGTCAAGGCTTGATTCCAGATCAACTAAGGCCCAAGGGCTTCTCCGTGCAGTCCATCATGTTTTAATTTTCTTCTAATTTCATGTCCAATGCCTTAACAAATATTTTATCCTCTTCAGACGAAAGATATCTTTTCTGTTATGCTTACACAGCAAAGGAGAGTGCACAATTCCAGCATAGCCTCAGCAGCCCTTTTCTTTCTATTTTGCATCATTATTGTTTGTCCTGTAGTGTCTTTTATTGTTCTTGTTGCACACGAAACCAGTGTATAAATATTGGTCCTTGTTGTCTTCTAATGTGGGTTGTATTAAACCATTTTTACGGAGAAATAGAAAACAAGTTGAGCTTTCTGTTCAATTTCTAACTTGGTATCAAAGCCAAGTATATTTGAATTTTCTTCAATGGCGTCAGTGACTTAACATTTGAGCACCTCCCCAAATGTGAATACAACTCTAGCAAACTTCCAAAACTCTAATGCTAGTAATCTTTCCTTTCCAAGCACAATCAAACTTACAGAAACTAATTTCATCCTGTGGAAATCTCAAGTGCTACCATGTATACAAGAAAATGACCTTGAAGATTTGCTAAACAGCAACATAACTCCTCCCAATAGGTATGAAAAAATCATAAGTGAAGAAAAAAGCAGCTCAGTACTAGTCAACCTCGAGTATAAACTCTGGAAGAAACAAGATTGGCAACTAATGAGGTGGATACTTTCTACCCTTAGTGAGCCTTTGCTTGCTGTAGTGGTAGAATGCACCACCTTAGCCTAGTTATGGCAAGCTCTAGAAAAAATCTATGCAGCAAAATCAATGTCAAAAATTATCAATCTGAGAATCTTAATAACTTCAACCAAGAAAGAAGGTCTCAATATTTCACAGTACTACATGAAAATGAAGGGATTTGCTGATGCATTTAAAGCTTTAGGAGACTTCATTACTGATAGAGATTTCATCTTGTATTTATTGGGCGGTCTTAGCAAAGACTACGAATCCATCATAGTAATTGTATCTTCCAAGAAAAAAACACCAACTGTAGATGAAGTATACTCCATATTGTTGAGCCAAGAGAATAGACTAGATGCTTGGAATACTATACCAACCTTGGGTCTCGGAATTGAGATTTCTACCAATTATGCTCAAAGAAATACAAATCAGAAAAGAACTTAGAACTCAGTTTCTCAAAACAAGCAAAGCAGTAATGGTTTTAAAAGAGGCAGAAGTGGAAATCCCAAGCCCACCTATTAAATTTGTTTGAAAATAGGTTGTATAGCAGCTGAATATTTGCACATGTATAACAAGGACTACACTCCTCAGCAGAACAAGCAAGATTCAAAGTCAGTTTTTGTTGCAGCACCACAACTTACACCTGATCCCAGTTTGGTACATGGATAGTAATGCCACTACTCATGTTATCATTTCACTCAAAAATCTGTCAGTGAACCAAGAATGCAAAGGTAATGAAAGGCTAGCAATCGGTGATGGTAAGAAACTACCCATTTCTTATATTAGTAATAGTGTTTTGAATACTTTACACACACCAAAAACCATTAGCCTTAACAATATCCTTTTTGTTCCAAAAATTACTAAGAATCTCATAGGTGTTTCTTAGTTACTGCAAGATAATGATATTGTTATTGAATTCAACAAAAACTACTGCTTTGTGAATGACCTGAAGAAGGAAAAAATAATACGTCAAGGGTTGGCTAAAAGAGGACTCTACCAGATGCTGAAGTGTGATATTTTAAAGTTTGCCCCATCTAAAATAGTTAGAATATCTCAAATTTCCATATTGCAGAACCAAACACCAGAGTTAAATATCAGTAAGTTGAGTGTTGATAGTCACTTGAGTAACGTGAAGATTCAAAACCAAATTGATACTTAGCATAGGAGATTAGGACACCTTTTTGTAAGAGTCTTCAGGAACCTAATCATATCTTGTAATGATTTTGGTCTTATGAATGAAAACAATTCAACTTCTGTCCATTCATTTTGGTCTGCATGTCAGTATGGGAAGATGAACAAAAAGCCTTTTAAATCTACAAAAACCAAAACCAAAAAACTATTAAAACTTGTTCATACTGATTTGTGGGGGCCTGCCCCTATGAATTCAGTGAAGGGATATAAATACTATATCGCCTTTGTGGATGACTTCACCAAACTCACTTGAATTTTTCCTTTAATGTACAAATTAGATGCCATAGCAACTTTCAAATTGTACAAAAACCAAGTAGAGAAAACTCTTGCTCTTGAAATCAAAGCCAAACAATGTGACATAGGGGGTGAGTTTAAAAGTTTTGAAAATTTTCTACAAGAACATGGAATCAATCTGAGATATAGTTGCCCATACATATATCACCAAAATGGAAGAGCTGAAAGGAAACAACAGACACATAGCTGAATTAAGTTTGACTATTCTAGCCCAATCTTACATGCCTCTAAAATTTCGGTGAGAAGCTTTTTACACAGGTATCTACCTTATCAATAGACTACCAACCCCAATTTTGTCCAATAAATCGCCATATGAAACGATCTTTAATGTCAAACCTAATTGTACAATGCTGAAAGTGTTTGGTTGTGAATGTTATCCCTTCTTGAGACCTTCTAATCAACATAAATTCTAATTCCACACCTCTAAATATATTTTCATTGGTTATGGTCCATTTCATAAAGGGTATCTTTGTTTACATCCTTCAAAGAGAGTGTATATTGCTAGGAATGTCATTTTCAATAAGGATGTTTTCCCTTTCCAATCTGAACCAAACTTCATTTCCTTATTTGCACCTAAATAGAATAACATTTCTGACTATTCTCTTCCCTATTACAACATGTACAACTGGTTCGCTCAAATGTCGAACCACACTTCAGCTGAATGATAGAATTCACAAGCAACTTCTTTTGATTCAGACAAGTATCCTATTTCAAATTAGGATCAAGACAGTCCCTTACATTAGAAACCACCATCAACTCATTCTAGCTCACCTGTCTCTAGCACATAATCTCAAATTTTAGCAACATTGATTCATCTTGTATTCAAACCAACAGAATACCTACCATCTCATCCAATGATTACTAGAAGTAAAGCTGGTATCTACAAACCTAAGATTTGTACCATAGAGACAATTGAAGATCAAAGCATTGAAATGTTACCTTCTGAAGATGAAGCATTAAAGGATCCCAAATGGAAACTAGCTATGCAACAGGAGTATGAAGCCCAGATCAGAAATAAAACCTGGGAACTTCAGTCTTACAAACCTGGTATGAAAATTGTGAGGAACAAATGGATTTTCAAAATTAAGAAGAACTCAAATGGTAGTATCCACAAGTATAAGGCTCGATTGGTAGCAAAAAGGTATATACAAACTCCTGGAATAGACTTCTCTCAAACCTTCCGTCCAGTCATTAAGTCATCAACTATTAAGATTATTTTTACCCTAACAATGCACAAGAATTGGCCACTCAGACAAATAGACATCAACAATGCATTCTTGAATGGAGATCTCACTGAGACTGTGTATTTGAGCCAACCGAATGGTTTTTCTGACCTGCAATTTTCCAACCATGTTTGCAAGTTGAATAAGGCATTGTATGCGCTAAAACAGGCCCCTAGAGCTTAGTACAACAAGCTGAAAGAAGCACTGCTCAGATAGAACTTTTTTAACACTAAGTCAGATTCTTTCTTGTTCTACAAATTTAAAAATTTAGAAATGACACTGTTACTTATTTACGTGGATGATATCATCATCATAGGTAGTTGTTCCAAAATGATAGACCAAGTTGTTAAACTATTGAATAACACTTTTGCTTTGAAGGATTTAGAAAACTTGAGTTATTTTCTTGGTTTTGAAATTAAATAAACTTCCGATGCAATCTTCTTGTCACAAGCAAATTACATTAAAGATTTGCTTTGCAAAACCAAAATGCAGAGTAGCAAAGAAGTTTATACACCTATGGTAGTTAGCATAAAACTTAGCAAAAGACTTGGTAATTTTTTTCAAAACAAAACTCTCTATAATTCAGTAATTGAATCTCTTCAATATGCAACATTGTCTGGGCCAAAAATTTCTTTTGTAGTAAATAAATTAAGTCAATACATGCATGAACCTTATGATTCACACTGGAATGCTTGTAAAAGACTCCTCAGATACCTGAAGCGCACTTCAAACTTTGATTTGATCTTCAAGAAATCAGAACACTTGGATTTAGTTAGTTTTGCAGACTCAGATTGGGTCAGTGATATAGATAACAAGAAGTCTATAAGTGGTAATTGTGTGTTCATGGGTGAAAACCTTATAACGTGGAGCTCAAACAAATAACAGGTAGTAGCCAGGTCCACCACAGAAGCTGAGTACCAAGCAATAGCTCAAGTAAGTTCAGAACTGAGTTGGATTAAATCTCTTCTTTCTGAGCTAAATATAGAAGTAAAACAACCTTCTGTCATCTGGTCAGACAGCATCAATGGAGCTGCATTGGCTGAGAATCCAATTCTTCATGCTAGAACGAAGTATATCGAAATAGATGTCCACTTCATTCGAGATAAAGTAGCCAGTAAAGAACATGTGATACGTTATGTCCCAACCAACAATTAAATTACGGATGTATTGACCAAACCTCTAGCACAAGAAAGATGTGCTTTCTTTTGAAGCAAATTCAATGTTGTAGAAAAAGGAGAGTTGAGTTTGAGAAGGGGAATTGAAGATAAGCAATAGTCAAGGCCTAATTCCATATCAACCCAGGCCCAAATGCTTCTCCATGCAGTCCATCATGCTTTAATCTTCTTCCAATTTCATGTCCCATGCCTCAACAAATATTATGTCCTTTTCTGATGAAAAGCATCTTTTCTGTTATGCCTACACAGCAAAGAAGAGTGCACAATTCCAACATAGCCTCAGCAGCCCTTTTCTTTCTATTTTACATCATTATTGTTTGTCCTGTAGTGTCTTTTACTATTCTTGTAGTACACAGAACCATTGTATAAATATTGGTCCTTGTTTTCTTCTAATGTGGGTTGTAGTAAGCCATTTTTACATAGAAATAGAAAACAAGTTGAGCTTTCTGTTCAATTTCTAACTTTGCCAATGTTGTATTTAACAGGAAGCAGCATGGCTTGGTTGAATTCTATTTTAAAGCTACTCAAAATATAAGAGTTCTTGAACACACAAAAGCATTGCAAGTCGGCCTTTTACCAAAAGCCAGGTGGCAAGCCCTTGTACCCTCCGTGGCCTTGCCGCACAAACTGACATGACCTTCCGCCAGAGGCACTTGGTGTCGGTGGGTGCCTTCAGAAGCTGAAGGGGTGCATTTATATTCTTGCTGATATGGCATTCAGAGTAGTTTAAGTTAGTTTCAAGTGGTCAAATTTGTTAAGCTTACATGCCGGAAAAACATAGCCTTAACAGCTGATAAATGGAGTCACCTCGCAGGCCAATATCTAGAGCTCTAGGGAACCTCTAAAGAGCTCCTGTACTCTCTGGAAAGCTTAGAATCTCTCGTGTATTCTTGTAACTTCCATTCTTGGAAATAAAGAACCTAACTCCGCCGTCTAACCCTAAAATCACCATGAAAACTACCAGCTTTGCGTTTACCTCCATACCTCTTAGCAAATTAATGAACTAACCCTCTTTTAGCTGTAGTTAATTGTCGTTTTGTCCTGGGATTGGGAGAATGTATGAGCTGGTTTATACACAAGTGAAAGTTAGGTGGTTTTGGGTTAAGTGAAGCATCGTGCATTGTTTTCATTATTCCGAAATGACACAGAAATGGGGTAGCTCGTGAACCAATAGTTGGCAGAATTGGCATTAATGTGTGGCATGTGGGCCAAGGATTCATCATCATCATCATCATCATCATCATCATCATCATCATTATTATAATATCCTTAATGTGATAATTTTTGATGAACTTTAGGTAAGTTAGTGACATTATATAAAATATAAATTTTGTATCTTTATTTTGTGTATAATATTATTTCAAAAATGATCAAGTCTCTGATAAAATTATCGTATTATTTTATTTTATTTTATAATAATTTTTAACTTTAATTATTGTGATTCTTAATTTTTTTGTTATAATTATTAATTAATTTATTTTTTTATAAATTAAGAATTATAAGGATAAAATTAGCAATCATCGTACAAGAGTTCAAAATTACAATAGCAGAGTTAAGTAAAATTAAATGTTATGGTACAGTTAGCATGATCATAGAAAATTATCAAACTTGAAAAAAAAAATATATATATATATATATATATAATAATAAATAAATATATAAATAAATAAATAAAACCTTGACAAGGAAGTGTATAAATCGGGCCGACCTTGACCCCATTGGGCCCATGATTAGCTTAATGCAGTTTCAAAATGAAATGCCGGCACAGAAAAGGAGGTTACGTCGCTTCAACTTACAGGGCACGCGTCACCGGCGTCGGTACGTTCCGGTGTGAAAGTGCCCAGTAATCCATTATCTTGCGGTCTCAATGGTGACGTCATATGTCAGTCCCTGTCGTTGTCAGAAAATTTTATTTTATTTTTTATTTTCTTTTGATTTAAAATTACTACTACAATGAGTCTAATTCTTAAGAACCAAGTCTTGTACTGTGAATGTGAGCCACGTCGGCATTTGAATTTTCAATTATTATTCCTACATCCCCTAGTCACCACAAATAAAATATTTTTTTTATTCTCATTTAAAAATTAAAAAAAATCGAAATAAATCCAACCTTATTTCTAAAGTATTTTTTGCGAGCCATTGGAGAAAATTCCAAAGAACAAAAATTAATTTTTAATCCATGTTAAAAAAAAAGAAACATAATTAATTAAAATATTATTTTACAAATAATATTAACCATTTTAATAATGTTCGTAAATTAATTTTAATAATTCTTTTACATACAATTTTAGACCATTTATGTATATTAATATTATATCTCATTTAGCTTGGATTGCATGATTAGATTTAGAGCAATGAGTTCATTCAAGCCAAGACTCTAGACATTAATGTATTGTGTAACTTATCAATTATACAACTTGCACACCTTATCATTATTATTATTTGGCTAACAAAAATAATTTAGCATATAGACCAAGTCTTGTTTTTAATTATATATCAAGTAATGATTTCATGTGTGTGTATAAATTTTGACCGCGCTGTAAATAACAGATATAACAATACTATTAAAAATAAATTTATTGTATAAATTAATATCATAATATTTAAAGATTGCATACGTATAATCGTAAATATTATTATATTTAATTTTTAATTTATAAGTTGAATTAGTAATAACACGTACCCAATTTATAAATTTTATATTTGTAATAATTTTATTAAAATTTATTATGACAATTCTCGAGCGGGTGGTCCTAAATTATAGAGAGTTCAAAGTGATTTCATAAAATATAATTTATATTAAATTTAATTAATTTATAATTTTAAATTAAATTTTAAAAGATATAACCAGTTGCCTGTGCCGTGCCGATTGTAATCTCCAAGGCTGTCACTGCTCTTGTGGCAGGATATAGATGCCAACCCAACAATATAGTAGTCATTTTCTTGTCCAATTAATTTATTAAAATTAAATTTTAATTATTTATTTATCAGAATTTATTTATTTGCATCGGTTCGAATGAGCAGTCAAAATATATATAAATAAAAGGCAATTTGTGAAATAAATTATACATCGAATTAAACTCGTTAAAAATCTGAACTAGAAAACAAACAAACGTGATTTGTAACAACAAATCACGTGTCTTGTCAAAAAAAAGAAGACACGTAACACAGCCCAACCCAGTGTTACAAACCACGTGACCGAAAGAAGGTTCCTCTGTGACGTAGCGTAGAATCAAAATTTTAAACTCTCTAATTAAATGGCGGCACCCATTCGTTTATCGCCACGCATCTCCCTACCTGACGTGCCATCTCGACTCGGTTAAAAAAACCGAGCTGTGACCGCGCAAACCATTTGGCTTTTGCTTCGGCATTTTCATGCCTCAAGCCTCCGTACAAAAACAGCCCCTCGATTTGTACAAATTTACGTAATAGCCACTGGATTAGGGAATTTAATTTTGGCAATAATTTGTATGATTTGCATGTTGGGTATGGGCCAACGAAAAAGCAAATTATTGTTAGACATTTATAGGTGGTTTACGTTAAGAATTAAGATAATGATTAATTTATTCTATTTATGTATAATTATTATTATATTTTCGTTACTTAATCAATTATATTTAACGATATATACATACATCACGTATTAATAAAAGAAAAAAATACATCTTAATACATAAATTTTAAGATAACAAATTTTTTGCAAAAAATATATATAAACTTTATAAATTATTAAGTCATACTACGCACAAAATTAGTAAGTATTAATTTTTTTATCGTGTAATTGCTCTTATTCAATGTACAATGATGAATTATAAAATATTATTATTGAATAAATGCATAAAAAAAAAAATTAAATTTTTTTAAAACTATATATACTTAATTTTAATATAAACTATTATTTAATTAACTCTTAATTCCATTTTGGTTTGCAAGTCTCGAAAATTCATAACCGTTTTGATTGTGATGTTTAGAGGCTTATTTATGTATTCATTCATGCACCTCCACAAAATATTATTTTAAATATTAATTAAATACACTAATTGTACACCCACGAACGTTACAAGCACGCAATTAATTAATGAGGTGATTAGCATTCTTTAATTAGTACGTAATAGCAAAGATTAGGGATAAGAAATTGGTCTATTAATTTGTATGGATAAGCATAATTAATTTACCCATGTGATGAATGTGCATTTCCGTCATTTCAAAGTAAAATTGCGGCCGCTGCCCTGTAAAATATCTTTTAGCCCCCAAATCACGACACAGTTCATGCATTTGAGTCCCTTGTTTTGTAACGTTACTTGCCAGCCTTGGAGTTCAAGCTAACGTCAAAGCTTCTGGCTAGCTAGTTACAGCTCTTCCTCCCTTTTGTTCGGTAATCTTTGCTTTGCGCGTTGAAACTGTAAAGAAGAGAGAGAGAGAGAGAGAGAGAAAAGAGAGGGATATTGCTTCCTGGGTTTGATTTCCATGTCAGGTTACTGTTATGTGTATTCTGTGACGAGTAATGATAATTTTCGTCATGCGTGCAAGCTATGCTTATATCTCTCCATATACACAGCCTAACCCCTCATCATTCTTTGGCCTTTAACGGTTTTAATTCTCTTTAAGCTTCTTCATTACTCGTTCACCTCTTGTTTATCTCTAGCCATATATCTTCAATTGCTTTATTTATTTATTTATTTATGTCTTCCACATACTCGTTTTCCTTTATATAAAGCTAGCTAACCGCTTCTCCTTTTCTCTCACTTCATTTTCTTTGCTTTTTCTTCCAAGCTTTCCACCTTTACTTTCTGTTTTCTTCAGGTTCAAAGGCTTTCAACTTCTGCTTCGATCCATCTTGGTTCCCTTAAATCTCTTGGAGAAATAAGAATCCTGTCTTGTTTTCGTCTTGTGTATAGGATTATCATAACGATTTGTTCTTAAAATATTCATTGTTGGGCAGGGAATAGACAAAGGTTGTAATTTCTTTTTCTTCGTTTTTTTCAATTTAGATTTGGACATTGAGGCTATGGGGGGAAATATGAGCAAGAAGCCAACAGAAGCATCCTCGCAATTCACTACAGAACTCAGCTCCTACGAAGCGGCTTGCCGGGTTGATGCAGACTTGCGGACCTTTGACACCACCTTGCAAGCTCGCACCAATCATGTTATCAATACTCTTGCTGTTGGGGTTGAAGTTCGAGCACTTTCATTTGATTCTTTGAAGGAGGTGACTGAATGCCTTCTGGAGATGAACCAGGAGGTTGTTAAAGTTATCTTGGAATGCAAGAAAGATATATGGAAGAGTCAAGAATTGTTTGAGCTTGTGGAGGAATATTTTGAAAGCAGCTTGCAAACTCTAGACTTCTGTACTGCGTTAGAGAAGTGTCTGAAACGTGCCCGCGATAGCCAGTTGCTTATTCTTGTTGCACTGCAACAATTCGAGGAGGAAAATGGGATGGGAACTGGGCATAGATATGTGAGAACTTTGGAAGAATTGAAGAATTTCAAGGCAGCCGGTGATCCTTTCACGGAAGAGTTCTTTCAAATCTTTCAATCTGTTTATAAGCAACAACTGTCGATGCTTGAGAAGTTGCAACTTCGCAAGAACAAGCTGGATAAGAAACTCAAGTGCATCCATGCTTGGAGGAAGGTTTCAAGTATAATATTCGCAGCTACTTTTGCTGCTGTATTGATTTGCTCAGTCGTGGCCGCGGCCATGGCTGCTCCGCCTGTTGCCGCAGCTCTTGCTGCAGCTACTTCTATCCCACTGGGATCAATGGGAAAGTGGTTTGATTCTCTATGGAAAAACTATGAAAATGCATTGAAAGGACAGAAGGAGGTGATCAGTTCAATGCAAGTGGGTACATATGTTGCCATTAAAGACTTGGACAACATTCGAGTTCTCACCGATAGATTGGAGATTGAGATTGAAGCACTTTTGCAGAAAGCGGAGTTTGTGATCGAAGAAGAAGCTGTGAAAATTGGAGTGGAGGACATAAAGAAGAAGCTGGGTGCGTTCATGAAGAATGTCGAGGATTTGGGTGTACAGGCTGATATGTGCAGCCGCGATATTAGAAGGGCAAGGACCGTGGTTCTGCAAAGGATTATAAAACATCCCAACAATTGATTGACAAGTAATCTTATGATCTTCTTCAGGTAGGTCTGGTTTCTGTGACAATGGATTGTGTTGAATTTCGTTAATTTTTAGATTGCGTGTTGGGTTCCAGATATCAAGAACAATAATGTAGTACTACTGCTTTTCGGCTATAAAGATTCTTTTTTTCTACTATTAGGCAAATAGGCATTTGAAGTTTTTAGTTTCGCAATGTTCATTGTAATCATTAATCATCACATGGTAACATAAATGTTTCTAGGACAGGAAATACACACGACTGACTGGAACTGCAAAATTTAAACTCATTTTTCAACTTAATGTTGGACTTGTTAGAAATTTTATTTTAACAACTTGCTTAAAACCCCGAAAACTCTGATTCCCCCGCGTAATGGATTTGATGTGAATTGTTGGAATTCTTTCTCTATCTTTTCCAGACTTCACATGAAGCAATTTGACTAACACGGACTAATGGTGAATATCTATATCATCGACGTGTCTTGTCAATACTGCAAGCAATTTCTTTTTGAATGTCAGAACGCTGAAATTGTAATACTGTAAGCAATATCTACGAAATCGCATTGCATCTGTCAAACCATGCAAATCAAAATTGACTGTTAATACGCAGTTGTCAAATTTGGATGGGAGATGAGATAAAGCTAGGCAATAAGAAGCCTAGCAATCACTATCTTTACCAGAAATCTCATGCTGCTGTCAACTTTTGAACCAAAATTTTGAACGGTCGCGCATCGCCATAAACCAGACGATTAAAAAGCAGCTACCAATCCCGAGAGAGAGAGAGAGAGAGAGAGAGAGAGAGAGAGGAAACATCCACAGGCTCCTCGTATGACAAAAGATTAATAAGGTGAAGGTAATTCAACGACCGCCAAAAGCATAAGCCAAGCAGCAAGAGACACTAAAGAACATGTGTGAAATCAAATTCACCATTGAAAATTTTTAACGATGTATATAGAAGTCTAGAACCCATTGGCAATGTCTGTTCAGTACTTTGCTAGCTTGTGACTAAACATAGCTTTCACAAAGGCAAGAACTGGCATCGGTCGGACATTGAAATAGGTGGCAGATGCCAAATAAGCACAAACTAAAGACACATATACTTTAAACCAAATGGACGAGAAAAATGTGAAATATGTGGTTGTGCTAATCAAGGCAATTACTGCCACAGAATTTACAAGGCACTTAACCGTAGAGAGCTCTGCTTCTGTTCCTTGGTCAGGAAAATGTCCTTGAGAATAAAAATCAGAGAGCAGCTGGTCCTTGAGCTGAAATGTATTCATCAACCAAGCAGCAGCCTCGTCTTCAGATGTCGGGAAGTCATCAATAGGGATGCGTTGGACATGAATATGAACTTCAGAAGGGTCCACCCCAAAGACATTGTCCAAGAAAGTTGGGCATCGATTCTTGTACCCAATGGTCACGTCATAAACTGCAGCAGTACGTAAAACAAACAAATGAATTTGAAAAGTCGCAAGTCAATTGAAGTCACAAGGATGCTTTGCTAAATTTCTAGAACCGAAATTGGTTTGGAATTAGCAATAGTCTGGTTTTATACAGGTAGCAGAAAGACAAGCTAATAATAAACAAAAGAATAGACTGCAATGATGATGTACAGTACAAAAACCATGTGTGACATGGAAGAACTGCCAAACTTTTTGAGCCACGAATTATTGGATAAGTAGTTTAATTTCATATTGCATCATTGTATAGCTAGACACTCAACCAAGTAGAAAGCATAAAAAAATAGTAGTTAGATGGACTCACCTCAATTCAAATTTCAGACCTACAAAGCAAACAAAGAAACTTCGGCCTCTTTTTAAGTACTGATTTCACACGTGTTCTTATGGTGTAAGAATTTTAGTTAAAATTGTTCTGCCTGCCGGCAACTTATCAAGCTGTTAACAACTGCACAGTGCTTGATGCAGTGCAGAATGAGATAATAAACCCGTTAGCACCTAAAGGCAATTCAGAGGAAGGATAAAATTCCCTGTTTCTTCTCAATCTAGTTTTGTCGTTTTTCCTTAATTTTTACATGGAATTTGCACATAAATAAAATTTTCCTGAAAGTGATAAATATAACCACTGTCTAACAATAATCAATGAAGCAAGTTTCAACAAACAACACATAATGAAATCAGACGTGAAATTCAGTGGAGGTGGAAAAAAATATTTATACGTCATAGTAAGAATTTAGAGATATAAATGCAAATGAGAAGCCAAGTGATTTTCTGATTCTCCATCACTTTTGCAGCTACTATTATTCGCCATTTCCTTGATTGAACTCTGACAAAGATAATATATCCGCAAAAGAAATTTCAAAAACCCCAGGTTCAAAGAGGCAAACTTAGCATTAATGAACATTCTAAAGCAACAATGACAAAAATATAAAATCAAGAACTACAACAAAGACTTAAGGACTCACTTCCACAGCTGCTAATTTCTTAAAATCTGAAATATAATTTCAATAAGCTGAATTCAACTGTTGCCCAACCATTGAATGGACAAAACATCAACAACCCTCAACAATGATTGAAGTATCAACCACCAGGATAGAAAACTGAAGTATAATCCAAATGGAAGAATGTCATATTAAAATCTTGATTTGCAAGAGGCTAAGGTTTGTTTGTCCCTAGACAATCATTGAGCTAGAAATTTTAGTTATGTAGTAAGGTTAAAGAAAGACTCCATCCATGAAATTGAACTGGAAGTTCAGATGTCCTTTAAGAACTAAGCATCTTTTTGTCGTCTTTGTACAATGAGGACGTGAGCGATTTATACTATAGATGCTGTCTCATAGAATACCATAGGCAAACATTAACTAACTCCTCGGCAGAGACATGTTATGTCCAATGAGCACATAGACCTCCATAAATCATAGTTGCAGGTAAATGATCTTCTTCTTGAATATTGATTTATTTAGTTTTACATTTTTTACCCGGTGGAATGGTCATGTTCGATTTCCAACTATTACATATATGACCTCCTTATAAACCAAAATCAATCAGGTGAATTTGAAACTATAAATGCTATTCCAAGTGAAGAAGATATGCAGTTGAGCAATACTAAGAATCCAAGCATAGAAAAATAAAGCAACCTGCATCCAGTGAACCCCTCAAATCTTCCAAGCATGCACAAAAACCCTTTGTTTTTGGAAGCAGCACATTTTTCAGGACAGGTAAACCATTTTCAGCTGCGTATTTTTGACTTCTTATGCACTTCTGTTCACTTCATAAAAAGAAGAGTTCTTTCAGAGGCTAAATACATAATAAACGACACTGAAAACAAAAGCATAATGCACATGGTACCCTGTAGAACAAAATGGTTAAATTCACATGCGCAGACCATGTAATTGCTAAATCTCTCAAAACATCGAACACATGGATATCAAAACTAATTGAGGTAGTAGAGGGTATCCAATCTACTAGAAAGAATGAAAGAAGAAATTACGTATAATCTGTGCCTTCTGGGAAAAGAGCAAGCCAAAGGTTGTCTCTAGGATCTGTAAAAGTTAAAAGCATTTTGTGCATGTTTTTTTCATCAATTTCCCACCTTCTCTCCACTGAAATGAACTCCATAATGTGGAATCCCCAACCAAATACAGGTAATTTCATCAAACTGCTCTTTAGGATATACTTAATATATCCTTGGCATCCCTTCCGCAAAGCAAGGCCCCACAAATACATCCAGTCGACCTCAGTTCTGTGATTTGCAATAAGCATAACACGTTCCCTTGCAGGAACAGTCTCTCCAGAAAAAATAACTCTAGTCTTGTTTATCTTTTCAAAGAGAAAAGGCCACAAACCAAGCCAAGCACCAAAGAAAAAGGATGTTGCTTTCCTGCTGTATTGTATGCTTAAAAGTCGCAATATGATAGCACTTGGAAAGCCAAAAAATATTATCATCATAAATGCTGTTACAAGTAGAACCAGTAAGCAAATCAGACCCCTAAGCACCCTCAGTGGGGTCAATGGACGGTGCCTTGTTAAGTCGTTGGAGCTTAGAGCACCTTTAACTTCCATATGACCCCAATCTGATTGGAAACTCCTGGTCAAAGAGGTGCCCTGTCTCTCCCAGATAAAAATCTACTAATAAGATGCTCAGGACTCACAGGGTCATAACTTGAGATAGACAATCAACAGAAAAATAAGCTCCCAATGACAGGGGCTTGCATTTGAGTACTGAAAGTCCAAGTCCTCAGAAACCAAGCATTTACTTGCTCAACCAACAATGAGCTTGCCATAACAGAGTTAGTCCCAGAACCGATTGGATTAGGAAACTCTATATCCACCCTGCAGAAAGGGCAACAAGAAGAAATTTAGTACTGCCATTCTGCCAGCAACATACCAAATAAACAAGAATGATAATCTTTGGAGAACAATTATAAAGTTCAAAGGCCTATACAATACTGCACGAAACTTTCATTATTCCACTTTTCTTCATCAGTGAACAATTTTCAACAGGGTTATCAAGTGCTGTCAGATTTGGGAATAACTACCAACTTGATGGAGATACATTGTCGTTCAAACATAGACATGGGAAGACACATTATTTCACACTAAGTACCTATACACCTTTTCTTCCTGAACTTCTAACTAATTTAAATCCTGATATGCTATTAAGACCATGGTATTGCCAACACATTAATTAATACATAAGTGAAGACCAACATCTACCTATTGGTTTTGGTCCTTGTGGTTAAGTGGTGAGAACTTAGAAATTATCCTTAGGCTTCGTGTGGGATCATGGTGATTTGTGGGATGATTTATTCTTCTCTTAATATTTAACATTTATTAGTGCTTCCGTCCCTCCACTATGCCTCAATACCAAATGCAGCCTTAGTTTACATATAATGCAACAGATACGCTTCATTGACACCCTTCAACAACACTCCTACAAATAACAACCAAGTAAACATAAGTGCCACACTAAAAACTTGACTTATAAAAACTACAGAGTTTTCTACAATACCTAGACTTCAAATAACTTGCAACATAAATGCGCGAACTGTCAAATTTGTAACATTACCGTTATAAGATTTTAACTCGTTACACGTCACTGATAACATACCGGCCATTATCAGTACTCACAAGCTCTACTCCACTGTAAGTTCAGCTGAGAACAGAGCTGCGGATCTGAATCAGGCTATCTTAGAGTCTAAATCTTAAGCATGGATCAGCAATCATCATAAAAAAAAACAAGATCAATACGAACAAAATAACCGAATATTACTGGTGCGACATAAATGTGGTTGAGTTTTTTAAGCAAATGAACTAAGATCCGATGATTCGAATACCTTTATTGTTATTTTTCTTGCATTTTCACGGCAACCAAACAGAGATAAAACTTTACGCGAAAGTTAAAAGGAAAAAAGAACAGTTACCTTCAATAATTGCGGTTTGATGTCTGAAAAGGAGTGCGCCCTGTCTCCGCAGCGCTGCATTGTAGAACTTTCAATAGTCAGGGAAGTTTTGTCATGAAAAGAGGCCTCGGGTAACTAAAATTACACATTCTGCCACTGCCGCTGACAGCCAAGTGGATAATTGTGAAAACTGCACGTTTATTTAATAACTAATGACATGTGATTAATTTAGATAGAAAAATTTAATCGTAACGTTTTGTTATATTAGTATTATTTATATAATAAAATTATTTAATTAATAAAATAATATAATATATTTATTAATAATAAATAAAAAATAATAAAAAATTTTATTATTTAATTAATATAATAAAAAATTTATAAATTTTTTATTTATTATTAATAAATATATATTTTTTATTAATTACATCATCTCTATATATTCATATCCAAAAAGTCCCTAATCACGCACTAAAAGGAGGGACTACTAGAATTTTAGGTAACATACCCTCAAATTATGAGGTGAAAATATAATATTGTAAATAAATGAATAATTATATTCTTATTTGATATAACATAGTGATGATTCAAAAATTCTAAATAACATTGAGAATATATCTATATACATTACGTTATTTTATTCTTTTTATTAAATATTATACGATAATTAGAAAATAAAAATATTATAATTTTATTTTTTAAAATTTTAATACTATATATGCGTGTCTGTTTTATAGTTTTTATTCTTTAAATATAGCTCGAGGAAAATACTTTTAAAAGGATTTTTTGAGCTTTGGATCAAAAATGCCCTTTTTATTTTTATTTTTATTTTATAAAAATATTAACCAAAAAAATACATATTTTTGATTTTTAAAAACTAAAAAATAAAATTTATTAAATAGTTTTTTAAAAAAACCTAATTTTTTTTTCTTTCAAAACAATTAAGTCACTTATTTTTCAAAATAATACACAGATATTGTTTTATTTTTAATTTTAACAATTTATTTTAATGGTAAAACAATGTCAAATATATATAGTGTTAAAAATATTATTTTTAAAATGCCATTTCTATGATTGAGAAATTTTCTAGAGAGCCTAAAAGCATGAAATTAACATGATCATACTCTTAAAAATGTCATAAGAATGAAATTCATATTTAATGCAAATAAACATATCACATTTCAAAGGGGAAAAGCATCAATTTAGTAATAATATTTTATCATTATTATTAATACAAAATTTATTTAGGAGATCGGAGGAAACAAAAATTGCAATCTCCAAATTAACAAAATTAATCTATCCATTGAGGATGGATTTATTTAAGATTGGAAGTACGAAATATGCAAGAACCGAAAATTTGGCAACACAATTAAAATAAAACCATAAAAATAAAAATTAAATTAAATACAAAATATGCATTCACATTGTTTTTTTTTTTTATTTTTGGTCTGCAAGTTTAATATGTAGAATTTAATTATTTTAAAAAATTAAAGTATACCTTTTTAATTTAATATGACTCTTAAAATATTTCTCTCTTTTTTTTAAATTTTTTTCTATCAAATTTAAAAGTTTAAAAATTGGTATTAATTTTTTTTCTAAATTTATCATACAAAAATTTCTTTATTTATATTTTTTAGCATTCAAAATAAATATTTTACATTATTGATTTTAAGTTACGAACATATTTTTTATATTTCAATTGAACAACTTAACACTTATATCTAAAATTACTTTTTTACAAAATAACAATAATAATAATAATAAAGATAATACATAAACCAAACCATTCAAAGAAGTAGCCAACCAAGTTTTAATTAATATTTACAAATCAA
The DNA here is from genome assembly GCA_032401905.1 of Swietenia macrophylla. Taxonomy (NCBI): domain Eukaryota; kingdom Viridiplantae; phylum Streptophyta; class Magnoliopsida; order Sapindales; family Meliaceae; genus Swietenia; species Swietenia macrophylla. Next base: position 4,600,669 of record CP135564.1, read on the forward strand.
CACCTTATTAGCTCAACCCACAATCGAGTCGTATAAGCATTCAAAAATGGCTCCTAATAATGGAAAATAATAAATATTAGATGTATTATATATTTAAAAAAATTTAAATTCTCTAAAAAAATAATAAATATGAGAATTTCATATTATTTCGGTAAATTATTTTAGTTGAGATTCGAGATCTTTATTTAAATACAAAACATGTATTCTTTTATTTATTAATACTACCTCAAATTTTAATTATAAAATTTTCACGAAAAATTATAAATATAAATAGTGCTTATATTAATTCTCATATAGAGTGCATAATTAAATTGTATATTTTTTATTTCGTTAAATGAATTAAATGACTTTGGTTTTTAGTTAATTTAATAAATGAATATATGCGCATACCATTTGATTTAAATGCACCGTCGACAATGGCTATTTGTTACCTATTCACTTGTTAATTGGGCCGGGGGCCCATGCAATATAAGCCCAGTTTTTTTCACTTGTTTATTTTATTTTATTTTATTTTATCTTTTTCTTGGAAAAGAAGACGTATCAAAAGCTCTCCTATAAAAATAAATAAAGAACTTGGAATCAAAGCGATGCCATTTTAATAAACTCTCTCTTAAACCTCTTTCTGTTTCTTCGACACTCTGTCGATTAAGTGATGGATATCGATTTTAAGGAGTACCAGTTGAGCTGCGAGCTTCGTGGCCACGAAGACGACGTAAGATCTGTCACCCGCTACTTTCTTTTCTCTAATTTTTGTTTTATTTTTTCACATTAAGACTCCCGAATTTTCTTTTTTATATTACTCAAACTAATGATTATTATCTAAATACTTAAATTTCGACTCCATCAATTTGGTTGACTCGATATTGTGGGTGAATTTGTTTCAATTAGAAGTTACAATGTCAGTAGTTCATTTTCAGGTTGATCAACAGATATTTGTACATTGATGCTATTAGCTTATATACATAATCACAGTCGCATGAACATCTGCTATGTGGTATGTGGCAATGTGAGTTTAGTGACAAAATTATTATAATGGAAATAAATCAGCGTATTTATAGGTACACTCATGAATTGTGGTACTAGAAATTGAGTTATTGAAATGTGTGAACCTCAGATTTGTGGAATTTATGTGAGATAATTTTGGGTATGGTAATTTGAAGAGCTGAATTTCTGGTTGATAAGCATAGATTTTGGCATTCGAATACTCATTTATTGCTAGGTATGTTTATACCTATCTATTGTTTGAATTTTGGTGGCCCTATAAATTAGGTCCGTGGGATATGTGTGTGTGACAATGTGGGTATAGCAACTTCATCAAGGGATAGAACTGTGAGGTTTTGGTCTTTAGACCCATCAGACAAGCGAAAGTACCTTTCAGAGAAAATACTATTGGGACATACAAGTTTTGTGGGTCCATTGGCGTGGATTTCACCTAATGAGAAATACCCAGAAGGCAGGCTTGTGTCAGGCGGCATGGACACAATGGTCTTGGTTTGGGACTTGAAAACTGGCAAGCAAGTGCAGACGTTGAAGGGTCATAGGTTGCAAGTCACTGGTGTCGCATTGGATAATGAGGATATTGTGTCATCATCTGTTGATTGGTAAGCTTGCATGTTCGGAAATTTTTATTTTGTCACACAATACGCATTCTTTCTGCAGCTTCTGTGTTGAAAAATGTGTCACAAAATTTATTTAGCTGTTTGAATCTTTTCTTGTTATAGGATATATATTCATAAGCATTTGTGGTAATTACTTTGAAATTTGGTTTTTATTCAATAAATTTTTGGTTAATCCTTCATATTTTATGTTCTTTATTGTTGTTTCATGGAACATAAAATGCAATTTATGCAACATATAAAATTGTTAACATGCATATGTTGTTAGTTATTGACTCTGCCATTTCTAGGGTTTCTTAAATGGGGTTTGGGAGTCTATTGTATATGTTCTTACACTTAAGACAGTCTTCAATTTTTGAAAATTTCTGGAATAAATATTTGGAAATCCTTTTCTATTTGTTGTAAATTTAACAGGGGGATGAATTTTTTTTTTTTAAATACTCATTCAATTTTGCAAATTCTATCTGTATTCTGTGTTGTGTGATTCTCTTGTTTGTCTATTTTGTTCAATCACTGCATTTGAACATTCTCTGTGTGCTGGATATGTTTCCTTTAGTGGACTGTGTCCTAGAAGTGCTTTTTGTTATTGCCAACCTAGAAATCTGTCGCTTTATGAGAACTCTTTTATGCCAATTCTTGTCCAATAATTTTTGCTTCTTAAAGAAAATTAAATTCAGTATTCGTGTGAATAAAAAGAAGAAATGTCCACATAGTTCAATGAAGTTAGCTGCAGCCTTGCTAAATCAGAGGATAATGCATTTGGAGTTTGAAAGAGATGCCGTAATCCCACGAAAGCTATTGAAGTATCTCTAGTGGTGTTGGGATCCACTGTGCACAGCTTACTGACTGCAAAAGCATTGCATGATGTTTTCCTAACATGTGCAATCAATATTTTTTCAGTTAAACCTGCTTTACCAGTAATTGAAAGATTATTGATGCTTCGGTTTATATTATCATTAGTTTATGTACTTAAAAATAAGCACTCCGTTCATGAGAAGAAAAATTTGAGGAGTTGAAGATGCTTTTGTCTGGGAAAACACTCAACAGGAAATATGCTTGTAGGATAAATCAGCATCCACAATTATTCAGTTGTAGACAACATACAAACCAACTGGGATTTTAAACGAGAGAAAATTTTCAGCTTAAGAGTTATTTACCTGTTTCTCAAACACAAAATTTCATTAGATTTTCCATTTTGTCTAAACTTACTGGAATGCTGCAATTGACTGACTTTTTATCACTGAGACATATGATAATGGTCACTTGTTCAACTATTATGTAACATGATATAGAATATTGTTTTTTGTTGGGATGCTACTTTGCAGTACTTTAAGACGTTGGAGGAATGGAAAACTTGTTGAGTTTTGGGAGGCACATAATGCACCAATCCAAACAGTTACAAAGATGCCTTCTGGCGAGCTTGTTTCAGGTTTTCTATTACTTTTTCTTTTTTATGAAGGATTTATTGTTTAAAACATTGAGGTTGATGTTACTAATTTATGCATTTTTTATTTTCTTCTTGATGGAGGAAATTTTATCTTCAGTTTTGTTTTCTTTGACATTAAACTGTTGTCTTCCATCTCTTGATCCTTCTACCAGGAACAAAGATATTCCTTTCTTATTTCGACTGATGTAATTTGAATATGGGCAAACTTTGAAACATATATAGCTTTTTGATGCAATAAGCTAGGTTATTCAAGGAGAGAAAGAGTATATGTAGAATAGCGTGGGTACAAGAGGAGCGTAAAGGAAAAGATTCTCAATCACTTTGAATTATTTCTAAAAGTCAAGGGAGAAAATACGACCTATAAGCAAGGAGAGTAAAAAAAGGATAGAACCAAAAGCTCATAAGAAAGGGCAGTGAGAGATAACAGAGAGAGCTTGGTGAACACCAGAGCAAAGCTCTTGTGGATATTCTCAAACTTTATTTATTCATCTCTTTTTAGTGACCTTTTAGATTGTTTTACAAAACTTAGAGAATAAGAAATGATCTCTCAAGATAGTACGTCTTCCTGTTATTTTTAAAAATTGAAAATTTAAATCTCTATATCAAATATTGAAAAAAGGATATAAAAATAAATGATTGCTTCTATAAGCATCACATATCCTGATATGACTAAATCTGCTCACGGAAACCTAAATGCAATTCTCACACGATGTCCTTCTAGAAATTATGAAGCTGATGAGGTCTACTTTGTAACATGAATCAACCTTAAAAAATGGAAGTTCTGATTCTTGCTATGTCAGTTTAGTGCTGACAGATTTCGTGTATGCGTTGTCTATGAATGTCGTTGCTTGTGAATTTGATGATGGTTCTTTAGAAGAAGACCACCCTTCCACTTGCTGACTTTGTGTTCTACCACATCACAGGTTCAAGTGACATGACATTGAAACTTTGGAGAGGAAAGACTTGTGCACACACTTTTGTTGGGCATACAGGTTTTTTTCCTCATTTCCATTTGCATGTTTTATATTTGATAAATTAACTTTAACTGCATGTTAATAATTGCACTTGCTAGAAGTCAGGATTGGTATAAGCTTCTTGTAGGCTGAAATTCCCAATATTCACGTGGTCTGCAAATGTGAACATAATATTAATAAAAATTATCATTACAAGTTAGCTGTGAGGTGTCCTCAAATTTCGTGTGTTGACAAGTTGTTTAAGCATCAGTCCTTGTTCTTAGAGGCAAAGGCTCAATGTAAATGCTTAATTTCCAAGGCAAGAGCATCACAGTCAGGTGTACCTTCAAGTTTTTAAGCTCGGTTCTCCCAAAAAATTGCATATATTTTGCTTTTGCTAGGAAAAAAGTGTGTATCATGTTCTTGTTCTCTTTCTCCCCTTTCCCTCTCTAAGCTTGCGTCTGTCTTCATGTGCCTCTGCACTCACAAAAGGAGTACAAGTGACGTATGTGCTTGTTGTTAACACTGCTAATGCTGGCTCAAGGTCAATGAGAGTGATATCTTTGGCACTTCAAGCTGCATACTACTTTTTCTTTGGGGGAGGGAAGGAGTTGTTTCCTTGACACTAAGTTTATAGATTGTGCTCATAATTATGCCCACTTGTGGCACCAATTTTTATTTTTATTTTTATTTTCTTTGTGGGTACCTTCTCTGGTCCATACCTCGAATGATTCCTTTTGGTTAATAATATATTTGTTCATTTTCCTATCAAATAAATAAAGGAATACGCTTGCTGGTTGCACTTGATACTTATGCACTTCTATTACTTGCAAACCTAATAAAAGTTTGTCTTTTGCGGTGATCTTATGGACTGATGGAGGGTGGCTTGCAGAAATGTCATGATCATTATTGCTGGTCATGTTGATTCTGGAAAATCACAGTAACAATGAGTAACTGTCAAAGATCATAATAGTATCTTATTCTTGTACTTATGCACACATATTGTCTTTGATCCGAATGGCCAGCCATATCTTCTCAGTGAATAGTGAAGTTGCATGCCTAATCTCTCTCAGGTGCATCATTGTTGTTTGTGAAGGGAAAAGAGTGAGGTTCTTATTCATTTTGATAATTTGTACAGATACAGTACGAGGTTTGGCAGTGATGCCTGGTGTGGGAATTATTTCAGCATCACATGATAGGTGAGAATTTATGTTTTTAATTTCATTCCTTCTGTTATTCCCTTGCATTGATGATCCTTGTTCAAGGTCAGATGCTGACTTGGTGGCAAGGGTAATGTAATAATTAGTGGTGTGAATTTCAAAGAAAAAGAAATGGGAAAGAAAATACAAATATGTGAATAAATACAATATTCTGTATTTAGCTTGATAGTAAGGAAAAGTTAAGTATATTTGACATTTACATCTTGGTGGGTAGTAAGTTTAGCTTGATGCTTGAACCAAACAAGAATAGAAATGTTGTTTTGTTGTGAACTTGAATCTATTGAAATCTTGTTCTATCAGACTATTGAAATCTTTTCACTATCTCTCTCTCTCTCTCTCTCTCTCTATATATATATATATACATATATATTCTATGCTTTATTGTATTTTTTTCGACGGTTCAATTACTTAGCAAAGATAAAGTATTGTGTGTTTAATCATCAGATATATGGACATCGCTTGGAGTATGAGTTCGATTAGTTGAGATGTGAGTTATTTTCAACTGAATAGTGTTGCCAGAGACATACTACATGCATGCAACATTTTTTCTTGGTGTTTCAGTTATCAATTAGAAAAATAATTACCTCTTGTACAGAGATGACTGTAGCATAATCGTGTGGTTAGGTAACTCATTGATTTTACTTGAAGCTTCCATGCCCACGGGAGTGAAATTGCAAGTAATAGCTCTTGCATATCAACTTAAACAGAGGTTTCCATGGGTGTACTTACTGGACCCAAAAATTACAGTATTTGTTTCTCTATTCATTTTATATAATTTTTCTTGATTTCTTTACTTTGCATTTGAATTTGTCTGGATTTTTTTAAATCTTGAGTAGCGGCATTCTTATGACTATTGTGCATTTTTATTGTATCAGCTCAATCAGATTGTGGGCGTTAACTGGCCAAGTACTAATGGAGATGGTTGGTCATACTGCCATTGTCTATTCAGTTGATTATCATGCATCTGGACTTATTGTCAGTGGTGGTGAAGATCGTTCTGCAAAGATATGGAAGGGTAAATGTCTTTAATGTTTGTTATTCTGATTCATATGTGATATTTTGCTTTGGAAAACTACCATGGTTCTTATTTGTGCCATAATTGTGATTTAGCTCGATTTTACCTGGCTCAGGATCAGGTTTGTGAATTTCAAGTTAAGCATGATTATATTAGACACTGATAATAGGCATCAGTTTGCTTATATTTCCTAACTATAAAATTTCTTGTAAAGAAATCTTGCATGGGTGTATGAAAGTGTTTTTAAATTACCGGAGAAATCATGTCTTGTCACAGATGGAGTCTGTGTCCAAAGCATAGAGCATCCTGGTTGTGTTTGGGATGCCAAATTTCTGGAAAATGGGGATATTGTGACTGCATGTTCAGATGGGGTTACTCGCATTTGGACAGTGCATCAGGGTAAGGTTGCAGATCCACTGGAGCTGGAGGCTTATGCTTCAGAACTTTCTCAATACAAGCTCAGCAGGTATTACCTTCTATCAATAGCCAGTGTCTTAATGACTTAATATGCACATCATTCGGTTTTGAGAATAGTGGCTCTGACTTATAACCATTCTTAAGATGTGATGTGCCTATTTGGTATTGTCATCTAGGCCATTTTCTGAATAAGTTATATTACTTTTATCTGGAAGTCTAGTACAAATATATTTCTCCTTCCTGTAATCTTTTGTTTGGTTACCATGATTTATGGTGGTTGACTGCATGTTAAATCTATTCCAGAGTTGGTTACCTTTTTCTGTGCATCTTCACTTGATACCCATTTGTTCTTTCTGTTTGTATTAGGAAGAGGGTTGGTGGATTGAAATTGGAAGATTTACCTGGACTTGAGGCTTTACAGATTCCAGGTGTGATTAATTCTCCTTGTCTCTGAAATGTTTAGCTCAATTTTATCATATTCGCTTGACGATTTTGGTGTTAGATAGAGGACAATGCTTTAATTGCTGGATGGACATTCATCTCAAGTTGAATATTAAATCTAGACATTTTTATGTTGTAAAATATCATTTTACTTGCTAATGCCAAGTAAAATTTTCTTCTGTCATGACAAACCTCAAAAACAATTTAGAATAGTTATTTATGGTAATTGAGAACAATATCTGTATAGATATACTGACTCTGCCATCCGAAAAGGTGAAAAGTATGTTTCACTGAAGTATGAACAGTATTGGCTGGTTAAAATTGTTGCGAGATGCTGTTATACAATGTTTAATATTTATTACTTTTGATCAGGAACAAGTGCTGGGCAGACAAAAATTGTCAGAGAGGGGGACAATGGTGTTGCATATTCATGGGATATGAAAGAACAGAGATGGGATAAAGTAATCTTCATTTTCATTCTGATCTGTTTTGTTTATTAACCTCATGGTCATATTCTTTGCGTGACTAAAAAACTGTTTGTTTTGTTTTAATTTCTTTTATACTGTTACATATTGAGTTTTGGTTGCTTTTTAATTGCTTGATATTATTTCAAACATTTCATGGTATGGATGTTTGTATTTGGTTGCTTAAAATTTTAGGTTGGTGAAGTTGTTGATGGGCCAGATGATGGCATGAACCGTCCTATTCTTGATGGAATTCAATATGACTACGGTTAGTATTTTACTTCTTACTTTAGCTTCTTATTTGTTTTATGTTTTCTGAAATCTTAACTCTTTTGCACTTCCCATGATGCAGTTTTCGATGTTGATATTGGGGATGGAGAGCCCAATCGTAAGTTGCCCTACAATCGTTCAGGTATATTTGTTATTCCTAGTCTTGCATTCTGATTTGATTGTTTGATAGCCGTTACCTTGTTAGAGTTCCTCCTCAACCTCAAAGCTTACACTGCTGATGTTTTTGGTATCACTTCATAATGCCCTTTTCTCTTCCAAAGTCTATGAATTTTTGTTGTCCATATAACTATGTGGTTTGTAATGATTTGTAGTTTGGAATTATCTCTTACTACTGCAATTAAGTGATGTTACGTAAGACTTCTGTCAAAATTTAGTTGGTATGGCATTTTTATTACGGGGTTAGCAGTTAGCACTGTAATATTGTATGGCTCAGGATAGAACATCTCCATTTTATGATCTTATAATATTTATGAAGTTGGCTTGTTATCATCAGTGCAGTTCTGATTATTAATTTTCCTCTGAATATCGTTGCTGAGTTTTTGCTGTGATTTGGTGCATCTCACTGTGGGTTTCTGTTTTTGTAATTTTACTGGCCTAATTTTCATCATGCTTTACTTAATTGTGCTATGTCAACTCCATCATCTCTTTCTTGATCTTTCTCTCTCTCTCCTCTTGTATAGGTTTGTTCAACTGATTATTACTGTGACTTAGCTGAAGTTTCTAAGTTGTTGGCAAGCATTATTTTAACAATTTCTGCATTACAGAACTTATTATTCTTCTACTGTGCTTAATTATTTTTGAGTTGCTTAGAAATAATGGAATGGAAGTAATGCTTTAAAGAGGAAGCTGGGGTTACAGTTGTTGGTACTTTTGCACTCATATTTTATGGTCCCATCACTGTCCCTTTCCTCCTTTAAGAACAAGTTCTTCAATGTTGTTAAATACCTGTAATGGTAATGCTTCTGACTTGCACATTGCTTTCCACAAAAGGGCTTCAATCTCAATCCATATAAATCATTTATTTGTTGACAAATTAAATCAGTCTTGTTTTCCAGATAATCCATATGATGCTGCTGATAAGTGGCTTCTCAAGGAGAACCTTCCTCTTGCTTACCGACAACAAATTGTAGAGTTTATACTACAAAATGCTGGACAAAAGGACTTCAATTTCAATCCATCATTTCGTGATCCCTACACAGGCGGTGAGTGCATTGGGTTTTGGCTCTTTGATTCATTGGACATCATAGTCCTCTCCTTGGCTTCATTATCACTTAATTAATATCCATCTGTTTCTCATTCCAGCGAATGCATATGTACCTGGACAACCATCTAGCATGTCTGGTATGTAAGAAAATTCATATTTTTCAGTCTGCCCTCGATGCGATTGTTAATTTTGTTTACCATCTCCAATGTTAAGACACTTTTCTATGCTCTAATACATTTCACCATCTTGTGCAAAACAGCGATACCAGCAAAACCTATCTTCAAGCATATCCCAAAGGTAAGCTCTTGCCGCTTTTGACTTAAAACATTGTGATTCTTTGTTCAAACGGTTTGCAGTGCATGTTTGGTTGAAATGTGCATGACAGGTTTTCTTTATATATTGTGGTTCAAAGGCTTGTTAAAATGTATGTGCGAATTAAATCAATGCTCATATATTCTTCATATGCATATTAAAATTTGGCTTGTCTTCCTTGTCGAATAACTGGAAATAAAAATGAAAAGGGAGAACCAACCTTGCGGTTGACATTGGCTTTTCTCTCCAGTTATGATTCTTTTATCTTGATTAGCTTCTTATGTTTGAATCCTACTCCGTTGAGTACTGTTATAGTATTTTCTTGATTTAATGGCTAAAATGCTGAGATGATCATGCTTATTTTTGTTGATGTTGTTTTTGCATTCTTACAGCATATTTTCTCAGATGCACATGGGTTAATGGCGTGCGTGCTCTTTTGTGTTTATTATTTCTATTATTCAATGTCAAGATTGCATTTGATTGGAACCTAGGGCTGCTGATTATATTTAATGTGTGTCATTTATTGAGTTAATTTTTGGTATCCAGTTTGTGTACTCTCTCTTCTTATTTGTATTTGTTGTTCAATATTTGGTTTTCAGAAAGGAATGCTTGTCTTCGACACTGCTCAATTTGATGGGATCCTTAAAAAGATTACAGAGTTCAACAGCACTCTATTATCTGACTCAGTAGGTTCTTTTTAAAGTCGAAATTTTTATTTAAGCTTATATATTTGTAATCTTTTCTTTGTTGCATTTGTTGCTGTTCATTATTGTTTACTCTTCACATAATGTTCACTGTTTTTATTTCCACAGCAATTGGTCTCTTGATGCATTGTTTCTTTTATTCTTGTGGAACCATCCTTTATTAATTTAAATGTAATTGGCTTCTAGATGCATGATAGTGATGTTGTGGTAGTACCTTATGTCCCACAAAAGCTTCAAGTTTGAGGTCATACAATCTTTTTGGGTTTTATTTTTATTTTTTCTGATTAGAAACAAGAGAATACCATTAAAACAACAAATGAAAAGATTTTCTGAAACCAAATAAATTTATAATTTTTAGCTTCTAATAACATATAACTATATTACAATTTTTTGGCTTCCAATAAAACAAAATTAAATTTGTTTCCTCTTTAAAATCCCATAATTAATGATCCTAGGGTCTAGGTGTCATAGATATAGTTATGTTGTATTCTGGAAAACCAAAAGCTTAGAAAATATCCTGGGCCTGATTATGATACTGTGGAGAACTTCTATCAAATGCTTTATATGATGTTCTACTGAGTGGAACATCCATCTCTATATTCCTCTAAAAGCTTTACTCTGGCATTTCCTCTTTACACTATACATTCGCGCAGTCAGATCCATTTTTTTAGCTTACACGGTTGTTTTATGCTTAAGCAATACATGTCATTCTGGCAATCAATGCAACTAAGGGAAAGAAACATATGTTGATTTTATTGGAAGCAATGTAGTATTTATATTTTCCCTTGGTGTCATAACCCTTATCTAGATGTTATTGGCTTTTAATTCCCATTTCTGCCGAAGTGGCTCACATAAAGCTCACGAGTAGCATCCTAAGCTGTGAGCCATTCTCTTTAGTGCAGTCGATGATCATGCTTTATTAATTGCTTGTGAGCCGTTCTCAAGCTCAAGTGGCTGATGTTCTCTTTAGTGCAGCAAAGCATCAATATATTTGACATGGTAGTCCCCTCAAAGTATTAAAGATTTAGCTGAAAATGTTCTGTGGTATTTAATATAATATCATTAGCAGATAACGTCATCCTTATCCACAAGGAACTTCTTCTTATTCTTGTTATGATTTTTTTTTTAACATGCTGCCTAATTTTTTCATTTTGCAAAAATTAGATATTGCCAGGTCTATCTATGTAGACAACCTGATTGCTAACTGCCTGGCCTTATTTTGCCTTTATTTATTAGTTTTGTATTTCATCATTTTTGTTCTCTGTTTATTTTGTAATAGTTTTCCTGTATAATGGATCTATTGACAATCTTTTGAAGGGAAAAAAGAACTTGTCCGTGACAGAGCTCGAGGTATCCAGAGTAGCTGCTGTTCTTAAAATATTGAAGGATACATCACACTACCATTGTAGTAGTTTTGCAGATGTTGACATTTCTTTGTTGTTGAAATTGCTAAAAGCATGGCCACCAGCAATGATATTTCCAGGTTTATGCTGGTACTATTAGTCTGGTGTTGTTCATTGAGCTTCTTAAAATTCTAGTTCTTTATGCTACTGACTTGATGATGCAGTCAATTTGTAAAGTTTTAGTCTTTGTTGGCGTTTAAATTGATTGTCCCATAGTTGTTATGTGCCAGTGCTGATAAGTTCTCTTTTACATACCAAGGATATTATTTTTGCTCACTTTCTAAACGTTGTGCCTTCTACTTCTGCAGTCATTGATATTCTGAGAATGATCATCCTGCATCCTGATGGAGCAAGACTACTTCTCAAGCACGTTGAAAATCAAAATGGTATTAGACATAGAACATTACCCTTATACATGCTTAGTTTTTATCTGAAAATTTATTGTCTACAATTTGATGGTATGGTTTAGCTATGCCATAATGGATGACAATTTTATTTTGTTGATAACCCTGGAATAAACTTGTTGATGAGGCCACATTACCTAGATATTTGGCATTTAAGTTTATATGTGCTGTTAATACTATTTTGGACCCATACCTATTTGCTTAAACTTTGGAGTTAATGGTTCGTAAAATATAGTATCGGAGTTGGGTCAACCAAGAGGTTGTGCGTTCAAATCCCCCCATTATGTTAAATTATTACACAAAGCGAGTCAGTGTGTCCTTATGTGTATTTGGAATTGCTTGTGTATTAAGATCCGGGCAGCAATTCCTTTACTTGAATTTTTTGTGCTGGGGGGATGTTAGAGTTGAAATATTAAACGGTGCCCCTTCCTACCAGCTTAAGGTTCTAAGGATAAATGGTTAGTCAACATCTGGATGCAGTTCCTAAACATGCTCATTTGAAGTGCAGTGTTAGTTATGTTTTGTGTATCTTTCTTTGACATTTCTATTGATTTGAGTTTGTTCTTACTGTAAACTTTAATGCTTTACACAGATGTTCTAATGGAAATGATTGGGAAAGTAACATCAGATCCTGCACTTCCTGCAAATCTTTTAACCAGCATTCGCACTGTGACTAATCTGTTCAAGAATTCATCCTACTACAACTGGCTACAAAAGCATCGCAGTGAGGTAAGAATTCCTACTCTACTGTTTTGTTTTGAGCTTATATTATGTATAGGAACACGGTAATGATTGATGGTTGAATAACTTCAAAATGTTTCTTGAAAGATCATTTTAGTTTGATAACTTTTTATTTTTGATACCAGCAAAGTTGAAGTTTGATAACTAAACATAGAAAAGAGTCTTTGAGTGCCTGTGTTTTTGTTGGACTTACCTGGCCTGCAGATACTGATGTTGGCCCTTACCTAATAGCTTAAAGCTTTTGAGTCAAGTGGCAATGAAGATGGTCTTAGAACTATCGTCCTGTGTTTAAAGCCCATTCTCACTGTCTCAATTAATTCCAAAAAACATTCTCATTCAAATTAAATCCTGGTCAATTTCCTGGTTCCTGCTCTTGATCTTGTTGGATCCACCTTCCATGTGAGGGGGCTTGTTGGACTTGACTTCAAATACTATTGTTTAATAACTTAAGCTTTTGGGTCAAGTGGTTGCCCTAACAATTTTAAGTGATTATCATGGAAAGGTCTGCATTTGTTTCATGCTGAGCATGTCTCTCCTTTTGATGATAGTTTCAGTTTTTCATGTTCTGATATATTGTTTTATTTATTTTTTATAAACCATGCAGATTCTTGATGCATTTTCAAGTTGTTATTCATCTCCCAATAAGAATTTGCAGTTGTCTTATTCTACCTTGATACTCAAGTAAGTATTTTATTTCAAATAGCACATATTTTTGGATATTATTTTTCGGATCAATTCATAAATAGAACTTGTTTAGCTGATGCAAGATAGTCCCCATAATACATTCACAGGGGATTTCTCAATCCAGCTCCTCCAACTGTCCAACTCTTCTGTTTACCCTCTTTACTGGAACTTTCCACTTAATTCAGCTGTACCAAAGGTCCTTCAGCAGTATTAAACTGATGGTTGCTAGAACCAGCCTCAATTTGATACTGAAGGATATTAGGGATGTTATTGTTGTGTTTCTTGCAGCACCAAAGCTTCCAATGAAAGCTGTCATGACAAACATTAGGATCTGCAACCTGGACAAACAAAAACCTTTAGGCAGAGTGAAGATATGAAAATAATATCCACTTCATTTAGAATAAGTACTCAGAAATTGAAAGTGTAGTAGTTAGTGAATGGAAATGCTTCTTTTGTATGCTGTATGAAGAGAATTCTGATTTTTCTCATCAACTTATTCTACTTTGTGGAAACGTACTTGTGGACAATCACAGTGGTTGTCCACAAACAATACCCATACTTGTAGTCTGTCTCTTCATCTTGTCAAATTTGTTATATTTGGCTCATGCAGGAAAGGAAAGCAGCCTGCATCTAACTGAAATTTATAACTTTTAGCGTATTATGATTTCTGAGCTCCATACAAAGTGCACCATAGCTTTTACTTTGTAACTGGTCCAGTTTTGGATTGTTCTTTGAGTTCTATGTCATTACTTGTGTACTTCACAGTTATGCAGTGCTGTTAGTTGAAAAGAAGGATCAGGAAGGTCAATCTCAAGTTCTTTCAGCAGCCCTTGAGGTAATTCCTGATTTTGTTGTCTCTCAACACATTTCCAGATAGAAGTGTTTTCTCATCTTATTTCTGATGTAATGCCTGAGGGAAAAAATGATCTGGAACTCAGAGCTGTATCTTTTTTCCTACTTTGAGATGAATTTATTCATTTTCAATGTCATAAATTTTGTTCTCATCTTTGTTATTCACAGATTGCTGAAGAGGACAATATAGAAGTTGATTCAAAATTCCGGGCTTTAGTTGCCATTGGAACACTGGTATCTTCTTATAACTTACATTTATATCCGTGCTTAGAAGTAATGGTCATATGAATTTAAAACAGCTTTGTTCAATTAGATTTTAATGGTCATTTTTTCCAACCGTCATATAATGAAATCTACTAGAAGGTTGCTTTGTGTAAATCTCTTCTTATTATTCTATTTGTTTATTATTATTATTATTTTTTAAGTTCATTATATAAAGTTCAAACTTCTTATATTTGGTGTGGTAAACGAAGTTTGAGCTGAACTGAGATTCTGGCATGGAGTGTTTTGTTCACTTGTCTCACATTCTGGCTGTCAAATGTGTGTCTTGTGCTGTTTCCTATATGAAAAAGCACTTCAGCAGAACCTACATCATTTGGTGAAACATTGGTGTCCGGTGATTTCAAAGTGGGTGCACCACCCACTATGCAGATGAAAATATGTATTTTTATGTGATGTGTGGAAGATATGCTAGGAGGAAGACTTTGAGAGCTAATATATATTTGTATGTGATATTTGTGGTTTCATAAAGTGAAAACGTGGATATGTTAGATTGTATAGGTCAACTTTAAAATAGTGTTATCAGATGCTTGTGTTGGATTGTAACTTGATTCATTTTTGTATTATATTTCCCCTGGTGAGCTGCCTGTTCTCTATATAGTAACGCATTTTCTGTCTGTCCTAAAAAAGATGCTTCAAGGGCTTGTTAAACAAATAGCTTTGGACTTTGATGTTGGGAACATTGCAAAACTTGCAAAGGCTTCCAAAGAGGCTAAGATTGCTGAAGTAGGAGCTGATATTGAAATGTTAGCAAAACAGAGTTGAACAACTGGTGAGTGGTTTTTTCTTAGCTAACACATTTGATGCGTGTGACTCAAGTGCATGGAAGCATGCTTATGTGTTGTTGCACCTGTGCAAATGTGTGTGTTTGTGTGTTATCTATCCTGGGTCAAGCTTCCAGTTCCACCATTATTTGTGGCTTGTTCAGAGTTGGGGGCCTGAACGGAGGATTTAGCCTTAGAGCTGACAAAAAAGTTTGTTTGGTCATTTCCAGAGATTGATGATTGCAGGCAGGTCATGTTGTACCCGCTAAATTTCACTCCTTTTTTTAATTCCGTTTGTGCAGGGTTGGGAAAATGTCGGAAGCCAAATAGGGAATTGATGACATGAAGACGGATGGTGAGGTGGTTGATTAAACTGTTGATATCTCTGCATGGATTACAGCAAGATACAATACACAGACAGTGCATTGCATTAAGCGTTTATCAATCAACGAATGTAGAGCCTCTAATGACCCTAACAAGGCATTCTCAGTGATTCTTGCTCTATTCTTTTCTTTCTCTACTCCATTGAAGTACCGGTTTATGGTACAAAAATTCCATCCCTGTTTTTAGGATTCAATTGTACCAGATGTGCTGATGTAGATGAAAACCATTTGCAAATGGTTCCACTAAAACCATCAGAAGTAACAATTTATTGAGTAGAAAATTCTGTGTCACTACTGCATGCATCCTCTCCTGGTTTGAGCTCTTATGAGCATACTATAAAGATTTTATTCATTTTTTTTTATAATAATTGTAAAAGATATAATTGTAGATTTTTATCTCATAATCACTAGTAGTAAGTAAATTTGAAGGGAGGGAAATACAAAATTAGAGTTAATAACAAATTTCATCTCCACTTTGCATAGAATCTTTTGTCACTCCACAACAACATTCTATTCAACTTGATGCGAACATTTCTCTGCTTCAAATGCCAATGTCTGGGTGCAATTCTCTTCCCCAAACTAAATGCAAAATACTGAGGGAACTCCTTCAATTCCTCCAAACTCCTCCCCATCTCTACCGCTAAAAACTCAAACTTGATCCTCAAATGATCTTCAATATTGTACCCGAAAATGGCCGGCATTCTCGCACAAAATTCCTTTGCCTCTTCATGACTCAACCCTATGCTCCTCAGGAACCTTAATGTCTGCTGCAATTTATGCACTCTCGTGTTCAAAAGATGAGCATTTAACGTACTGGGCACATTCAGTTTCTTCACCCCAAGTTTCCTAAGGTAATCAAGGGTTGGCTTAAGACAATATTCAACATTTGATGTAAGAACACGAGGGCAACCGATAATCAAACCGCGTCTTTCTTCAACTGAAGCATGCAAATCCGTGATCAAGAACTCGAAAACAGGTTCAATCTCAGACGGGTCAAAGTTAAGGCTGAAAAATTGAGGGCAGAGATAAGCAAGTCGAGAGAAGTCGGCGTTGACCAGGCCCTTGGATTTGAAGAAGTCCATGGTGGAGAGGACTTGTGTGACAACTTCTGGGGAGGGAAGCTTGTGAGGTTTTGTCTTGGGATCAATGACGCCGATGGCTTTGAGGTACCGGAGATTTTCGCTGTGAGAGGTCTTGAATTTGAGGTAAAGAGGTGGGTTTTGAGAGGAAGAGGGTGAGTGAAGATTCGAGGTCTTGGTTTGAGAGTAGGAAGAAACAATGGGGAGGTGAAGAGAATGCAGTATAGCCATTGCCTCTTGTTTTAACTGACTGGAAGTGAAGCTGCTCGTGTGGTCGTTATTCAGATATCAGGTAAAGGAGATTGAAGTAGGATTTCCATCTGACAACGACATGCCATCCTCCTTTAGACGACATGTCGTCTTTAAATTTGCGTTTACCCGTCGAATTTCGCTGCAATGACGAAGATATTTTGTATCTAATAGCGCTCCTAATCACTCTTAGTGCTGACATGGCTAGCGTTTATTGGTCCGTCATCCGTACGAACGCTGCACCAACAAATATCTTATTTACGGATAAACTAACACCAACCGTCATTACACGCTTAACTGGCACTTCTATCTGAAACCTGCACCGAAACTGAAAAATCCCAGTTCCAAATTCTACATCAATGGAAACTCTAAACTCAATCAGTACTCCAAGCCCATCTCCACCCAGAACTCACTTGCTCAAAACTCCTCTTCTTCACTCTACATTCAATCCCCATGTCTACCCTCTCTTCAACAAAAGAATTACTCTTTCTTTCACTATTTCCTGCAAGCTTAAAACCTCTCAAGATGTCAAAAAGAAGGAGAAAGTATCCAAGAAGATTGTGTTATCGGATTCATCACCACCACCATTGAAAAATGATGAAGTTTCAACGAAGTTGGAGAAGAGGGGAGGAGTTCTTGGGCTGATTAAGAGGTTGCCTAGAAGGGTATTGTCTGTTTTGTCTAATTTGCCTTTGGCAATTGGGGAAATGGCTGCTATTGCTGCTCTTATGGCTGTTGGTATGTTGCTTTACTCTTTATCTTCTTCTCTTTCTTTGTTCTGTTTTGTTGCTGCGTTCTGGTTGTGATTAGTGAATTGGGTATATAGTTTTGGTGTGGATGAAAGTAGAACTGTTGCATGGCTTTGGTCTAACATTGCTGTCAGTTTTATTATTTTTGTCGTACATTTGATTCCATAAGGTGAAGTCTATGCATCAGACCGGCATGATTAATAAATAGCGTCTGTTCTAAATAGTGTTAAAAAGGAAGTTTAAGCAGATGCTTTGAAATTCACATAGGATTTGTTGGTATCATTTAGCATCTCTATTGACAACTGAAGCAAATAGGGGAGAAGGGCTTAAGTAGGTGGCCTTAGATGATTTTACTGAAGTATATGAACGGTTGCCATTTGAGAAACAACATTGATCAAATAATGAATTTACTTATATATGCTATTTGGTATATTTAATCCTAACAGTGAGCTATGTATAATTTCTGTAGCAAGAGCAATTAAATATCATTGTGTCAAAACCTTCTTTTGCTAAATGTGGTTTTAACTTTATTACTGTCAATGGATGCGTGTGGATGCATGTTTGAGCTTGGCTTCATTGGTTGTTTCGTACTCTTTATTGCTGAATCCTAATGCTTCACTATTGGAAATTGGCTTTTTGTGCATGCAATGCTTTTGCAGGTACTGTGATTGAGCAAGGTGAGCCACCAGATTTCTATTTCCAGAAATACCCTGAAGATAATCCTGTGTTGGGATTCTTCACTTGGAGATGGATTCTCACACTTGGATTTGATCACATGTTCTCATCTCCCATTTTCCTTGGACTGTTGGTTCTCATGGGACTATCACTCATGTCCTGCACTTATACAACACAGATCCCCCTGGTTAAAGTTGCAAGGAGGTTTGATTATTTCGGCCGAGATCATTTACTGTATGACTAGGGATGAGTTGGATAAGCTTTCTGTTAACCCAACTACATGAATATATGCAGATGGAATTTTCTGCATTCTGCAGAGGCTATTCAAAAGCAGGAATTTTCAGATACTCTACCAAGAGCATCTATTCAAGATTTGGGCGTTATTCTGATGGGTGCAGGATATGAGGTTATCATTTTAAATCCTTCTTACTTTGTTTCTTTCATATGTTCTTTATCCTTTGTAATGTCTTACTTGCTATGTTGCAAATGAATGAACCTATTCTGTGCAGAAATGGGATTTGATGTCCTTTTTCTTGGTACACTCCAGACTTGCAGTTTTAACTGCATTAATCATCATGACCTTGGCTTCTAGATTGAGATTTCAGCATTAACAGAAATGAGATGTGTGTCAAATATAGTTGGCAGGATTCTTGCTTATGCGCACCTGGGATTTTTACTTCTGCAACTTGGAGATTGACTATTACTTGAGTCATATGAATTTACTGACAGGCTTGTTTAGATGCTACCTATCATCATAATAGATTATTTGTTTTATGCAAATAAAAAAAAAAAGGCATTATGTGATTTCACTATGCATCCTCATGTTCCATTTGGTTGCATAATGTGTTTGCTCAAACCTAAACTGCTATTGATTAGTCAGCACGGATATCAGTTTGGTTCCTCATACGGTGCCACCTTATATGAAAGATTTCCTTCTCGTCACTTTTGGTTTCAATGAATACAGGTATTCTTGAAAGGGCCATCTTTGTATGCTTTTAAAGGGCTTGTTGGTCGGTTTGCCCCTATCGGAGTACATTTAGCAATGCTGCTGATAATGGCAGGTGGAACTCTTAGTGCAACTGGGAGCTTCAGAGGTTCAGTTACTGTTCCACAGGGGCTGAATTTTGTTGTAGGTGATGTGTTAAACCCAAATGGATTTCTTTGTACTCCAACTGATGCTTTCAGCACCGAGGTTCATGTCAATAAATTCTACATGGACTACTATGACAGTGGAGAAGTAGGTTTTACTTTTCTCGTCTTATAACTCATATGGAGGGAGTGCAACTTATTATAGCAGTTCTAGTTATTTTTAAAGACTTCATCTGATCAAGATTTCATGAAAATTTGCTTTGAAATACCGTTCTCTTTTTAATCCTCCCATGTGACCCCCAAAAATTCTTTGGTTCAAATGCCTTGTTTTCCTCAAACATATATCTCTTGTTTTAAAGAAAGATGCTGCAAGTCAGAGTGTGGGTGCTCTGTCATGGGATGGACCTTGTTTTGAAATTATTTAATTATGAAAAATATCTCTTCGCAGCCTTTTTTAGCTTTAGATTCCTAAATTGTGGTGTTTTTCTTTACATTTTAAGTTTTTTTCTCTTGGTTTTTGTTATAGGTGAAGCAGTTCCACACCGATCTTTCTCTATTTGACCTTGAGGGGAAGGAGGTGATGAGGAAAACAATTAGTGTAAATGACCCTTTAAGGTATGGTGGGATCACTATATATCAGACAGATTGGAGTTTTTCTGCTCTACAGATACTTAAAAATGGTGAAGGACCTTTCAATTTGGCCATGGCACCTCTACAAGTCAATGGAGACAAGAAGCTTTTTGGGACCTTCTTACCCATTGGAGATGTCAATTCTCCTAATGTCAAGGGAATGTATGTATTTCTTTCTCACGAATATCTGTAGGAAAGAATTCAGAGAGTTAATACTCACTTGTCTTTCATTTGAAACTTTTACTAGATTACTAAACACTTTGTTCCTTCTTCCTATTGAGTTTAGTTCAATGCTTGCTCGTGATCTGCAATCAATTGTCATATATGATCAAGAAGGGAAATTTGCTGGAGTCAGACGACCTAACTCTAAGCTTCCAATTGATGTTGATGGCACAAATATTGTTATTGTAGATGCCATTGGGAGTACTGGTCTTGACATGAAGGTGGCAACGTATAAATATTAAGTACAGAACATTTTGAAATTGTTATTTCATTGTACAACTTTCAAGTATATCAGAATTAAAAGCTTGTTATTTTCAGACTGACCCAGGAGTGCCAATTGTGTATGCTGGTTTTGGTGCTCTAATGCTCACAACTTGCATCAGTTACTTATCTCATGCACAGGTGAAATTTCTATTTCTATTATTGGGTTGACTGTATATGTTTTGAAATAGAATTATACGTGTGAATTCGTTCTAGGTCAAAAGTTGCTCAAATGTTAGCTTCTAATGTTACTTCTGTCAATATTATTTACACCATGATTTTCTGGCTTATCATTTGGTTTCTTATGTTCATTTGTTTTTCTTCTCTGGTCAACCTAAAGATATGGGCCTTACAAGACGGTACTTCAGTGATTGTCGGAGGAAAGACTAATCGAGCTAAGGCTGAATTTCCAGATGACATGAATCGTTTGCTTGACCAGGTTCCAGAACTAGTTGAATCATCTCTTTCCAAGCAATCTGATGGCATTAGTGGCTAGTTTCCAAGGCATTTCATGAAACATACTAGCGACTTTTAGGCAGCTTTTCATAAGCTACTTTTTTGGATAGTATCGACATCAAACCAAGGTATTGTACCCATGAAATGTGATCATCCAGCTTGACAAATTAGCAAACAACATCTTCAGAACTCGATTCATCAGCAGACTCAAAACAGCTTGTGACAGAGTGAGTTGAAACTATGTTTGAGTGTAGAAATTATACTATGGTTTCTGGGATCAAATTCAGTTCCCAGTATTAAGATTATTTAGTTATGTTTCCCTTTATTTCCAGGTTTCATATTCATTACTCTCCAAATATTGTACTGAACATGGATTATTACTTCAAACTTCAGATTATGAAAGATTGATACCGGGGATCCAATACCATTCTTTATGATTGACTTTGCTTTTTGTGCTTTGTTCTTTTTCACTGTGACACTGGGATTGTCATTTCTCATTTATTCCCCTACTTCAGTCAAAATCTTATAATAGAAAGTCCTGTATAGTATTGGTGTTAGGAGACAGTCTAATAAAATTATGTCATATATTTCAATTATTTATTTATTTATTTAATTACTATTATAATTGTTTTGTTTAAAATAACTACAATTTCAATAAAATTCATGAAATATGTGATAATATTATTGTTAGATGAATGTAGTAATGAATAATGATGTGATACATATGATGTCATACCGTGATCAATGAAATCTCACAACTGGCACATGCATTAATGGAGAAAACTGGTGAGAAATATTTGCCATGGAAGAAATCGAGGACGAGACTGCTGCATTAATGGAGAAAAAGCAGCAGCCATTCGAGATAGAAGGAAAGATGCTGGAAGACGGTGATGTGGGCAATCAGAAAAACTTGAGAAGAAGAAATTGGAATGAATCAAAGAAGATATGAGAAATAGCCGGTCCTGTCATTCTAGCATCAGGATCTGAATTCCC
This sequence comes from Swietenia macrophylla, assembly GCA_032401905.1. Classification (NCBI taxonomy): domain Eukaryota; kingdom Viridiplantae; phylum Streptophyta; class Magnoliopsida; order Sapindales; family Meliaceae; genus Swietenia; species Swietenia macrophylla. Next base: position 4,622,666 of record CP135564.1, read on the forward strand.
CATTACATTTGTAACAGCTGCCTTCGTCGGTCACCTCGGAGAAATTGAATTTGCAGCTGTCTCCTTCGTTCAAAATGTCAATGAAGGCTTTGTATACGGTATCATGGTGAGTAGCACTCAGAATTCCGCCCTCGACGATTTACTTGCACTACAGAAATGAATGCATGTGACATCGAACTTAAAGTTTGTAATGAAAATGCTAATTGCATAGAGATCCTGATATGATGAATTCTGTAATCTTACTCCCGTAATATGATTGAAAGCCAATATACTGAAGAATTGAGTTATGTTTCGTTAGAATTTGGGCAGAATATTAATTTCTTTCTTTATTGGGTATCATGTGTTGATAATTAGCCGGGGATGGGGAGTGCTCCGGAGACACTTTCCGGTCAGGTTGTTGGTGCTGGACGATTTGACATGCTGGGAATTTATTTGCAAAGATCATTTATCTTTACAGGCGTTACAGCGTTGTGTTAAAACACCTTGTTCTGTCTTTGCATCACCATTTTTCAGCTTCTACGCCAAGACAAGGAAATTTCTACAATCTCAAATCAGAGTTTGGATCATGATTATGATTTCAGTGGTAGCGTTGATAATTCATGTAGTTTTATATTGGATTCCGGTGACAAAGCTCAAGTATGGAATTGCTGGTGCTGCCATAGCTGGGAATATTGTATTTTCCAATCGCATGGACTGGCTCTTCCTTTATGGCTTTCAAATCATTAGCCGGTTTTGTCAAACTCTCACTTGCATCAGCTGTAATGTTATGGTAATTAGTACTGGGGAGTTCAGATATTTAATAGAAAACAGTATGCGATTTCATCTTTTTGATACAATATATCAACCTGTTTATGGTAACAGCTTGGTGCTTCCGTATTATACAACAGTTATTATTATGGTAGGATGGTCAAGGCATCCAGAAATTGCAGTAGATGCCATTTCCATCTAGTAAGCTTTCTGTTTCTATGCCTTGAGCCTGCTTACCAAATCCCATTTCTTTTTCTTTCTCATGGTTTTAATACGGCAGCATGAACTTGCAACGCTGGACATTGATGATTGGTTTTGGTGTCCATACAGCAATCAGGTCAGTCACTGTTATCTTTGGAATTATATCTACTGATTTACAACTATAATCACATCCTGAGCATCATATGTTTGCACTGGAATGATTTCTTAACTGGACAACATCGTCAAACAATTAACCATTGAATGGCAAAAAAACATACCATTGGTTTGCAAAATAGGTTTATGATTGAACTTTTGTATCATCAGAGCAGAACCATTAATGAAAGCAAATTTTATCATCACAGAAGTAGTTGATGAAACCATAAAGTACTACAAACACGTGCAGCATTTGTTGTGTTGGTGATCATAAGTACCTATGCTCATTTCCTGAATTGATTTTCTTGAAGGGTGCGAGTGTCTTTTGATCACAAATGTCTGCATTCTTCAGAATTTTTTTGGCTGTTTTAATTTAAATTTTGTGTATTATATATTCTAAATTTTATATTCTATATTTTAATTTTTTTTTTATATATTATTAGTTTCAAATTTTACGAATATAAGACACGTAAAATATATATTAACCAAGTTTCCGCTCCACTCCATCAAATCAAATCTTGGGTATTTACAATCAGGGATTCATTGAACATCTTGTATTCGTAAATTATGTATTTTACAATTTGTACGTTTTGAAAGATTCATACCATGAATCCGCATGCTGACAAAAACATTCAATTATTAAGAAAACGACTGCCCATGTGTATTGCAAGACATAATTCGGTTACACGAGTTCCTTGAGTTTTAAATATTGCAGGCACGAGAATCATTCAACTTTTTTTATATTACATAACTACAAGAATTCAACGTTACATGGGGCAGAAAATGACAGAGATCATACAGAGCACGGCTTTTAGCTATGCATTGACTAGTCATTACAATCACACCGAAATTGATTAATAAATACTGTGTGTGCGTTGACCTAAGCTTATGCTAATTGCAAGAGTTCTTCCCGTTTGAGGTCGAATAACTTTAGCAGGACATCTTCAACAACCTGTGTAAATCCAAGATGAGAAACTATATTTACCATTTGTTTAATCTGGCATAGCTTTTACTATTAGCTGTATTACCAAGTTTACAAGGTCAGAAATAGGGTGTTCTATAGCACAGACACAGAAAAATAGGGCCTCTGTTTTATGGGGAAAGAGAATTACCTTATCAGGGGTTGAGGCACCAGATGTTACACCGATTGTGACACAACCCTCTGGTAGCCAGTTTTCTTTCTCAACCAGCTCTCCATGCTAGACAACACATCAATGCACAGTAATTAGACAAATGCAATATTTGAAACATGAAAATCATTTCACTTTTTTCTTTTTCCCTGTATTGAGCTGATAAATTTAAAAATTTGTCGGGTGTAGAAAACTCAATATATTCACATGTACCATCAATTTATATGCTATTCTGTTTCCTGGGCCTATTCTCTTCTCACTGTCAATCCAGTAGGAGGGAATCCCACGGGCTTCTGCAATCTCTTGAAGGTGTGAGGTATTGCTTGAGTTCCACCCACCAACTACTAACATAAGATCCAGCTTTTCCTCAACCAGCTTATACATCGCATCTTGTCGCTCCTGAAAAAAATTTGTAAAAATATATATATATATATATATATTTAGCATAAATTTGACCAGCACCAAACAGATCAGTAGATAACTTGCAGTTTCACTTCTGTATATGTATTGCCGGGTGGATCTGCTTTGGTTGTTAGAAACAAATCTGTGGTTTGCTTCAATGTATAAGTTCAACCTAGGTTTTTATTAGGAAATATGAAAAGACATGCAAGGTACAGTATCTTCTATAATTCAGAAAATTAAGAAAAAATGAAAAAGAAAAACCATGAACAGGGAACAGAAATTACTTGAGTAGCATCACAAATTGTGTTGAAGCTTAAGAAGTGTTCATTGACAATTTCTACTCCATATTTGCGCATCATGGTCTTCTCTACTAATTTTCCTGTAAAAATGAAATTAACTTAAATGCCAGAGGTCAAACTTTCAATCATGGAACAGATTGAATGACATGGCATGAAATGCAACTAACCAATCTCTTCTGTTTCGCCCTTGAGCATAGTTGTTTGATTTGCAATGCCCACTTTTATCAGGTCAATGTCTGGATCAAACCCTTCTGATACAGCAAACTTAAATTTCTGCAGGCAAGAAAAAAATTATCTAAATATCTACAGAAATCCCTAAAGTTGCCGACAATCATGGTCAAATAAGCAATAAACTTATACCTCAAGGAATGCTTCTTTTGTGGAGCTAGATCCATTGAGTTCACCCCCAAGAATGTAATCGCAAACATATGTAGCCTGGATTAAATTATAATTAAAAACATTACCATGAGGATCTCCTTTTACTCGTACAGTTTTTCCAGAAAAATTATGAATTATTGCAGGAATCAGAATACTAGACACTTTCTGAACGTACCTCTTTCATATCCTTGACAACGATATAATTTCCTGCAAAAGATGAGGTTGCTACAGTTTCCTCGTGAGCATATTTACCATGAATAATTGAGGTGTAGTCTCCCTTCTTATGCTTCTCAACAGTATTCCAGACCTTCACAAAAGAATTTAAACATATATGTAACATCAACATGAAGATGTATTAAAGAAATAAATAGGCAAAAGAATAATCATAATAACAGCTGATCATTCTCAGCTAAGGGTACCTTAGATACCCAAGGGCAAGTTGTATCAACAATCTGAACATTTTTGTCATTCAAAGTCACCATTTCTTCCACTGCAGCTCCAAATGCAGGCAAAATCACAACATCACCCTTGTTTACAACGTTGAATTGCTTCTTCCCTTCTTTAACAGGAATATTTTGAACTTCCATCTCCTCTAACCGCTGCCATATTACAAAACAATAAATAAAAATCATGAATCAATGAATCAATGAATCAATGTAAAAGAGTAACACTTTCATATATATTGATTCAGGATAATCCAATCAAAGTACCAAAACTGACATCTGTATCCTCAAAGAAAACTATCTGTAAAATAGACAAGAAAGGCTGGGAACAGAATATCTAAGAACTACTTACAATCCATAACCATAAACACGATTAACTTAACAAACAAGAAAAAAATATTCCTAATCCAAGATCATTAGGCAAGCTGGAGTAGTCTTTTAGAACCTTGTTAACAGTTGGATTGTGAATAATTTCATTGGTAATCCAGATCTTGTCGTCAGGAAACTGTTTTCTTGCTTCATAAGCAATCTGCACAGCACGCTCAACTCCCCAGCAAAAACCATATGCTTCTGCCAGCTTCACTGTGACGTTTCCCCAGGTATACGAGTTACCATTCTCCTTCAATGTCTTTATGATATCACCTGATAAATTTTCAATACAATCATCAAATTAAAACTAACTCCAAATAGAAATACTTAGATTTCAACATATCTCTCTTAACGGTATTATAATATTTGTTAACCACAGAATCACGCTGAGTTGATAATTTTAGTTTGTTTCAGCAAATTAAACTAAAAGATAAAACGCTGTTTGATTGTCAAGAAACAATTCAGATTAATAATTTCATTTCTTAGTGAATAAACAAAAATGAAAATCAAATTCACATAGTGATCTTCCTTCTCTCTTTCTAATTGTACACCTATCTCAGCAACCAAACATAATCCATAAACCAAAATTGATCTTTGTTTTCTCATTAAACAAAAAATAAAAAACAAGTAAAACTTACTCGTGTACTCTTGATTCATGAGCTCCATAGTCTCTTCTTTATGGCCAAATCCTTTCCGATTATAATTCTCACTTCTCGTCAGCTTATGCCGAAACTGTTTGGCGTCAAAAGCAGCAGACTCTTTACTTGCACATCTAATGACGACAGGCTTCCGGCTCCTAAGAGCCAAAGCTCCGGCCCGATTATCGCGATAACCTAGGTCCGTGCGAGCGCAGATGCGGAAAAGTTGCAGAGTAGTCGCCATGAGAGTGCGAGAGAGTGAAGGAGAGTTAAAACGAACCCGTTTTAGCGGAAACGTTGGACTGAATGCCAAGGGCGCGCAGGCAGGCGCGCATTATATCCTCACATCATCTCGTGTTCCATTTTTTCTTATTTTAATTTAATTTTAATTACTTATTTTTGGAATGTTTTGTCGTTTTGATGACTAGGATCATTCTACAGTGATTCCTTCCTTATCATGTTTTGTCGTTTAATAATTTTAATAAAATTAATATCCGAAAACGTGCTTCGTGTTAATTAAAGATATTATTAAATAAATAAAAATAATTTTAAAAATAGTCATAATTTGGTGGCTTAGTATTATTTAAATCTAAAATTAAATAAATAATTAATATAAAATTTAAAATATATAATAAAATTTAAAATAAAAATAAAAAATAGTAAATAATTTTTAATTTTTAAATATATAATTTAAAGTATAAATAAATAAATACTATAAAATTATTTAAAAAAATCTGAAATGACCGTAGGACTTTAAATTCGCCTAGTGTATTATGTGATGGACATGTTTAAACAGTGACCTCTAACATCAAATCAACGAGAAACACATGGCGAATTCAAAGTCCAACTGTCACTTCCGAGTTTGCCTCGTTCAACCAAATGTTTGAACGCCTTTTTAGTTCCTAAGACTCATCGTCCGATTCTCACGTGTTAGACATAAAATATGTTCAATTACTTTTTATTTTTATATTTATATTTTCAAATTTTATATTATATATTTTAAATATTCTATTAATTATTATAATTTTTATATTTTATATTATTTATTTAAAATTTTATATTAATAAATATAACGTATATAAAATATGTGCATTATAACTAAATTTTTATTCAAAAGCGGCTTTAGGAACAGGCAATATAGCCGACTAATTAAATTTTAAAATTTAACTCAAAATTAAAACCATAAAAAACATAAGAATTCTATTTTAAGAATTTGTCAAAAATAAATTAAAAAATAATTTTTAAATATAAAATAATAATAATAATAATATAAAAATAAAAATAAGAACAATTTCTATTAAAAGATTAAAATTTATCTGTGATTGCAATTATTAAATAGATTTGGATGTTTTGATTCATAGAACAATTTTATTCATAAAGAAGATTAATTCAAATTTTAAAAAAATTAAATAATAGGCACATAATTTCATAATATGATTAATCTCTCAAAATTTCTCTAATTTTTCAAGAATATTCAATTACCCCCTCACATTATCTTCGTTAGTGTTAAAAGTTATTTTTTGAGATCTTTTATATATTGACTTTGATTATTTCTGAGTCTAGTAATAATCTCGTAAGAAAAATAAATGAAAATCTATTTTATGATATGTTAAATTTAATTAATATTATTTTTATTTTTATATTTTAATTTAAATTGCTTGTTATAGAGGTATCAAGTAGATTGAGTTTGAAATTTATTAAGGCCAAATGGGTTGGGGTTCATGAACTCTATTAGACCACACTTTTTTTTTGTCGGGCCTAATTTTTATGTGGGAAGTCGACCCAACCCTTCTTATTTGATACCTTTAACTTGTTGTAAGCTTAATAATAATATGATATAAACACCATTATTTATATAGGTTTAAATATTTTTAAATTAATTGTGTAACTAAAATTCATGCTTTTATAAATATTTTTAAAAAAAAATTATTATTTTATTAATCATATTTGTTGTTCATTTCAAAATTAATTTCGAAATATTATATAAAAAAAATGATGTTCTTAAAGGGTTATCTATTGCAAATAAACCTTTAACAACATCTGTTTTTTTAGGAAACTGAAAAATGAAATTTATTTCTAAGTTTTAATTTATTCTTAGAGGATGATTTTTATTGTTAAAAAAAGAGAGAAATAAATAAAAAATGAAGGAGAATTTAACAAAAAAATTACAAAAAATATTTCAACATCTTATATGATTATTGAAGAGTATTTTAATAAATATATTCAGAAAATAACTTTTAACAATAATAAAGATAACGTGAGAGGGTATTCTATATTTTAAAAAAATTAAGGTAGATTTAGCATATACGCTTTTCTCTTCGTTGTTATAATTAACAATGATTTAAAATGTTCCTAAGATTTTAATCCATGAAGTTGAAATTTTTATTAGTATTTTTGTTACTTTTAGAGCATTATCATGTACTTTATGTTCATAATACCTAAACTTATTTCAATATTAACGAAAAAATAATAATTTTTTTAAAAAATAAAATCTTCATTTAGTCATGTAAATTTTTATCACACATACAATTTGTAAGAATTTTGTCATATAAATTTTATTTTTATATGTCCTAAAACATGCAAAATAAATATTTTTTTCTCCTTATGAATTTTATTTATTAGTATTGCAATTTTTTTTAATTATGACAGGCTATTTTTAAAATTTTTATTTACTATTACCTCTTACTTTTTTAATTTAATAGAATTATAAAAAAATTAAAATATTAGAAATAATTTAATAAAAAATTGAGTTCTTTTTTTTTTCTTTTTATTAATCATCTTCTCACACAAGACAAGGGAACGAGGTAGTGGACATTATTTTTTTGGATAATTTTCAAAAGAAAATTAGAGTTAGAAGTAAGAGGTAAAATCTTAGATTTTTGTTATTTTTAGACCGAAGTTTTAATTTAGATTTATTTTAAGAAAAATTCAAAAAATTTTTGAAAATAGCAAAAAATTAGTATATAATTATTAATAATTATATCTTATTTTTCTTGTGATTATGATTAAAACCAATTGAGCTTAAGATTTTTTTTTTTTAAACTAAATGTAAATGATACTAGTAATACAACAAATTCTCTCAAATTCTAAAAATCTTGTACGTCATTAGAAGATATTAGAATTAGATAAAATTTTAGATAAAGTAGTGCTATTTTATTAATATTATTGATGTGGTGAAACGACTACTGACATAATAAAATTGTTAATTAATAAAAGAAAAAAAATATATTTATAGATAGTGAATAAAAAAAATCAATAGAGTGTTCCATCATTCAATTAATATGGTGAAAAAAATTTATAAAATTTTTTGTTGATTTTTTTCATCAACCACTAATAACTATATTTTCTCACTTTATTGATTAAATATCCTGTCACTTAATAATATTTATGTGATAAAATCGTTATGCATACACTTTTTTCTTAAAATTAAGATAAAAATAAAAAAAAACCCAATCAAATATTTATATTAAATAAATAAATTTAAATTATAAAATAGTGAAGACTTGTGGTCTAATTTAGGTCTAAGCCCTCTTATTTGTGATTGGATCTTTGAATTGTATTAGACTTTATTATTTTTACACTAATTTGATCCATAAATTTTCGTAAATTTATTTTTTTGGATGAAATTAAGTGTAATAAATATCACATTTAATAGAAAAGAGATATTTTTAAATTTATAAGGATAGATTATGTGTACCCTATTGAATATATATATATATATTTAAAAAATAATGATCTAACTCATAAAAAATAATATAAGAGTTCAATCCATTTTGATTTTAATATCTCAGTTATTTATGTGTATCAAATATATTCATAAAAAAAAATTTTAAAATTTTGAGATAGAGTAGAATAAATATATAAAGAGCCTCGTTGTAATAAAATTGTTATAGAATTAAATAAAAAGAAATATAATAAAATATTATATTAAATAAAAAATATTTTTAAAATTTAGAAGTGTAAGACGCAAAGATGTTATTAGATATTTCTTTTAAAGAAATGACAAAGATGCAGCCCGTGATACAAGTCAACACATAATAAAAATCCCTGGTAGGATCTCTCTATTTCTTGTGCATTTGCAACGCAGTGTCGTGGTGAAATTACTCTCCTCGCACCTTTCTCTTTCTTTGAGCGTTGGTACATGGAACGATCACTTCCTGGAACAAAGTGAGAATACTAATTTTTTTAATTACCTGACAGTAATGACTTTGAAATAACAGTAATTAATTTTATCAAAAATTTTTAAAATTTAATCTAAAATTAACATTTAAACTCTTTGTTTAAAACTGTTGTTTTTATATGACTCAAATTATGTAGAATAAATGGGTTATTTTATTTTATTTTATTTTCTTTTCTTCTTTTCTAAACATGCATATTATGTAAAATAATTTTAAAATATTATAAGGAACTAATAAACTATTAGTTATTCAATTTGGTAGTGTTAAATTTCTCCATAATGTTCTACAATTAAATTAATTATCAGAAATTTGTCATTATATACACACACACACACTAATAAGTCTTTTATTTTTCATATTTAATAAAATTTTTGTAATTTTTAATAAATTTTTTATACTTATTTATAAAATTTTAAATTTATATTTTATTTTTTATCGGGGTTTTGTATATTTTTAATTATAAACTAAAAGTTGCTTAGTTGACTACACGTACGAGGCTTGAATTGCTAAAATTTCTTATTAAATTATGCAAATATACACACACTGTACAAAAATTTGAAGAGATTATTTTCTTTATTTCATACTAATTTATATATTTTATTAAAAATTTAAATATTTAGTTGACACACACATATATTTTTTGAAATAATGGTACTTTGAAACAAACTATAAAATGGTTAATGCATTTTGAAAGTAATGATAATTAGGCATAATTATGTATATTAGTATTGAAATTTTTGGTATAATAACAAATAAAGAAAGACTTAATTTGTAGAATTTCTTTTTACCATGGATATTGGCATTATATTTTATTAAAATTTCAGTAAATACTAAATTTTTTTAATTTTTGACAATAAATCCTTAAAATACGTAATTTTTCTAATATCATATTAAACTCTTTTTCGTTATCTCGTTTATTTAAAAAAAAAAAATTTAATATCCATCTTTTTACACAATAATTAATTTATATAAATAAAAATTATATTTTGTTGTAAATAAACTCCATTAATTATAAAAACTTAATAATAAAAAACTAAAGAAAATAACAATTATCAATAGCCACAAATTCTCCTCAATGGATTTAATTTTTTGCTTTTGTTTCGGGACCCATCATATCCAGATGGAGTGGAGAGTGCCACAGCTGCCAAACTGGAAAAAGATTCATTGAAGATTAAAAAAACATTTTGATTCTCCCAAGTTTTCAGTTCTCAAATTCTTTGGTCAGAACTGAACACAATATATACTTGGTACTTCTGAAATGGAGATTTTCTCCTTGCAATCACCAATTCTAACATCCATACCCAGCTCTCTATCCAGAAATGAGCTCAATGAAAAATTTTCTGGGTACTGTCAAATCCTCAAATTTCCCAATTCTAAGAAGTACCCACATGCAAGAAAGCTGAGGTTTATTGATTTCAAAACTCAAGCTTCAGGTATGCCTCAGTTTTCCTGCATTTCATTAACTTGTTATATTGTTACACTTTGTCCTTGTGTTTTATCTGAAATGTTTATGTTTTGGTTTGTCATTTTTGTTAATTACATGTTCTCTTGGTTTGATGTGGGCGTATTTCTAGAATGAGACGAATGGGATTCATCGCAATCGAACGAGTTGTTGTTTGTGATAATGTTGTGATATTTTGGCATAATGAAAATATACTTCGCAATTAATTAGTTGTACGTTTGCAACTAATCAGCAAAACTCAAATCAGCAAGTGAAAAGCTAAGCTATACAATGTGGAGTGCTGGTGATAGAAATGGCACTTAAGTGCCGTCGATCAGTCTACAGAATCATTATTTAGGAACAAACTTACACGTTTATAATGTGGAAACATTTCGGGATGGAATCATTTTTGGGAAAATAAATGACTTAGCAATTAAAAAGGGTATGCTAAAATTGTTTTTTTGAAGCAGAAATTCTATATTTTCCCTGTTTATATCTAAATAGCTGTAATGAATGTCCACAAGGCACAACAAATATTCGTTCAGAGGCAGTTGCATCAGCTCCAAAGAAAGCAGATTCAAAAGATGATAATCTTGCATTTGTTGCTGGTGCGACAGGTAGAGTTGGCTCACGAACAGTAAGGTGGCTATCTACTTCTCATTCTCTTTGAAAGTTGAGCAAATTTTCAACTTCATGTTTGGTTTACAGAAATATAATGAGTATTGGAATCCACCTCAGGGAGCTTTTGAAACTCGGTTTTCGAGTTAGAGCTGGAGTTAGGAGTGCAGAGAAGGCAGGAAATCTTGTGCAAGTATGTGTTCCCTTTTAGTTAATAGTTATCTTTCTATGTGTTTCTGAAATTACTAATTTACTAGAAACTTTATTGTGCAGAGTGTTAAGCAAATGGATCTCAATCCTGAACTTGCAAATAAAGGTATTCAACGTAAGAAAAGAGAGCTTTGGAAGTATCAGATTCTTGCATTTAATTGCTGTGAACACTGGATAAACTAAATAAGTATTTTGCTAAACATTAACCTGTGACAAATATGCTCCCATAGCAAGTAACAGGCAGTCTTTTGTCTTTAGCCCAGCTGTAGAAATGCTTGAAATTGTGGAATGTGACTTGGAGAAACGAGGTCAGATTGGGCCAGCTTTAGGCAATGCATCCGTGGTTATATGCTGCATTGGTGCCAGTGAGAAGGAGGTTTTTGATATTACAGGACCTTATCGGATTGACTACCAGGCTGCCAAAAACCTTGTCGATGCGGGTATAAGACACTGAACTAGTTATTTGTGTATTTTGTTAATTTAATTTTTAAACTAACCAGAGAGAGAGAGAGAGAGAGAGAACAAAGCAGGGGATGCAGCACTTATTAATAGTTCTCATGATAATTTTCCTTAATATTTTATACAATAATTAGTATTCTTTCAAAGCTCTACATGCTAAAACTAACATGCTTTTTCTGATGTGCAGCAACTGTTGCAAAAGCTAACCACTTTATTATGGTTTCATCTTTGGGAACAAACAAAATTGGATTTCCAGCAGCCATTCTAAAGTAAGCTTAAAACCTTTTTCTGTTCTTGCTTGGATTTTAATGACAATTTGCTATATTTATTAACAGCTGACTGCAAAAAATGCTTAGTATACAGAATTATCTCAGTTGAGTGATCAAATCACTGATTTTTTTTTCTGCCGGCACTGCTTAAGTTTGTTCTGGGGAGTCCTGATCTGGAAAAGGAAGGCAGAAGAAGCACTCATAGCCAGTGGTCTCCCTTACACTGTAGGAACTTCTACTAGCTGCAAATAAAATTGTTGAACACTTGCAATTGCATGGTCATCTTAGCTTGAACTTGATTACTCATCTTGTAATGCTTCTTCAGATAGTCAGACCAGGAGGAATGGAGCGGCCTACTGATGCGTACAAGAAAACTCATAATATTACCCTTTCGCAAGAAGATACTTTATTTGGTGGCCAGGTGTCTAATCTTCAGGTATATATTTGCTAAGTTCAATTTTCTAAATTACAAATTGTTTGATCAATACATAGAACAAATCTAACTAACAAAAAAATGAATAAATCACAGGTTGCAGAACTCATGGCATGCATGGCCAAGAATCGTAGCCTTTCATACTGCAAGGTGGTGGAAGTAATTGCTGAGACAACTGCACCATTGACTCCTATAGAGGAACTTCTTGCAAAGATACCATCTCAACGTGCTGAACCAAAGGTAGCTTCCTTCTTTTCTTGCTTAAAGCCGAAGATAACATCAGCACATTTACCTTTGAGAACCTTGATAAGAGGGCCTTTGAGTTTCAAGTTAACAAATTTTTTTTGTTTTTAAAAATCTCTACTACTTGGCATAATCAACAATGAACTGTGCCGCTCTGCCAATTTGAGCCATGTGGCAGAGCCTTGTCCTTTGCAATTTGAATTTGGAACAGCAAAATAATTTTTCAAGGTTTCTTCTCTTTTTACCAATGTTATAATTAATAGCTCCACCTTTAGATAAATTCTTGTGTAAAATTATCACATTTCGTGAAGCCAGCTTGATTCTTGTTTTATTGGTGTTATCAGGAATCGGTTGCTCCAGACAGCTCTGATCCAGCAGGTGCTAAGAGCATCATATCTGAGCAACCTAGTGCTCCCAGTAAAAAGGAACCTGTCCAAATAAAGGCAAAGGCGACACAAACACTTTCCCCTTACACTGCGTAAGCCAATCTATTCAATCTTAAGCCATATTATACAGATGTAATTTATCTTCTAGCAAAAACCACTAACCTATTTTCCATTTTTTTCCAAAGCTACGAAGATTTGAAACCACCTGCATCTCCTTCTCCAACTGCTCCTGCTGGGCAGAATGATTTAACCATCGTAGGTGGATTGCCTACACGAGGTACTAGTGACTCTCAAACAAGTATATCAGGGGTTACAATTGGCATCGCTGAGGCAGTACCAGCACCAGAAGAATTGCCAAGAAATCAATCTCTTTCTCCTTATA
>CP135564.1:4646557-4659925 GCA_032401905.1 Swietenia macrophylla
GGGGGGGGGGGGGGTGTTGTTTCTGTGGTTGCTTTGGCTGTCAAAGGAGGTTTTTTTAACCTGGATTATACTCTGTTTTTTGGAAATTTTGGAACTTTTGAAACAGCTCTGGGTTTGTTTGGTGTGGTATGATGCTATCTGGGACTCGTTTGTTTGATTGGGTATGATACTATCTGGGACTCGTTTGATTGGTTGGATATGATACTATTTGGGAATTTTGCTTTTGTTTTTTCAATTTTTTGTTCTCTTATTTAAAAAACAAATGAAATTGGGGTTAGAGAGGATTATATGTCCTCAAACCTTTAAAGAATTTTTCAAAGCAATGTGTAAGTAAAAGAAGATTCAGTTTTTAGTTTTTTCTTAGACCTTCTATACACTTAATCTGGAAAATTTACCCTCTGGCATTTTGCAGGTTATAACAAAGGAATCTCTTTTGGCTGCACAGGTGAAAGAAAATTTCTTTTTTTGTTTCCTTTAATGGTCTATTTTCTTAAGAAATGTATACTTTTGTGTTCTGGGAATTGATGTTTTAAGCTGGGGTTCATTCATGTAGAAGGAGGATTTGCGGAGAGTGATGGACTTGCTATCGCTGAGGGAGCATCATGCACGTACTTTACTTATTTATTACCGATGGGATGTTGAGAAGTTGTTGGCAGTGCTTGTAGAGAAGGGCAAAGCTAGCTTGTTTACTGAAGCAGGTGTCACAGTAAATGAAGATGCTGATGCATCACTGTCCTTTGCTTCTACTGTAATGTGCAATATTTGCATGGAAGAGGTTTCTGGTGACAAGGCAACCAAAATGGATTGTGGGCATTGCTTTTGTGATGACTGTAAGCACCCTGCTCATTATCTGGGCTTCTTCTATAGTTGTTTCATATTCTCTTTAAGAAGTTGCGACTAATTGGTATATATTTCATATTGTTACATAGAACATTGACACGCTGACATCAGTCCTTTAGCATTACAAGCTCTGAAGCCAATGTGATAATTGATTTTCTATAGACATTATCTATGGTGTTTGCATTACCTAACTAATTTGTGCTAATTTATATTTTGCATTTCTTAGTGCCAGTTACTAATTAGTTTTTGTAATGGTGTTGCAAGCTCAAGTATGATTGTGGAGTATTAATATTAGGTATTTTATGTAGTTTAGTTTGGCTTTCCTTTTATTTTTACGAAAACTGAATCCTTTGCATTAATTTTCTTTTTCCCAGGTTGGACAGAGCATTTTATTGTGAAAATAAATGAGGGTCAGAGCAGGCGCATTAGATGCATGGCACACAAATGCAATGCTATCTGTGATGAAGCTGTTGTCAGAAATCTGGTTAGCAAAAAGCATCCCGATCTGGCTGAGAAATTTGACCGTTTTCTTCTCGAGTCTTATATTGAGGATAATAAGATGGTTAAGTGGTGCCCAAGTACTCCCCATTGCGGTAATGCAATACGTGTTGAGGAAGATGAATTTTGTGAGGTAGAATGTGCTTGTGGTTTACAGTTTTGTTTTAGTTGCTTATCAGAAGCACACTCGCCTTGTTCATGTTTGATGTGGGATCTTTGGGCCAAGAAGTGCCGTGATGAATCTGAAACAGTTAATTGGATTACTGTTCATACTAAACCATGTCCAAAATGTCACAAACCTGTGGAGAAGAATGGTGGCTGCAACCTTGTGAGCTGCATTTGTGGACAAGCATTTTGGTAAGGATTCTTTTCCTCTCTTTCTATGTTTCTTCTGCAATATGCTTGTCATATGCTACTTTTGCTGGTTTCGCCACTTTGAACTTGTAGAACTGGCATCAGAAAGAATTGATGCAATTTGTTTGTTGTTTATTTGTATTTTGGCATAATTGATCTTTTTTTAGGTTGGTTAGTAGAGTCCGCTGTAAATTACACAGGATTTCTTGTCAGGAAGGTTTTATCATTCTACGAAGCTTTTCTATTTTGGTATTAATATCCATTGATGGTTATGGTTGACATAAGGTGCTTATTCTCCTTTTTCCTTTTGACACAGTTGGCTATGTGGTGGAGCTACTGGAAGAGACCATACTTGGTCAAGAATTGCTGGTCACAGTTGTGGCCGCTACAAGGAAGACAAAGCAAAAAAAACTGAACAGGCAAAACGAGAACTCTATCGCTATATGCACTATCATAACCGCTACAAAGCTCATAATGATTCCTTTAAGCTTGAAAGCAAACTTAAGGAGACTATCCTAGAGAAGGTGTCAATTTCTGAAGAGAGGGAATCAAGGCTCAGGGATTTTAGCTGGGTAACTAATGGCTTGTATAGACTTTTCAGATCGAGGAGAGTCCTTTCTTATTCCTACCCATTTGCATTTTACATGTTTGGAGAGGAGCTCTTCAATGATGAGATGACTAAGGAAGAAAGGGAAATAAAACAGCATCTATTTGAGGACCAACAGCAGCAGCTTGAGGCAAATGTTGAGAAACTCTCCAAGTTCTTAGAGGAGCCCTTTGATCAATATCCTCTTGACAAAGTGATGGAGATAAGGATGCAAGTTATCAATCTGTCTGTGATCACTGATACCCTTTGTAAGAAAATGTGTGTATGGCTTTCTCAAATCTTCTCATAATGTTGGATTTTTGAAAGACGTACTTGTTCTAATAAAAACAGTCGCAGGTATGAGTGCATTGAGAATGATTTGTTGGGCTGCCTTCTACTTGGTACCCACAATATTGCTCCGTACAAGTCTAAGGGCATTGAGAAGGCATCTGAACTATCGACTTGTTGGACAACTAAAGCCAATACCACTGATAAGCGTGAACAGTCAGATGTTAGCACAACTGGTAATATGGATTTACCCTTTTCCTTCTCTTTCTTCTGCCAGTTGCATATATGGTAATACAATAATAGATAATGTCATTTGGCATGTCTTGCCTGACTTGTTTTCCATAGAGTAGTAGCTTAACCAACAGATCTCCCCCTTGTAAATGACGTGTTTGGGACTTGTTTACTTTTCGTCTTTAGTATATGTGAATTATGTGCATTGTCTAGGATACTGTGGCTCCTAACACCCTGTAAACATAGAATACGAGAATATAGTAGCAGCTTAACAATGTATCTCCCCCTTGAAAATGACGTTAGTTTTGAACTTATTTACTTTTCATTTTTATTATGTATGACTGATGTGCATTGTGTAGGATATTGCATTGCTCCTAAGACCCTGTAAACACAAGATACCAGAATTTTGCTTTCATTTTTGAACTCATTAAAGAAACTGATCTTGCATCCCATCACTTTGGAACTTGATATATTTCTTTTGGGCATTTTAGTGTTGAGTATGCTTTTTCTTCTTTCTACTAGAAGTTTTAAAGACACCTTAAGATATTAAGAGGATTATGTTTCTCCTTTTAAACTATTATTCAGTATTCTTAAAAAAATAAACAATCCCTGTTTGTAGCCAGTTTCCATGTGTTGAGGTGGTTGTTTATTTTTCATGTAGACACTAGAATCAGCTTGAGAAAATTGTTAAAGTTACAGTGGCTAAGGCCTTTACTTCATTTTGTTTATTTAAAAAAAGTTCTATTTTCTGGTTGTTGTGTGCTTGTTATGACGGGTTTATATGGAACTCGGAAGCTAGCCTTGTTGTGACTATCCGGGTTCGGGGAATAATCTTCTTTCTTCTCTGTCTGCATGTGACTAAATTTATTAAAAATCAGTATCTCTTGTTCTTTACATTCAGGTATAACTTTCTAGTATCAAACTTGCAGTACCATTGTGTTAATGTCCAACTAATGTGCATGCAAGATCACTAGTTGACAGGTCATAACTGCATCAAGATCAGGAATTTAATGTTACAACTTGAAATTTGTCGTAGTGTATATTGGTTTGTTTCCTTGTGTCAACGATGAATGGGGTGAATCTATCCACACTAACACATTGCTTTACCATTGGGGGGACTTCAGAACATGATCGACCTTCAGGCTCTGGGAGTTCAGATGATAGTGGATGCTCTTCTCGGAAACGTGCTAGAAAGGAGGGTTTTGTTGGTGGGTTTCTTGACTTGAATTTGCCGGCTGAAGTTACTGATCGGAATTGATCTTCGAGATTGCAGATTTTCATAAAAACATAGGTGTACAGCTCTAACTGAAGATCCTTTGTCTCTTATGGTTAATTATATATGTGGGTTAAGCACTTAAGTGCCTGACTTTGGCATGCTATCTTTTTGTCCCGGATTTTATGTTTGCTCTTTTGGCTCAGATATACTGGAAGAGAAACGTGGAATTGCTTGGTTCTGAGTTTCACAGCACTCTCTGAAAATTTATATATTGTACAGAGTCTCTTATTGGACTTTTGTGGGTGATAAGATATATGTAAATTTGTAACCTAAGATGAGATTTGACCTACACTCTTATTATACATCCTTGAGGTAAAATTACCGGTTACATCATTGGAGAAGGCAAATGTTTTAAACTTTTTTGATTTTTGTTGATTTTTTTCTTGTGGGTTCTCAACTTTCTTTGTTTATTTATTTTTTCTATTTGCTCTCCTGTTTTCATTTTGCGCCATCAGCAGCACTGCAGCAAGATGCAGAGATATAAGCAGCACTCTTGCTTTTCTATTTATTTTAATGGCATTAAATGAATTTTGGTTTAAAGAGCATGCAGATTTATTCCTTCTCTCCCCACCCAGTCAGCTTTTGCTACCTCTTGCAGTGAGAGAACCTCCAGTGAAACTGTTGTGTTCAAGACTATCATGTCAATCTCCCTTGTGGGTTCTTTTATGAGTAACTTTTAAGTTTATTGTTGATTCAGGTTGTGTGATAGGAGTGCAGGCAAGCTTTAGTTTGTAATCCAACTGCATTCTTGTGTACTATGATGCCTAAAAATAGCAACCGCTTTTTTTTCAAGTGTTTCTTTTATCCACATTTAAATTTTCAACATGCTTCTTCTTCTCCTCTAGGATCAGAATTTCAACTGGTAAATGGCAATTACTAAACAGGTTTTCCATGTTTAAATCATCTTACTGCTGTCTTATTGAAGCAGAACGGATTTAGAGATTTTTGCTTGCTGTGTCTGTAGTATGTATGATTCATAATTTTGATGGCGGTGCAGTGCAGTTCCATTAAAAAATGAGAGGAGTAAAGTTTAGTTGTCAGCGCTCAATTCTCAAAAACAAGAAGAAATTAGAAGATGGCTTTTGGTGTTATCATTGGCCATCTGATTGTTTGAAGCTGTTGTTTCTGCCCTTGGAAAGTTCCCATTTTCACGTGTTCCTTCTTGGGTTTCTACTCTGCCCTTTCATTTCATTGATCTCAATGTGTAAGATTCGGTTCTGCTCCATTGAAAGAAGCTTCCCTCACTTTGGTTTGCAATTGGGGTTTTATAAAATGTTGTAAGACCAATGTAGCCACCTTACTTTTGTGCCCTTTGTTGGCAGCATAGATCAAATTTTGTGAGAGGAAATACAAAACATAGGGACATGAGCATACTTACTTTACTAACAGAATCTGACTCCATTCAATATAAAACAACAATTTGTCGTACACTAAATCAAATGGTCTTTGAAGTTTGCATAAATTGTTGTTTGTTTCTGATTTATTAACAAACATTATAAACGCAAGTACCATCTAATTTCTTCTACACACCCATAAGCATGTCTGTCAGTTTCTCTTGGAAAAATGGATGATTCCATTGACTTACTCAAGATTGAAGCTTGTTTTGTTTATTTAATAATCTCCATCTCCATCGGTATATGAAAACTAGACCAGTATTTTTGCGTCTTGCAGTGGTTTTATGTCTCAGAAATATGGCGTCTAGACTGCTGCATACATGCTTGGATTTTCAAGGTTTGACTCTGAACATGAAACCAAATTAGAAACTTCTTGTGTTATCACAATTGTTTTACTAATGATTTTGGCCAATGCCAAATTTAACTTTACTTGAATAGTTCTTAATATTTCACATCTCTTTATCCATTTCCAAATCAAAATAATGCTAAAATCTCTAGTCTTTGAGCCACAAAGATTTTATATGTAAATAGTTCTAACTATGGTTAATTTTACTCTTAATATTAGTTCTACAAAGATTTGATTAAAATGCATAAAATTTTATATCTCTTAATATAAAATTTAAATATGAAATGAAAATTTTAAAATGAGTAACGTAAAATTTAAAATAAATAATATAAAAATTAAAAATTAAAATAATTAATATAAAACTTAAAATATATAATATAAAAAACTATAAATACGAGCGTAAAATTTAATTTGATTAGTATAAGAGTTAAAAAAATTAAATATATTTTAAATTAAATATATTAGACTTTTCATTCACATTAATAATAAAATAGAATCTTCAACAATCAAACGTAGAAAGATGAATAATGGGTGAACATTTTTAAAAAATATTTTTATCAAATATTTTAATTTTGTGTACTTTCAAACTTATGCATAATATATTTGTAACCATAAATATAACAACTCAAGCACATATGACCTAAATTTACGGCAAATTTCTTCATTAATCAACAGTATGAATGAAATTAATGATAACTTATCCCATTCTCACTTGCATGAGACTGATGGCTAGCTGATATCTCATGCAAAATTGACCTGAAATGCACATCAATCGAGCCCTTTTGAAGACAAACATCTATGTGTTATTGTCTTGCAGTTTGCACCAAAATCAAATGGCTTCGAAGTTTGCAGAATCTTTGTTTTCGTTTCTGGTTACACGACACGACATGATGAAATCTATAGCTTGGACTCTCTGTAAGTGGTTTTATTTTGAACACATCCACAAGCAGCATGTCTGTCAGTTTTCCTTCGAAAATTGATGCTTCACTTCCACTTATAAGCTCGAGAGTACTCCAGTTCATTGGTTTTCGTTTATTTAATTTTGTTGTTGGGCTTGGTGATTAACACTTAATTAATCTTAGTATGCATGGTAATAAACGAATATGCATGTGCATGTGCATGTGCATGTATGGCTCTAGTCGGGTTGACCATTTGTCTCAAACCAAATTAGAAGCTTCTTCGTATATATACATACATTTCAAATGTTTCATTAACATGATTTCAACCAGAGTCTGTTAACTGTATATTACACACGCGCGCACGCACTCACGCATTTCATAAAAAAAATTATAAATAAAAGGGTAAGGGGACAAGGATAGATATAATTAATTAGAAATTTAAAATTTGATTCAAATTTTAGGTCTTAAATTTAAGATCTGTTATGCATTATTAGAACAGAAATACAAGTGATTAATTAAAAATTTAAAATTTTTATTTAAATTTAAAATTTTAAATTTAAGATCAATTGTATACTATTAAAATATAAAATACAAGTACTTAACTAAAAATTTAAAATTTAATTCAAATTTAGGACTATAAATTTAAGATTAATAGTATACTATTATCATTTTTTTAGCTTAAAATGAAGTTTAATAGCCCAAGAATTTGCTTAGAACTCTTAAAAATTTGAGAAAATTTAGGATTATCTAACAAATATTTATTTTTCTGTAGCAATTAAAACTTTTAATTATTAAAATTAGTGTACTCCTATGCAATTTTAAAAGTTAATAAAGAAATATTTTTTTTTTTCCTTTTTGGAATCCATTATCTCTGGTCCCATAAAATACAACAGCATATTGTCACGGACGACAAAATCTCATCCCATGCATGCTGTCACATAAAGCTTTGAGGCTAGCTCTACAATCTTGGTCACGAAACCTTACCATACATTTTCCAATTTTCCATTTGAAAATATGGTAACATCAAGATGGCCTCGAGTTTTGAGGTGTAGCCGAGTTTTTAAATTGTAACTCTCATAAATTTAAAGTTAAATTAAAATATAAATAATAATATATTATTGATCTTAAATTTGATATTTTAATTTTAAGCAAAATTTTGAAAATTTTAATCAATCATCCGCTATCAACTATTTTTAAAACTACCATTGAAATATACATGAAGTTCTATTATACAGCGCACATACAAGTATATATAAATTATTTGACGATAAATGACACTGTCATACAAGTATATATAAATGTTTTTACTTGGATAAAGGATAGAAACTATCACTTCACTTCTGTTTTTCTCAAGTAAAAAGAAAATAAAGAAACCTTCTAGTTATCTCTTTGCAGCACCCTATCCAAAAAATGAAAAGGGAGGAAACTTTATGTATTGAGAAAGGATTTGAGCCAGACAGAAGGGACCTTGTATGGTTGTAATTATCTGATTTTATATATAAAAAGAGATAGCCCACCAAAATTAAAACTAGTCAGTTCTTATCAAACTTGCATTTGGCATCGTCTTTCTTTGACCTTCAACTTTCAGCCCTTTTTAGGTTGCCTTCCTTTTTCCAAGTGCTTGTTTTCCTTTTGTTGATTGATCCAACATCACTTGTTATATTCTTCTTCCCTTTCTCTCCCAGTCTGTTGCTTGCAGCTAGCTACCATTCATCTGCTACTGTGTACGCACTTAAAAAAACTTGTGGGTTGTTAAAACCAAGAGAGAAAGTCAATCATTTGAAGTTGCATTATTGATGAAACTCGATCTCCCATTCCAAATTTTTTGTACGTTGAGGAGAAAGCAGATGAAAAGCTAAAAGTAGAACACAGATTACTAAGATTTAAGGCTTAACTCAACGATGTTGGAATTGAATTAATGGTTTGGTTACAGGGATAAGTTAAAAGGGAAACAATAGTTCATTGTCGAGAGTGCCACATATTTGAATATTTCATGGCAATCACATGTAAACTAACGGTCAGATTCGTTTGGAATTTCTAACGTAAACGAAGGAATACCCATTCCATGCAATCCTTTTTAAATAATTGTAAAGGGCCTTGTCTCATCCATCCTTGCATGGTCAATCATTCTTCAAAAAGAGTGATTTGCTATGGGCATATGATTAACAAGATTCACTAGATTGAAAACAAAAAGAGCAAAATGGTTATTATAATAAAACCCTTTAAATTCATGTTGATAAAATCTTAATCCAATCCAGATGGGGGACCTGATTACAGTTGTTATTTCTTCTATATTTAATGCATACGATGCATTGTCAGTAACAAGACATAAGAACAAAATGAATTTGTGAACAGTTTCAACTGTATAAATGCAAACTGTACCATAAAATCATGGTCACCTCTCTGCCTCTTGTCCCTTTGCTCTTTTAAAATCCCCGAGAGTTTCACTTTTTAGCATATAAATCACTTCTATCAAAAGGCACCAACTGAGGTTTTTACTTCTTTTAATGCAAATTGCAAAAAGCCCACCATTGCAAAAGCTTCAAAGGCGACATTGCTTTCTAAGACAACCGACTGGTCAAAAAACATTGACACCCTTTCAACCGCCATTACACTTCGTATGTTTATATATCTCATTTGCCATATTGAGTATAACCATAAATGGGTTGGACTTTTTTAGTTTTCATTTGGAGTTTATGTTAGATTTTGCAATGAACCCATTTGGTTTTTGAGCCATCAGTTTTGTTTCTACTTTTCATAAACCAATCTTTGTGATTAGCCTCACTCTATCAGTTTGTTTTGTGTACATTATAAGCAGAGATTATTCTCCAGCCATTAATGGTTTTTGGATTTTTCTTTGATGTTGTGTGTTTTTCTTCTGTTTAACAAGTTGTCAATAGCTGATGGTAGTATATGCTGCATTTATTGCTGTTTCAGTGTAATTTTTCAACTGTGGGGACTATAAGGTTTAACTTTGGTACTACAACCATGAATGAAATATACTGGCAGGGTGATTCTAGGTTAAAGCCGTTCATGTTCATGGAAGCAAGAGTTCCAAGACACAAGCGTTCTAATAGGTATAGCTTTGCAAAAACTCTTTTTATTTATTCATTTTAGTCCTTTCTATTCAAGTTGATGCTCTTATTGTTGCAGTATAAGAAATGCTATGATATTGTGATTTGTCTTTATCATAAACTGGAATGCAAATTATGCTTCTGGGTACAAGAGTAGTTCCATACGTTTTTTAATGATGATATATTTCCACCTTTCCTCTTCTACTTTGTTATTTATGAGACAGTAACACAGGCTAACGGTCTCTTCTGTGTAGTGTCTGCACTTGTAATGGCTTTTGCTGTGTTTTATGTTTATCAGATTTGTTCTTTGCCATTGACAGTGATCCTTTTAAAAGAAAAACAGGGGAAGCTAAATTGGACAACAACCACGAAGCATCTCACAGCCTTGAGCCTGTAAGAGTTTCAAACTTATGTCGTCTTGCTTGCTAGTAGTTTAACATGGTGGCAACCTCTTTCTTTTAACACAATCAAAAATAGCTGCTTCAACATAAACATGAATTTCAAATTTTTTCCTTGGATTGCATCCTGCTTTGCCATTTCAACAATGACTACTTCTTTAGTAACCCTTATGTATTAAACATCTGCTTCTTTTTATTTTCTTTTAGTCTGTTATTCACTTTTTATTTTCAGAAAAAATCTTGAGTAGAGAGTTAGGTGATTTCCCTTCCTATTTACGAGTTTGGTCCAGAATGTTCTAACTTAGTTGTTAAATTTTGTTCACAGAAGGAAATGGGAGAACTGAAGCACCCTGATGAAGTAAAAAAGAGGAAACCCCCTAAAGCCAAGGTTCAAAATTCATTAAAGCAAGAGGTATATACATCTCAACTTGTTGTCACTGAGTAAGGCACTAGTAAACCTCATCATGTTTTGTGAAAATGGTGCATGAACAGAACATATTCTTAGCTCTGCTTTTATTTTCAATAAACTGGGATTTACAAGAAGTCTTCACTGTTGATGATCCACTCTTAGCTTCCTCCTCGACAAATTGAGGTTGCAATCCATCAATTATAAACTAAATGGGAGTGTAGACTCAGAAAACTGGGGCACACTCAGCACCTCCTTCCTTGCGTTCTGTAATATCTCTAACAGAGACCTATTTAAAACAATTTAATTTATGGAATTGATAGCATAGATACACACAGCTTCGTGTTCGAGAGATATATTGGTCTTTGTCAGAGTAAACTGCCAAAAATTGAATATAGAAGAACAATGATGTGGGTGTTGTCCACAAGAGACACAAACAATGAAGAGGAAAAATCACGAAAGGTCCTTGTTATGAATGATTCACATATTCTTCTAGTGATTTAGTCTCTATTGATTTTGTTAGTTACTATATCTTTTTTGCCTCTTCCTTTTGCATATTCTACAGCTTCAAGAAAGCATACAGGATCAGTTTGTGGCACGGCATGCATTCGAGAAGGCACTAAGTCATAGGCCCTTTTCCCTTGATCCTACGACAGACAAGTCAATCCCCAAGGTTTAAAATGCAATAATGTTAATGTAGATGCATTCCTGTTTGTTTTTACTTGTATTTAAACTTCAGAGAGCTTGAGAATTAAAACATTTATTAAGAATTTGTTTATCGATTTGTAGCTCTCTTAATTTTATATGATACATCTCACTGCAAATAGTTATGCTTCTACTTAATTATTTGTCATTTCCTTTTCTTGGTTTCAGGATGCCACGGAACTAATCAAGGAAATAGCAGTGTTAGAACTGGAAGTGGTTTATTTGGAACAGTATCTTCTTTCTTTATATCGGAAAAATTTTGATGTAAGATTATCCTCTCTATCATCCATGGAGGAAAGAATGAAATCAATTACAGCATCACATGGGGGAATGTTTTCAGAAGTTTCTCGGAGTGATATCACTTCAGAGAAAGAGAATTCAGTTATCCAAACAAGTAATCCAATGTCCAGTGGATATTCATCTGGAAATTTTCTGAAGGAATGCAACGACGATTGGCAACCACAAAAAGTTTTGGATGCTGGCATTCATCGGAGTCACTCCACAGTGTCTCAGCATTCTGCATATTCAATTAGAACATCTCCTCCATTAAAGTCTTTGGCTAAAGCTGTGGATTCATACCACTCCCTCCCTTTGTCAATGTTGGAGGTAACTTGAACCTTAGTATGAACAAGTGTAGTTGATGTTCCCTTGTGGTTGCTTCAGTTATGTTTCTTTTGTTAATTCCATTGCAGTTGTACCTGCCTTTAAACAGTTTGTACAAATAGCGATAACTGGCTTATCTAATATGTGGATTCCAATGTTTCTTCAGCAAGCTCCGGCTGATATTTCAGGCGGAATCAGTTTGGCAGAGCATCTTGGAACATGCATTTCCGATCATGTTTCAGATACACCAAACTGGCTTTCAGAGGAAATGATCAAGAGCATTTCGGATATATTTTGTGAACTTGCAGACCCACCTTTGATGAATCATGATTGTCCATTCTCTCCTATTTCATACACATCATCGCCAGATGCATTTTCTTCGCGAGGTCAAGGTGATTTGTGGAGTCCACAGTGTGGGAAATTTTCATCCTTCAATTCACACTTTGGTAACCCTTTCAGCATTGGTGAGTTAAAGGAATTCAGTGGACCATACAGCACACTAGTAAAGGTGGACAAGATCTGCAGAGATGATCAGAAGTTAAAAGATATTGAACATAAGCTACAATATTATTGGTGAGCCTTCACACTTTACCAAATCCTTATGCCTACTGTCTCATACCAAACTAAGAAGATAAAAGGAAAGAAAAAGAAACATAGTGATTGCATTTGCAGCGCAAGGAAAATGTAAAAACTGCTCCCTTGCAGGTCACTTGTGTATCGATTGGAAGAAGTTGATCCTAGAAGGATGAAATATGAGCAGAAGCTAGCTTTCTGGATTAATGTGCACAATGCTCTGGTGATGCATGTAATGTTTCTAAATCTTAGAATAAAGTTTCTCAGTTTATTTCTTTTGCAGTAGAATTGAATCAATGCATCTCATTCACTGTTTTCTGTCATGCAGGCTTGTTTGGTTTATGGGATTCCA
Source organism: Swietenia macrophylla (assembly GCA_032401905.1). Lineage (NCBI taxonomy): Eukaryota > Viridiplantae > Streptophyta > Magnoliopsida > Sapindales > Meliaceae > Swietenia > Swietenia macrophylla. The sequence continues at coordinate 4,659,381 of CP135564.1, forward strand.
AAAAATAATCTGAAAAGAATATCATTACTACTCAAGGTCAGTTTCTCTGATAATCTTCAGCAAGTATGATGTTCTGGTAATCTTACACTAATGAATCTATGGTTGATTCAGGCTGCATATAATGTGGGAGGCCAAAACATAAATGTTGACATGATACAGAGTTCTATTCTTGGATGCAGAATGCCTCGTCCAGGACAAGTAAATTCGATCTGTCGAAATCTTTATCAAATACTTCAGCCTGCTTGCTTGTTTTAGTTTTGAGTCAACAAAATGATCTCTGCTTGCAGTGGCTGCGTTTTCTGTTCTCTTCCAAAGCAAAATTCAAGGTTGGAGATGCACAAAAAGCATTTACAATCGAGCACCCGGAACCTCGTTTGCACTTTGCATTGTGTTCAGGAAGTCACTCCGATCCTGTGGTATGCCTGCTCCCGTAAATGCCAATCTATTAGAAACCAAAACATCTTGATATCATGCAACAAATTATGCTTGTATATCTGATTTCCAAAGTTGCATCATGTTACAGTTCTTTGTTTATAATTGAAATT
>CP135564.1:4660158-4736307 GCA_032401905.1 Swietenia macrophylla
CAAAAAATTTTATACGATGAAAATTTGAAATAATTTTTGTATAATTAAAAAAAAATTAAAATATATAAAATAAATAATAAATAAATTTAAACTTAAAATATATAATAATTAGTGTTTAAAATATATATATAATTTAAAATTAATTTTAAAAGACGTAAAAAAAAAATAGATATAAAATTATATACATATATTATAGACTAATTTTTAAATAATATATTAATTTTTTTTAATTTTAAATGAATTGTTTGTTTTTTATTAATTCTGCAATTATAGACCAAAACAAAATGCGAAGTCCAAAATATCTGCCGCGAGAGAACCACAATCACTTGGACGGCTCGCCCTGTTTTGGCTGTGTGTGTTTACAAAACCCTCACCAACCAAATTAAGAAGTTACTTTTAAGCTTGAATAGCCTAAACCCACCAAGAATAGGGAAATGGATGAGGAGGGTATAGGCTTGGTTTTGGCTAGAGCGGCGGAGCTCAGGTTAAAGGTCAGTAATTGCATCCACAAAGCAAGTTTGTATTCTGATAAGCATGAAAATGAAGTAGGTGTTTCTGTTAATGGGGATAGCAAGAAGTCTGGCTTGAAGTTTGGTGAAGAAGCGGCTGTAGAAGAAGATTACGATGAAGAAGCTGAGAGGCTGTTGAATATTCATCAGGCACTTGAATCTTTGGAGGCTCAGCTTGGTAATTTGCAGGTTTGTGATAAAAAAAAATGAAAAGAAATGAGAAAACCCAAGTCTTTAAATTCGGGTTTTATGTCAAAACCCTCAACAAAATTTAGTCTTGATTTGTTTTGTTTTAAAAATGGTTCTTGGAATATGTATGACGGAATAGATTAGGAAATCTGCGTCTGCTTTTTGCGGGGTTTTGGAATTTGATGTTATTAGCTTTTAAGGGCTTTGGAATTTGATGCTATAACTGGAAAATACAATGTAAATCCATTGAAGTTCGTTTCTTTGTTATTTACAAGGGGCATAATGTCACTTGTCAATACCATGTGAAATTTATACTGAAAGAGTTGGAATTTTGCAATTTAGCTGAAATTGTGTTTGCTTCTGAATCTATCGTTGTAATTATGTTTCACTTGCATATTATTTCTAGAAACTTTTTTTTTTAATCAGCACAACATGACTACCCAGATAACAGAATTTAGTGGGTTATTATAGAACTTAGTGAATCTATTTTGCATTGATATACTGTTCTGAGATGTTTGACCATGTCTGTTATCCTTCTGGCCAAGTATTCAATGTACCAGAAACACCAAGTGTGTGGATTACCATTTCTGTTAACTTGCTCCGTACATATGTAGTGAAAACAGTCAACTTAGCACTTGAAAAACAGGATTACTTCTCATCGTTGCATCTCATGTAGTGGATAACCTATTTGTTTTAAATATTTGTTTAACATCAAGATAAAATTTCTTTTCCTTTTAGCTAAAAAGCCTTAGCAAATGTAATTGATTGTGTTGGAAAGGCCATACATCAATGCCAATTTGGAAATTAATGTCATCTTCCCTGATGTATGTTGAACTACCTTATGCTTTGGGAAAATTGATACAACCCACTGGAATGAGGGCATGTATCCAACACTAACCGTGGGACAAACTGATTTGTGGCTCTATGTTATATCTGTATCAGTCCCTTACCTAGGAAAGGTACTTTAATAAGTGTAGGTGATATAGGACTTATGAGCATGTTTGATGTCAATATAAATTGTGAGAAAGTATTCTTTTGTATATTTCTGTTGGGTCGGTTAGTGCACTTATATGGCAGAGACTACCCATCTTATTCCTTGTTTTTAGCTTTAGCTTGTTTTTCCTTCTTTACATTGCCCAGCCCATTTGAATTTATAAGATTTCAAATAATCTAACTAGAATTTCCTTGCTTGACAACCTATTCCTTTTAATTGGCAAGCTTTCAAATTCTAGGTCAACTAATGTGAGTTTTCCATTCACATTTACCAGCTTCTATAACGGTAAAAGGTGCTATCAATTCTTAATAAGAAAGTTCATATCCAACAAAGTGTTACTTGTACAGATGATGTACTTTTGGCAATTACATATAATGTGGTTTGAAAATCTTCTTGTTTGAATCTAATAAGTTCTTTTTCGGTCTCAGAATCTACAGTTGCAGCAACGTTATGACAGGGAAGTTGCACTTTCTGAGATTGAGTTTAGCCGCAAGATGTTACTGGAGAAGCTCAAGGAGTACAAAGGAGAGAACTTGGAAGTGATACAGGAAGCATCAGCTTTTGCTGGTGAAACAGTAGAACATGATAATGATCTCCTCCTTCCTCCATATCCTAGTCGCCTTCCTCAGTGCCTGACCTTAGACAATGGTTGTCTATCACAATTTCTTTATGCACGCAAGTCTGTACAAAATGGAGTAGTTGATGGTGAGTTAACTAATGGAGGAAAGAACAACCAAGTGGAAAATGGATGCACAACCTCGAGGAGAGGGTTGGGACACTTTATTTGTTCAGCAGCCAAGATGGTGGTTCCACTTGTTGGTGTGGTGTACGCATTAAGCATGTCAGGTTTTGTACAAAATCTTGGGAAGGAAAGTGCCCCTCTGAAGTTTTTGGGCATCTTCAGACAACCGGCAATTGAAGAGAAGATATCAGGTTTTGATATCCATTGTCCACCTGGGAAGGTCCTGGTTGTTGAGAATGGCGAAGCTCGATGCCTTGTGAAGGAGAGGGTCGAAATCCCTTTTGATTCAGTTGCTGCAAAGCCAGATATCAATTATGGGAGTGGGTAATTTGTAATTCATTGTCCAAAATGTGTATATCTCATTTCTTTTCTCACATCTGGTAGTGTTCTTCCCCAACGCCTATGATTGTCTTTAGATTCTTGAGAAATCTGTGATTTTGATTCCTTTTTCTCGTGGAATTTTACTAATCTGGAATGACTTGATATCTTCAAGAGTCAATGATTGTGACTTGGTGAGTTAAAAGTTCCATTCGGATCTATGCTCAGCCGGTTATTTTTGGTCTACAATTGTTTTCTTGCTGCCATATGTCCAAGACAACGCTGAAACAAAAAGGAAGTACTGTGCTGCAATTGGATCGACATGGTTTTTTTTTTTTTTTCTGGCAGATCTATCCAAAACAGTGGTGGATCAATTAACGATCAAAGCTGTTTGTCTTCCGCGCAACAGGCCCATGGTTTTTACTTTTCAGATGATATGAACGCAAGGACTAGTATATACGTAATCATATATAATATTATCAGTGGTTGGCTCTGTCGTACCTAGAAAGGTTAATTTAATGTCCCTTTGTTTCCAAACGCACTCGACTGGGAGCTACTTCTCTCAACGTGCTTTAAACCTATCAATTGTGTCGAAGAACCGTATGAAACTTCTAAGCAAATCATCGTAAATTCCCCCTCAATTTCTCTGCTCTGAATCCAATGGCCATTCACCGTGTTGCTTCAAAAGCTACTACCATGCTACTCTTTTCCATTAACTTTTGTATATTTGATCTTGTTAATCAGATAATGCATTCAACTGAAAAGACAGGGATGGGGATGAAATCCATAGAAAGAGTGATAGAAAGCAATTGACAGCCAGAGAAAGCATTTCCACACAGAATAGATGAAACCTCCTTGGTATATTCTTTCAATGAGCTTCAGGATATGTCAAATTTCAACTATCAAGTTTTCATCTCTTGATCTGCATATGTAACTCTGCAAAATGCAGGAAGATCTAATTCCAATCTAATAGATGCTATACTTACTGTAAAGTTCATTTAATATAAGTCAATGGTCGCAGAAATGAGAACTAAAACGGCTGAGAATAAATGATAGCAGAAAGTTCAGACCAAATTCCTGCTACATATTCTTATCCTGTATGCGCAAAACATAGTTCTGCTTCCACAGGCTAATGTCCACTGCACAATGAATCAAACACGAATTCTATTTTCTTATAATTTTCAACCTTGGATAGAAATTCCCCCAGAGAACAATGACTTGTTGAGAAAAATTTATATATATATATATATATATATATCAATGAGAGGTAAAATAATAAGATTAAGATATTTGACCAGAACAAAAGTAGGCACGTGTTGGCCGAGTTTGTGATCTGCAAGCCCATCGCTGCTTGCGTCAATCCAACTCAAGTAGCGAAAACCATGTTCTCCTTCCCAAAGACAGCCCCTTGTTTCTGAAAACTGAGACCAACAAAAATGGCTCTTCAATGCAATGAAGGGTTCATCTCAATCTTCATCTTCATCGAGATTTACTGTATAAATTGTATGCAAGATTGTCGCAGGTTATCATCCAGAAAACATTTTCCATATCATTTGTGTATGTCCGAATAGAAATCAATGGCCATGAATGAATGTAGAATCTGCTTCAGTGAAGAGCAAGAAGCTTTAGTTGTCGAGTCATGGAATGTAATGAAGAAGAATGCTGGAGAATTGGGTCTTAAATTCTTCCTAAAGTAAGCCAATTTTCTTGTTCTTTTTTCCTTTTTATCCCATTACTTAATTTGTTATCAGTAATTACTTGATTAATGATTGAAATTATGGGGTACTGTTGTATATAAATGTAGGATCTTTGAAATTGCACCTTCAGCCCAGAAGCTGTTCTCATTCTTGAGAGACTCCAATGTGCCTCTGGAGCAGAACAAAAAGCTCAAGCCCCATGCCATGTCTGTCTTTGTCATGGTAAGACAAAGCTATATGCTAATTCACATAGTCCTAATCTGCCAATGCCTGAATTTCGTTAAAATTCAAACCATGAACTCCTTGTTGCAGACATGTGAATCAGCAGTGCAACTTCGGAAAGCTGGGAAAGTGACAGTGAGAGAGTCAAGTCTAAAAAAACTAGGAGCTACCCACTTCAAATATGGTGTTGTTAATGAACATTTCGAGGTACCATGATCAAATTTCTTACAGAAAACCCAAATTAAAACACAGATCAACTTTTTGTTATCATTTTTGTATTCATTAATTATGTATACACATGCTACAGGTCACAAAATTTGCACTACTGGAAACAATAAAGGAAGCAGTGCCAGAGATGTGGTCACCCGAAATGAAGAATGCCTGGGGAGAAGCTTATGATTATTTGGTTGCCGCTATTAAGTCAGAAATGAAGCCCTCCAATTAAGACTTCCTCAGTAAAATAATAATCTTCTCCTTCTTCTAACATTGACAGATTCCTTGAGCGAGTTCATGTCATGTTAATTTCTGTCTTGTATTCCGCATGTACGTGTGTATCTTATGCACTTTAGAGCTTGCCAAAAAATGTAATACAAATAATGTGAAAAGAGATTAGGCTTGTAATTAGCCAGTGAATACGATAGTGTTATATTAATATTGTTAATGTAATAAAATTATTTAATTAATAAAATAAAAAAATATATATTTATTAATAATAAATTAAAAAATTAACAAAAAATTTTATTTATAAAATTAATTTTAAAAATATTGAAATAGAGAAATATTGCACCATAAACCTACAAGTTGTATACAATTTCACATTCTTGAATACTGAGAGACTCCATTATTCATATTTGTCCATCAACATTTCTGAATCTACTGTTTCTTTGAACCATTTTTAATTTTTTTTTTTGTTTAATTTTCTATTTTTGAAGAAGGAAGTCCAAAATCAATTGAAGAGCGTGAACTGATAGATACTTACTATATGAAGTATACATTAAAGCTTGACCTCTCTACCTATATCAAGAGCCATGACTTTTAAAAAATACATACTATTTTATACTATAAGGTATATACAAATTAAAAACAATGCGCGTTACACACTAAAATAAAACATTAATAGTAAAGTATAGCTTCCTGCCATGGACGCCACACATTTCAACTTTTTCTACTGTCAAACCTAATAGTCAATTCTCCGATCATTTCGCTTCGCCGGAGCCTGGAATCCGATCGGAAAATCACTGCAGCCTTGACGTGCGGCCGGATACCTAACAGTGACATTTCTGCTGGTTTCGTGCGCTAGAGCTGAACTTGCTTTTATAGCTAGCGAACATAATTCTTGAAGAGTTAACAGAGATTGAGATTTGGACAGTGGCATGAGAAAGTAAATTTGACCCAGTTGGAGATCTTCGTCTTCCGGCAGATGGGGCACTTGAGAGCCGATGTACATAGATTCTGAGCTGCAAAGAAAGCAGCTTGGGTTCCGGGAGAGAATGCTTCTGGCTTTGATCGGCTGCCGGAATTCTTGTAGCCTCCCGTCTAAGTGAATTATCTTGGCCGTGGCTGGCCAGTTCAGATAATTGACTCCATTTTTCTTGTACTGAGGAGCTGCACAGTTGCCCATATCTGTGTATTAAAGGTTGAGGCAGAGATTGAGGAAGAGAAAGAACAGTCATGATTTGAAATGGGGAAGAAGGGGGTATATGTAAGGAGAGAAAAGCCAAAAGGAGATTGAATTTCCAACAGTAATTTCTCTCACTCTCCCTCACTGATGCAGCCAATCTTAATTTATTATTCACTGAACAACCATACATGATTAATTTATTACTAAAGAATTGATGGTTATATAATAAGTTAATGATCAATAACAAGTGGATCACAAACCTTGTTCTATTAATGGAAGTTCCACTCGGCATCTTAATTAGCCAACAGGATGAACCAGAAATGAAGAAATGGAAACCTAAAAATTCCTGTGTGCGTATGTGGTTTTGTTTATTATACCACGCTATTCAATATCAACCCACTTGTTCTTTCATACATTGTGGCTCCATTTGCAACATACATTTTGATATCCAGCTACCAAATAATCATTCTTCTTTGAATCATCAACTATTTATTAAGCAAATAGATGATTAATATATATTTAATGCTTTTACAACAGGAAAGAATTTATAAAATTCTATTTACGAACAACCATTAACAGCAATAATTAACTATCTATTTTTCAACAACATATAAATCTGCATATACCAAACTAAGGACATTCAAGTCAGCAGGATCATTGCTTCAAAAAATAAATAATAAATAAATTAAGTGTCAACAATCTATTCACTAATTTTTGTATAATTAATAATTTTATTTTGTAAAACAGCAAATAATTTAAAAATTACAACGATTTTTGATAAGGTGAAATAAAATAAATTAATTTTCAATGAAAAATAGGGTTATAACTTATAACTACTGAAATTTTATCAGATACCTTTCCTAAAATTTGTGATAAAAAATATAAATACTCTTTTTATATTAGGTACAAATTTATATTTTAAAATTTTAATAATATCAAATATTAATTAACTTAAAATAAATGTTATTAATATATTATCATATTATTTAAAAAATAATTTATATTAAACTCTTAAAATTTTACAATATAATTATTGTAGTATAAAAATATTTTATATAATGAAAATTAAAATATTTTATAATTATTAATTAAATACATTTGAAAACTTATATGATAAAGTTATTTTTTAAATATAAATTATGAATCTTATACGTAGTAGTAAGTAATTTTAAATTAACTTATTAGAGAATTAATATACACACACATGTAATTAAAATTTTTTAGATAAATATTATTTTATTTGTTTTATAAAATATATCTAGTAAACTTTAAAAATTAAATAAAATTAAGTATATAATTTTATTTATAAAGAATAAATAAATTAAGTATATTTATATTTTATTTAATAAATTTAAAGTTAGAGAGAGGAAAGTAAGTCTTTCTATAAAATCTACTATTAAATAAAATTATCATAAATTTAAAAAAAAGTATTCAATAAAATTCCTATAACTATTCAAAGATCGTCTAGGATGCATAGAAAGTTGTATGCAACTTCCAAGTAATATTATGACATGATTTGGGGCACAAGGTAATTAATTAGCCATGGCCATGCATTTAAGTTTAAGCTCAAATTAGGGTTTTGGTTTCAGGGAAGCATGGAGGGAAAGGGATCGTGCTTGTACCAATTTGTTGTTTTACATTTCTTCTTCGTTGCTCGAGAGACCTTCATACTTGTTTCTGATAAAATTATTGGCAACTTTATTTTCGTCTTCTTGTACCTTTTTCTCACCGTTGGTTATCTAATCCCTTTCATTATCTTAACATATATGTATTTGCAAAGTGATGTCCCTTTCAACCATTTCATTTAACTTTGGCTAGACACTCAAGTTGGACAAATACTGACTTAGGTTCCATTTATCATACGTTCCCATGAAGAAAGAGTACCCAAAGCTGAAGCCCCCATGTCATTCTCTGTCTTTACTGTATATATGTAGTAATAAGCCATAAACCACATGGCAGATTCTATTCATATTCCTTCTCTAATATTCGTCCATCACTGTTTCTGAAACTGATGGTTCTCCAGAATATTACCCATTATTCTGAATTACTTAATATTTTATAAAATGCAAGGGCAAAACAAAATAAGATCGGCCCATTTCCATGTCTTAATTGTCTCTCTGGCTAATTCCAAAGCTTTGACAACTTCAGTCTGTTTACATTAATCAGGCTGGTTTTATGTATTAAAGTTTGGCCTCTCTTTTTGATCAAGGGCTACAATTTTCAAAGTTTTTTTCACTATTATATGCGACAAAGTATATATACTAATTAATATCATTGCGCGTTACACACTAAAATCAAATATTAAAAAAAAAAAATCAAAGCTTAGCTGCCACGGAAGCCACACATCCTTCTTGTCCATTTCAATTTCTTCTACTGTCAAACCTAGAAGTGAATTCTCCGATCATTTTGCTTTGCCGAAACCTGGAGTCTGATCGGAACTTCACAGCATCCTTGTCGTGCAGCCGGATACTTTACAATACTATTTTTGCTGGTTACATGCGCTAGAGCAGAACTTGCCTTTATAGCTAGTGAACATAATTCCTGAAGAGTTAACAGAGATTGAGATTTGGACAGTGGCATGAGAAAGTAAATTTGATCCAGTTGGAGTTCTTCGTCTTCCGGCAGAGGGGGCACTTGAGAGCCGATGTACATCGATTCTGAGCTGCAGAGAAAGCAGTTTTGGTGCTGAGAGAGAATGTTTCTGGCTTTGATTGGCTGCCGGAATTCTTGTAGCCTCCCGTCCAAGTGAATTATCTTGGCCGTGGCTGGCCAATTCAGATAATTGACTCCATTTCTCTTGTACTGAGGAGCTGCACAGTTGCCCATATCTGTGAATTAATATATTGTTTATTTGCAAACTTAGGATATACAGAGAGAGAGAGAGAGAGAGAGAGAGAGAGAGAGAGAGAGAGAGAGGATGAGAATGGGGAGTTTGTATTTTGATGGGGAAGAGCATAGACCGAATGTGATATATATAAGAAGAGAAAAGCGAAAAAGATAGCTAGTTTTTCAACAGTAATTTTTATTTTAATTGACAATCGCCATGTGTTTACATGATTTACAAAAAAGGAGGTCACTAATGCAACTTAACCTTAATTTAATCTTCACTTTTTTGATTATTTTCCTCTAGCCTCACAATGATAACCATGCATGATTAATTTATTAATTAAGTTAATGCCAATTATCTAGTGGATCACAGACTTTGCACTAGGTACTGGCTTAAGGATATTGATTAGAGAGTCCTTGCGGCATGTTAGCCAACAGGATCAACCAGAACATGAAGAAATGGAAACCTAAAAATTTCTGTGTGCATAGTAATGGTTGGTGGTTTTCTTTCTTAATACACGCTACTCGGGTTGAATCCACTAATTGTTTAATTAATTGTGGTTCCAGTTCCAGCATATAGTTTGATATGCAGCTGCCTAATAATCATTCTTCTTTGAACCCAACCAAATGGATGACTAATATATTTACCCTGATACTCATTCCCAATTTAATGGCCAAGAAATTGCAGAAAAGATATCTGGAAGAGTGACACAGTCTCACAATCTCAAGCTATCCGGAAGAGAAGAAACAAGGTTATAATAATGAAAGAGCTATGTCTATTGAATAAAAATAGAAAGGCTTAAAATTCTGATATGGGACAGGAAAAGGCTTCGAAGGTAAAAAGAAAGAGAGAATGTCTAGGATGGAAAGCTCCACGCAATTGCAAATAATATATCACATGATTCCGGACAAAAGTTCATTAATTAACCATGGCCATGTAGTTTCAGGACAAATGAAGGTTTGGTTTCAGGGAAGCTTCGAGGGAAAGCAACGGATAATTAAAATGAACGTGTGCGGCATGTTTCTGATCAATTATTGCCACAATTTTACTGTCGTCCCTTTGAACTTTCCCTACCATTGGCTATGTAATCACTTTCATTGTCCAAACGTATGCAAAGTTTTTCCCCTTCAGACCATATCTTTTGACTTTTACAAGACATGAAGTTAGACTAATACTTGACGTGAAGTACCACTTCCATGTGAATGTATGGTAAGAAAATACCTTCAATTATTCAATAAAAAATGAGTTGGTCCTTTTTGGTTGGTTATAATTACAAAATTAATATTTCTTAGTTGGTTATCTCTGTTAGTCAAAGCATTATCTTACTTAATTAGTTTTATATGTCAGGTCATCGGGTCACCGTAGATATTAAAAGTGATAATTTTTTACACTATCTATTGTACTGGTATTAATCTTGTACAAAATTTACTGATTTATGTTGACAATAAATAATATAGTTATTAAATAAGTGATACGATACGACTAATAATTATATTAAATTTAAATTTAAAATTTTTGATATATGAACCTATAAATTTATTTATAATTCGATTAGTTATTTAAATAATTTTATCATATTACATTTATGATTTAATAAATTTATTTTATATTTAAAAAATATTAAATATATTTATCACATTTTAAAATATATTTATTTATATTTAAGGTAAAATTGATTAATATTTTAATAATTAGTATTATAATAAATATAAAAATATCTATTAAATGATTGACACATTTATAATTTATTCTATTATTTAATAATTATGTTAGAATAAAATTTTTAAATCTTAATATAATTATTAAATTAATTAGATTCGAATTAGCCTTTATTTGACACGACACAAATATCATATAATAATTTAAATTGTTATAATACCTTATGATACCAAAATGATTTCTATATTGATTTGAATGAATATTAAGATAACATCAAGTAAAGTTTTCTCTGTGGTTTTCACGCATTAATAATCTTTTCCTTTTTTGAATTTTTCTTCTTCCACTTTTTTTCATAAATTTTTGAGAGCCACCGTAGGAAATTTCAAATGCTCTTTACTTTGCGAACGACAACAATAACTATAATAACATGACTTTATAACTATGATATTGTCTATTTGATGGCTTATTATGGTACAATAGATGGATCTTGGCCTCTCATTTTGTATTTCTTAATTTTAAACTTTTAAGTCTGGAAGGTTTCATGCTAATTAAAGGAATAAAATACTCATGAACGTAAGCCAAAGCTCACTTTCAAATAATATGAAATTTTACAATTTAACTTCTTAAAATCTAATAATTTTATTAATATATTTTCGCACTCATTTAATATGATATTGTTTGTTTTAATAATTCAAGATAATACAACAGACTTATTTTCGTCCTTATAGTTTTGTTTTTGACACTTAAAATTTTAAACTTTGAGTCCAAAAGATCTTATGCGAGTTAAAATGATAAAGTATTTATAAATATAAATCCATACTCATTCTCAAGCGATTTAAAATTTTACAATAAGATATGATCTGATCACACATTTACAGTAATTGTCGTATGTATAAACTTATGTTTAATTTGTGGCATACTACAAGGTAAATTAGTTGTAATTTCTATTATCGTCATGCATGACAATTGGAAATAAATCACATACATCGCACAAGATCCCTCTCTGCTAACTCAGAGAACCAGAAGAGGATTGGACGTTAGTGGTAAAGAGGATATCCAACTCAATTACTCTCAATAATTCCAAAAGCGCGAAGGCAAGGGTAAGGCTAGCTAGCTCCACTTGTATGCTTGCTTATAGAACTCCAAAGCTTTAACGAAGTCTAATGCTCTCTAATGGGGCTAAGCTTGGCTCCAATGGTACAACAAGAGAATAGAACTAATTCAGCCCAAATTAGTGAATGTTTACAATTATCATAATCATATATTTCCATGGAGATGAATCCAAAGCTGAAGCACCATGCTATTTGATTTGTCTTAAATGTATGTAATGCGGTAATAAGCCATAAGCAATATGTCAGATTCTTTGAATATTCATATTTCTTCTCTAATATTCCTTCATCAGTATTTCTGAATTTGATATGATCCTCTGGGTCATTTTCTACTTGATTTTATTTCTTTCTATTTTTGGAAAAGGAATTCCAATATCTGAAGCAAATCATTCAAGAGTGTGAACAGATGGGATGGTCATCAAAGTCATCGTTGAAACTGGTGTTCTTATAATTAATCCAAAAGGAAGGAGTTGATGTAACCATTAAAGGAAGGAGTGAATTAATTAATTTCATTCGGGAAATCTCTTAATTATGTCTTTGCCTATACTTACAAAGCTTTGACAACTCTCTTGTGTTTACACACACACACACACACACACACACACACACACACACACACACAGAGCTGTTCTAAATTAAATAAAGGCCGGGCCCTCTCTCTTTCTCTATAACAAGAGCTACAATTTTCTAAAGATACTTTCTATAATACAATAATTATAGACTAATTAATGACACATAGAATCAAACAATATACAAAAAAAAAAAAAAAAAGGAAATTAAAGTTTTTGCCATGGACGCCACACATTGTTCTGGTCCATTTCAACTTTTTCTACTGCCAACCCTAAAAATCAATTCTCCGTCATTCTGCCTCGCCGGAACCGGATTCAGTGCAGCCTGGACGGGTGGCCAGAAACTTAATATTACTATTTCTGCTGGATTTGGAGAGTTAACGGAGATGAGGATTTGGAGAGTGGCATGAGAAAGTAAATTTGACCCAGTTGGAGTTCTTCGTCTTCCTGCAGACAGGGCACTTGAGAGCCGATGTACATGGATTCTGAGCAGCAGAGGAAGCAGTTTGGGTTCTGAAAGAGAATGCCACTGGCTTTGATCGGCTGCCGGAATTCTTCTAGTCTCCCATCTAAGTGAATTATCTTGGCCGTGGCTGGCCAATTGAGATTATTAACACCATTTATTTTGTGCTGAGGAGCTGCACAGTTGCCCACATCTGTGCGCTAAGTATGTGTTGTTTGTTTGTAATTAACCGAGAGAAGGCAACGATGAGAATGATGAATTATGGGTTTGACCGGGAAGAGGCTAATGAATAAGGAAAGAAAAGCAGTAAAGTGATCGACTTTCTGACAGTAATTTCTACATATATAAAGCTTTTTTATCATTACAACACTTTTATTAACACTATTATTTTAAATTCTATTTCAAATAATTATCAATTAAATTAACTAATTCCCACACATTAATACATCCTTATGGGTACAAAATTTAGAACATGTGCAACAATGATGGGGCTGGAGGCAAAGATATGCACAATATTTGCAAAAAAGCAGGTCACTATGCAACTTAGCTTAATTTAATCTTAACTTTTGGGTTATTTTTCTCCACACACAAAACTATATATATTATTAATTCATTAATTAAAAATTAATCAATATATAATAAATTAATTATCATTATTAAATAAATTCAAAACTACCGTTAGTTTTAACAAGTTTTAAGTAAGTTATTGAATTGTGATATGTCGAATTTAACGTTAAGTCAAAAAATAAATAATAATATATAACTGATCTTAAATTTAAACTCAAATTTTGAATCCAAATTTAAAAATTTTAATGAACTACAGTAGAGTTTGTCCTGCGACTACCACAAAATAGATCATAAACTTATTCTAAATGACAGATAAGCTAAGGTCATTAATTTGTTGAGACATTGCGGCAAGAAATTCAACCAGAAAATCAAGAAATGGAAACCTAATAAACTCTCTGTGTATGGCTGGTTTTGTAATTTGTGTATACACGCTATTCTTTTTGAATCCACTGGTTGTTTAAATTAAGTGTGGCTCCAGTTGTAACACATATTCTGATAACCAGTTGCCTAATCATTCTTCTGTGAGCAGAAGCAAATAGAGAATTAATATATGTGGCCGGAGATTCATTCCCAATTAGTGGCAATGAAATCGGAGAAAAGGCATATCCCAAAGGGCGACACCATTTTTAAAATTCATTTATTTAGAATTCCACTCAAACAAACCATGCTACTAATACAAGTAAATTAAAAATAATAATATTCATTCATTAAATATTATTAAGATGGGATAATAAATATTTTAAAAATTATAAAAATTTATTATTCATAAACAAAATTATTATATTTCTTAAATAAATGATTAGACCCAAAAATTTAACTATTTAATAAAGTTTCACCCTATATATTTAAAAACAAATCTCAACGGGTTTTTTTGTATGAAATAATTAGCCTCAAAAGTTTAAATAGTTAGACAAAAATTCGATATTATATATTTAATGATAAATATTAAAAGTACAATTTTATCATCAATTTAATGATTGTCACGTTATATAGTATTAAAAAATATATAATAATATTAGAAAAATTATAGTATTCTAATCCTACGTATCATAACGAAATTTTAAGTAATTTTATTTGAATAAATTTATTTTTTATTTGACACAACTAATGAAATTTTAAATAATTTTATTTGAATAAACTTATTTTTATTTGACACAACTAATCGTTATCTTAAATATACACTTAACCTGAAGAAGATATTGGATCAAAGAATAAATCATCCTGGGAGAAAATTCGATGCAATGTCAAGAATTGCACGTGATTTGTGACACTCTTTACTTAGACATGGCCATGCAGGTGTCGTGTCTTTGCTTTGCTTTCAAGGAAGCATCGAGGTGAATACAGAGAAAGTAGAATTGAACATTCAAAATAGACTGCTTTGCTTTGCCCTTCTTGGATTCATTGGTCATCTAATTACTTTACTTAATGACGTGAAGCTCATTCTTTTGTTGTAGAACAAATGACATACAGGGAACCCAAGACCTTAAGAGGAGACATGCACCCTTCCAATCTTTGTCAACTAAGGATTTGGTCATCTTTCAATTTCTTAAAAATGAATGAGATGGCCCTTTTTCATTGGTTTAATTACAAAATTAATGTTCCTTAATTTGCCTTTTCTGTTAATTAAATTTTATGATAACCGGTTTCTGTGTTTGACTCAAAGTGAATGACATTACATCAAGCTTTCTCCACGATTTACATTACATGGCATTGATTGTATTTTCTCCTTTCGAATTTTTCTTTTTCCCCTTTTTCTCGTACATTTTGTAAAACTACTAGAAAAGAATTTTTTTTAAAAAATAAAAAGAAAATTAGTTTTGATCCCTATTATTAATTGTGTTAATAGTTATAAGAGTTTCATTATAATCTCACTACAATTATATATATTTAAAATTAAAGCGTCGTGATTTTTGATTTATAATTATTTTAAAATAAAATTATTAATTCACAATACAATTGATTAGTGTATATAATTTATCCACTTAAAAATTCGTAAGTTATAAACAAATTTTAAAATGTTGTTGAAATTATATTTCTCGAGATTAATCAACTAATTCATAAAATTTGTTTAAAATTCAATTGGTTTGGTTTGATTGAATGGATTAGAAAATTTTCCTAAGAAAATCGAGCAATTAAATAGAATTTTTTAAGTATAAATTCAATTCAACTCACAAATTAAAATCCTCAATCAGATTAAGATTTGGTATTTAGATACAATTAATTGTATTGCACAAACACAGAATGAGTTGAACTGGATGCCCCATAATATAACAGTAAACTCATGAACCATAATCAATTAATTAATCAAACATCCCTGACAAAGAAATTGCATAGTTTCATAGATTTTACAGCAAAAATGACAGAAAATTTAGCAAAAGTTTGATACATGCAACAGAACTTCGTCCAATTTCTCTTTTAATCGAAGATTCAAAGTGCATTCACTGAATTAAACATAATAAATTCCTGAACTCACCTGTGCCTAATTCCAATTTACCTGCAATGACTAACAGTCATATAATGCAACAATGCAAATTATAATTCCTCCAAAATAACTCTCAACCTTTTGGTATGCTTACTTCTTCGGCGGCCGCCATGCTCTCTTCGGTTCACCATTGATCCTCCACCATGACCGCAAACCGTACCACCACCAACTACTATCTTCGGACTACTTGAATTCAAAACAGTACTGCTAATTATATCCACCATTAAATCAGTTTTCTTCCTACGCCCACACCCACATCTTCCTCCATCTGCCATCATCTTCAAAGCTGAACTTGCTTTAGCAGCCAAAGAAACCATTTTCTCGCCCCTAAGCGGACTCTTCAACCAACTCATCGGCAAAGCAAAGTAAAGCCGTCCCGGTTGAAGCTCTTCTTCGCCTTTGATGGCCGAAATAAAGCTATCAAAATCCATATCATCCATGTTGCAGACAAAACAGCTAGGATTTTTCTCTAGTACTTGTGAAACCCTAACTGGATATGCAAATTCTTGGAGCCTGCCGTCATGGAGGATCACCTTTGCCGTCGCCACATCAGTTGACTCGCATGAACTACAAATACCCATATGTTTTTCATAAACTCAATGACTTTTCTGCAAGTTTCGGAAGAAAATGGGGGAATTTGAGAGAAGATATATACAAATTCAGGTTTCTACAATTAAATAATTAAATTTCGGTTGTTGGTTTATTCTTTCAAGTAAGCTAATAAATTAAAAAAGGATTAATACATTCCACAAGGGATTATTACATAGTATAAACAAACATTTATCTGCCGGCATTTCTTGGGAGCTACTTGTCATTATTTGTCATCATTTTCTTGACAGATTTCTTCTGATCTCTTCTCTTCCACACAAGAAATACGTAATCACCAATACTTTTATAATTGAGTCTAAATCTTTTGATGAATATATGTACAAGAGAAACTAATTCTTAATGAATAGTTCAAATAAGACATTGAATATTATTCAAATGCCAGCTGCTGCTTCATATACTAGTATGAAAATACATTATTTCAATACGTATGCTATCAATATCTCTACGTGCAACTCACTCAAACCTAAACTTCAATTTCTTGTCTCTTTTCTTTATTATTTTCCTTTTATTCTTCAAAAATAAATAATTATTTTGATTTTTATTCATATATGAAGCCATCAAAATTTTGGTTACGCATGTCACCACAAAGTATTCATTGAATGTCTCCATAATATCGTCCTTGAGAATAAACAACACACTAAGCTTAGAAATGTTTGGAAACTTCCCATTAATTATTTGTAGTAATCTTTAATAGTTGGAACACTGTTAATTGCTTCTTAATTTACTGTGCATTTTCCACCGATCCATTACTTAAGATCTACGGCATGTCACTCTGCAAAGTTACATTCCAAATACTGGCAAATTCCACGACTGTATTAGCCAATTTTTTCTATGTCGTGAGTCACGAGACCCTTTAATTAATTTGTTTTGGTCATCATCAAGGACTTGTTGCCCGCGAAAATAACTGGGAATTTTCATTAGTTGATTTAATGGTTACATTTCACAATCAACGCGGCATTAAAGATTACTTCTGCGTTGCTTTTTATCTCAGTTATAGCACTTTTTCTTTAGTGTGATTTGGGATCTCTTTCTCGCTGATGTTTGTTAATTTCTGGAATATTATTGCTTTTTATCGTTGCTTTTTCATTGATAAGACTTTAATGTCATTGTTTGTCCTTGTGCTTTAATTGTTTGAGTCAAGTGTTAACTTAATGGTACCAGATTTGGTTGATCAAGATGAAGTAGTTCTATGATCGAGTTTAGCATGTGTTATCTATTTATATTTCTTTCTATCTTTTTTAAAGTTATTTGTACTTTTTTTTTTCTCTCTTTTAATTTTGTTCGACTTAGTCTAAGTGAGAGTTTATTTAATATCGGTTTTTCAAATAGGAGGGCTGTTACTATTTAGACCCTTACTTATAAGTTTAATGTTTCAAGTGAAATAGTAACCTATCAAATATTACCTCTCTTTAAGTACTTTTTGATTATTGATTAGTTTGAGAAAGAAATTAGACCATATTTAACCTATCCTAACCCTTAATAATTTTTTATTTTATTATTATTATTATTTGTATTTTGTCAGTCATTTGTGACGATATATAAATACAAATACAAGTAGATAACAAATTCGGAAAAACCTTGGCATTTCCATAACTTACACGCAGAACTTGTTGACATAGAGGCCCATGGGCCTTTTCTACACTACCATCGAAGTTCAAGGACAATAATTAAAAATCCAAGTGGATGAAACCCCACAATTCCATACCAAATTATAATCCAAGATTTCATCATCCTCTCGACATCAAAGACCCAATAACCCCCGCAATAAGAGCAGTTGGATCTCCAAGCACTGCTGAGATTATAAATTGCACAGCTAAACCAGCCATGTCACAACATTTCTTCACTTTCCCCTTGCTCTTTTTATGGTGGGTTTGCAGCGTATTCTTCAAACTAGGAATGCTAGTCTCCAATTTCCTGCTTTTCCCAGGTCCAAAATACAACTCATGCCAACTTTCCACCAACATATCCTTAACGCATGCAACATGCAAGTTGTATTTCTTGCATGTCGACCTATAACTCCAGCTCCTTCCTTTACGCCCACATTTGTGACATGGTGAGCTCACATTCCTGTACAAATAAAGCTTCACTTCTCCATCATCAAGCACCATTGGCAGTTTAGCACAACATGGATGAAGATCATACCCACAAGATTTGCAGTGATAAACAAAACCAGTAACGTCTCTTTCACAGGCGTTGCAGTATCTCGGCTTATCGCCCGGTGGCCGGGAAAGGAACTGAAATGAGCATTTGGTGTAGAAAGGGTGGGAGATCGAAGGAGAAGGGATGGCACAGTGCGTATGAAGATCGAAGTCGCAGATCGAACACTTGTAGCGTGAGCCAATTCCTACTTCTTTGCAGCCATCACACTTGTATGGAACTTCACTGTACTCAAATTTAAGCCGATGTTGAGGGTGGCTAAAGTGGGATATCTCATTGTACTTCATTTGTGTTAATTTTTAAGGCCTCTAACAAATGACCTAATAAGCATATATATATATATATATAAGGGTTTGGTCAGGCTTTTGGCTAATGAGACTGAAAGAGATTAATATTCTAGAAAATGAGATTAGGGTTTTTAATTTTATAATGGCTTGTACTTGAAGCTAAGCTTGGCCACGATGATAATGGTGATAGGGGAGCATACGGAGGAATCACCACGTCAAAATGAACAAAAAAAGAGAATACATGGCATTTTGAGTCATGTCCCACGTAGGAATATATACCAATTTTCACTTTAAATGTTCCTCTAAATCAATTAATTTCGGGAATGATTATACAATTATATCAGATGAATTTAGTGTTAAGATATTTTAAATTAGATAATTTAATAGATGATTAATTTATTTTTAAATTTAAAATTAAATTTAATAAAAATTACATTTCAAGTATTTTAATTAAAATTTTAAAAATTTAAAAAGATTTAAGGTTACCTGTAAATTATCAAAAAATTGAATAAACTTGTTTTAACTTTTCTGTTTAATGGAAAAAAACAACTGAGCTGAGGAATTTTTAAAAGTTAATAAACTTTAATATAATGACGAAATTAAGAAAGGTTTTATCTACTACTACTTTCTTGGGAGAATAAGAACTTGGCATCCGAAAAGTTGGTATGAGATTTAATAAAATAATTATGCTGATATGCCTCAGATTTCAACCCTTTTATCTCAGGTAACATAAAGCATCCAGAGATTATTTATAGCTTGAAGCAATTAGAAAAGATCTCCAACATAATACATCTAGTCTTCATAATCAAACACTTCACCTTGATGATCATGAATTATATCCAGAACATAATAAAGAATAGAATCAAAGGCCCTTGACACAATGATCTGTTCATATATATATCCAACCATCCGGAGAGACTGAAGAGATCGAATAACTTCCTTCAGGATGAAATAGTGAGTAGGGAGAACAAATACCTATTAATGAAATTGTTTTCTGAGGACATCTCAAGAATATGCACCTTTTAGTTGTCATAAAATTTTTATTATATATCCATTTGATTGTATGATTGGTTTTCCAACTTGGGATAGTGCTGAATTCCACATTTGGCATCTTTTCCTTCTTTACCCATTTGACATTACATAAAAGAGAATTGATTCCTGGTAATTGAAATAATTAATTGATAAATATAATTATTTAAATTTTTATTTTTAAATTTAAAATTTTACATCAAATAGCTAATTCAATCCTATTATCATGTTATCATAGTTAAGTTAATCCAATAATCTAATATTTAAAAATGTCAACACTAAAAATTAAAAAAATAATAATTATTTAAGTTTCTTAATAAAAAATATTAAATAAAATTGTAAAAAAATATTAAATATAATTATTTAAACTTTAAATTTAAATTTAAATTCTTAACTAAAGTGACAAATTTAATTATAATTAAATATCCAATTTCAATTATTAGTGAAAAGTTTAAAAATATTTTTTGACAACAAAAATTCAATCCAACTTAACATAACAATACACTCCTGTTTATCCCACTTGAAATGGCAATGCATATGACTTTTCAGTCAACAGTAACAAAGAAAAGCAGAAACAAGACTGCAAGAATATAAAAGTTTTTGTGGGCAACAATGGCAATGTAATTACCAATTTTCATTTTCTTTTGGTAGAAAGAAACATCTGGAAGCAACTGAGATTTGTAGTTAACTCTGCAAGAAATCGATATCAATATTATTCTTCTTTGCTTCATCCAAACTCAATTCAATAGTGCTCTCTCTTACAAGCAGTTGTTTCTTCTCTAATTCTCTTTGATGGGTATAATTTTTTTGGTTCAATCGTTTTCTTGCAGAACCTTTTCCTTTTCTGGGTTTATGGTCGTGATTCAAAGCCGTTGAGTCTTCAATGTGAATACTGTCTTGGGATGTCTTTGAAGGGGCATTTAAAATTTAAACAAACGAGATGGAGAGGATAATATAATTGTTCTTTAAATTTGGCAATTATTTATATATGAAAGCATTTATATTTAAAAGGAAAAACTTTAATTTAATTTAAAAATGAAAATAATGTCGGCACCACTTGGGTGAACAGAACAGAACCCAAGTAGTAGTGTGTCTGTAACCATTTGTTAATGGCGGTCGGAATCCTTAAGCACATCTTCTACTCAATCCGAAAGTCCAAACCAAACCCCCACTTGCTGTCCCAATTTTCCACCTCATCACCACCGTCTGATCAACCACACAACCTAATCTCCACCGTCGTTTCACTCCTCACCCACCACCGGGCCAAATCACGCTGGAACCACCTCCTCTCCCTCTGCCCCTCCGGTTTCACCCCAACCCAGTTTTCCCAGATTGCCCTCGGCCTTAAAAATAATGCCCATCTCGCTCTCCGCTTTTTCTCCTTCACGCAGCGCAAGTCTCTCTGCAAACACGACCTCAACTCTTATGCTACTATGATTCATATTCTTTCTCGGGCCCGGCTCATTGGCCCGGCCCGAGATGTCATACGGGTCGCCCTTAGATTACCTGAAAATGATCGAGATTGGCTTGATACTAAGCCTAGATTGAAACTTTTTGAAGTTCTTGTGAAAACGTACAGAGAGTGTGGTTCAGCTCCGTTTGTGTTCGATTTGTTGATAAAGTGTTGCTTGGAAGTGAAGAAGGTTGAAACTTGTGTTGGTATTGTTAGAGTGTTAATGTCTAGTGGGATTAGTGTTAAAGTTAGTACATGTAATGCTTTGATATGGGAAATTTCTAGGTGTGAAGGAGTAAATTCAGGGTATGAGATTTACAGGGAGGTTTTTGGGTTAAATAGTGAAGAGATTGAAGGAATTGATAAAGAAGTAAAAAGAGTTGTTAGAATTAGGCCTAATGTGCATACATTCAATGCTTTGATGATATGTTTTTACAGAGAGGGTATCTTTGAGAAAGTGGAGGATACATGGATTGAAATGGAGAAAGGGGGATGTGAACCTAATTGTTATAGCTATTGTGTATTGATGGCTGTGTTTTGTGAGGAAGAGAGGATGAGAGAAGCAGAGAAGTTATGGGAAGAAATGAGAGACAAGAATGTTGAGCATGATGTCATGACTTATAACACTATTATTGGTGGATTTTGCAAGATTGGAGAGATGGTGAGAGCTGAGGAGTTCTTTAGGGAGATGGGGTTGAGTGGGATTGAGGGTAGTTTTGTTACTTTTGAGCATCTTGTTAATGGATATTGTAGAGTTGCAGATGTTGATTCAGCAATATTAGTGTATAAGGATATGTGTAGGAAAGATTTTAGGCCAGACTGTTCAATGATTGAGGCGTTGATTGGAGGACTCTGTACTATGAGAAGAATTTTTGAAGCATTGGAAATATTGAGAACCGGAGTTGACAAGTTTGGATTGTTTCCAACAAACAAAAGTTATATATTCTTGATTAGGGGGTTGTGTGAAGAGGGGAACATGGAAGAAGCATTGAAGGTTCAGGCTGAGATGGTGGGAAAAGGATTTGAGCCAAGTTTGGAGATTTACTATTCTTTTATTGATGGGTATGTGAACCAAGGAAATGTCGAAATGGCAACTATGCTGAGGAAGGAGATGCTAGAAACTCAAAAGAAGCAGGAAGATGGTTAGATATAATTTTTAGATGATTATGAACCAAGCCCTTAAGTCATGACAGCAGCCAGTCACCACCTATTATCAGATTGAATGGCTTGAAGTAAGTGATTTGTTTTCCTTGATGATAACGTGCTTATTTTGCGCTACCGCAGCAATTCAAATATCTAATATTTCCTGAACATTGTAAGTGGACATGATAGGTGCATGTTTGGTATTGGGAACTTCTCGTTCAGTGTTCAAGGGGATGTGAATCTTGATAGAGGTAAGCTACACAGCATGCAATAATGCCTTTTGATTGTTTGATTTGAATTGCTCATTCAATTCTAGTAGCACAACTGATCTGAAGGTAGACTTGAATGCTAAATATTCTATGTTAATTTGGTTTTAAGAATGAGATATGAATGCTACACAACTGATATCATCTTGAATAAGTAATCTTATATGGAAGTGAAAAATAAAATCTAAATTTCATATTTACTTTCTTATTTGCTTTTATAAAGATCAAAATTGACCTATGACTTTTTTTCCTATGCATTGAGAAGAAAAAGTCTGAACTGAAAGGGGACATGTATGATGTAGCTGCGGAGTAACTAGTACATTGCTTGTATGAGAATTGTGCACTTACAGATCTTTTCAGTTCTTTATGGCCTGAAATCATATTTTAATTTAAGATTGAAATAGATTTTATATTGTCCTCTCCAGATTAGAAAGGGTTCATTAGCTTTTCTAATTATACAGTTCTATTTTAATCGATTTGAAATGCATGAATGAGTACACTTATTGTGATTCATGCTAAATACATATTCTGTTTACAAGTGTTGTACTGATGCTGCTCATGGATAGCTGTAATTTGCACAATAGCCATCCTGTTAAGTGGTTTCTCATGCGTTGCAATTGAGGAGTCAAATGCCTTTTGCCACATAACCTTGAGAGTAGAAAGAAGCAACCGGAGAAGGAGCTGTGAAGAAACAGGAGGTGAATCTTTTCTACAAGGCCACTTTCACATTGTTTACAATGTAACCTTATATATATGTGGGTTATTATACATGTGAAATTGAATGCTGAGGAGCCAAGTCTCCATATATAATTAAAATTAAAATTGCTGAAGTTGCTAAAATTGTCAGTGTAATTTGATCTATATCCATGAAACTACCCTGTCCACTGCTCTGCTTGTTTATGGAACACTTCCATTTGGCCATAAAAATTGAAAGAGCTTAAAGGTAATTCAAATCTGAAAAATTCACAGTAGAATGGATTCTCTTCTCATGTGCATCAAGTAATTTTAATAGAATATTTACCAAGGTACTTGTCTTCTTGGCCAGCATCTACATTTATCGAGAATGGAATTGGATGAATGTACCATCTGCTGAGTGTACAATTGCAAAAAAAAAAACATTCACAATTTTGTAAATATACCCTAGATGATTGTCTTCTCTTAAAAATTTGAAGGCTACAAATGTACAAATTTGAGATGTACAAAATATCATAAACAATTTTTTACTGACTCAAAATCCTGCAGGTTCTGACGGACCCCTCTAAGAATCACAACGAGCGTAGTAGCCACAGGTTGAAAAGCAATGAAGCCGTGGAAAGAAACCAAGTCAAGAAAGCCATGGCAGCAGATATTTGATATCTTCTGCAAAAGGTTGGAGGGCAATAAGAATTATCTGTGTGGAGCAGAAGATCAACAACACTTGCTGTTGAGCATGCTGCAGCTAGTGTGAGAATTGATAAGACCTGTCAGGAAATGCTATGAATTTATCAAATCTCAGTTGGCATTAGATATGTTGTCAATAAATCAAAATGGCGCATACCCAATCTCCAACAACAATTATCAGCAGAATTCCTGCTTGGCGAATAGGATATTTGACCAGAACAGAGTACCCATCCACAATTGCCAAAGTGAAACTCCAGGGAATGACCAAACCCATTATTGTTGCTAGGTAGCTGAAAGTTAAAAATGTTAGGTGGAAACTGAAAATCAGAACATTCTACATTCTAGTTTAGACTAGAAGAAATCCAGGAAAAGGTTGGAGCAACTAACATTATTGTCAATATAATGCATAAGATATTGCGGATTGGCTCAATTTTATGCACATGAAATTTTTTTTTTTCTTTTGTGTTCTTTGATGGCTGTTCTTGGCTTATGAAAGGCAATTAAGGGTCTATTTGAAAACAGAAGAGAAATGATTGAAAAATGAAATGATTCTGAATCAAATGGCATTCATCTCATATCTAGATAATCAAACTAGGTAAATAATTCGGCGAGCATGCCAACTAAAGTTGTAAATCTGCCAAGCTATCCAAGTGGGTATCATTAATGAGGCAAAAGGAGAAAACAATGAACCAAGGTCTATCTAATAGACAGAATTATAATATTTTATCGTCACTCCATTGCATGCTAAACAAATTTATAAAACTTTAGAGCTGGCCCAGACCGCACTCAACTTTGTTTAAACCAGGTAGAATCAATGCCATTTTTAGAACAAACTTCTTTTGGGGGCATGAATCAAAATTGGCAGAGGACACGATCATAACAGAATCATGATGCTGATGACTTGAGTGAATTCATATAGAAAGACTTTCAGAAACTGCATATGATGAAGCAATAATCAAAGCAGTTGACAAAGGAATGCCAAAATGATAATCTCTGAACAATCTGAGATATTGCCATATATATTGGGTAGGCTGCAGATTCTTATTTCAATGAAAATTTTAATCCAGCAGTGTCAAATCATAAGCAATTCTCTAATCAATCATCAAAAATTCTAAACAAATTTTCTCAAAATTATTCCACTAAGTTAGCAACCAAGATTTAGAACCCATGAAGAATCCCAGTTAGTTTGATCCCTCAATTGATTCATCAACTAAATGAATTTGCCGCCTTATTATACACAAATCAGAACCAAAATTGAATCAGAATCAACCAACATCTAAAAGATTGGCAGAAACAGAAGGGATTGATTACCAGAAAGCAGTGTAGCTGTAAAACTCAACACCTAAAGACATGAAGAGAAGAGAAGCAGAAGAGAATATGGCCTGTCCCAATCTCAAAGAGAAACTGACACTTGTTCCAACAGAGCCAGGAACATCATCCGTCGCCATTTTGCACGTAATCTCTTCCTTCTATTCATAAATTTGTCGGCTTAATGTTTCTTCCTCTGAGTTTGAAGTTCACGATCTTCCTTCTTCAATTCTCCACCATAGCTGCCACCCCACAAAACTTGTCATCTAGATCAACACAAAAGCTATATATAAGTATCCAAGATGTTCTTGCACAACATGTTTAATTTACCTCTCTTTTTTTAATTTCACTTTCTATGAAAATGTTACAATTGAACTTAGCGGGTAACACATGAAGAGAAAGCCAACCGACTAGTTTTCAGGTGAGAGTTTGAAACTTAAAAAACTTCTTTATTACTTGATTGAATAATAATTACAATAATAATTGTGATATTAAAAGTTTTCTTTAATTATGCTGTAATTGGCACTTGTAAAATCTTTGTTTTTGTGTGGCATGGTCGTATTGCCAATGATTTCTTTAACTACAATTGTTGACAATTTACTTTCTTTTATACTACACTTTATTTTTTGACAAGTTTTTCAAGATTTTATACAAATTTTTTAGGTATAGTTCTTATCGAACCTAATGTTAAACTGAAAAAATAAACTAAATTTTAAAATCTAGTTTTAATCATTTTTAACATTTAATTTTTAATTATATATATTAAAAACTTTTGAATGTCATGTAGATGGTAAATTTTAAGATATATCAATTTCAAATTGCTTCTTATTTTCACTTTGTGTTACTAGGTCACTCATCTTTGTTATATAATACTGTTAAAGAACACCCAAAAATAAGGTACAAACAACTGGCATTATTTTTAATTAGCAGCAGCAGCCACCAAACACCTCTATCTACAAGTTGATTGACCACCTTCTCAATGAAGTTACAAGGTGCCTGAAATTTCAAATATTCCATGTAAGAGCTGAAATTAGTTAATTTAAATTCCTAATTTTATTTTATGTGGCTGGTTGGAGAATGGGAAGCGAAATAATGAAGATCAAAGTCAAAATAATGTGCAAAAGCAAAGCACGTCAGCTGCAGACCAGAAGACACAAGCTCAGCCAGTGCTTTGAAGGAAGGTGATTGATTTGCCAATTTCTCAATAGACTTTCTTCCTTCCTTGCTAGTGGGAACGTGGAATTCGCATTAGCTGGTTAATGAATCTTTCTCAAGGGTTTCCTGTTCCCTGAACAAATTGGATAATTGAATTTATGGGTGACTTTTTACCAGTGTGGGCAACAAATGATCGGTGGCAACCCACGATGTCTCTCTAATGACTGTTTCCGTACACCAGTCCTCCGTAAACCAGAATCCCTTGTCACCATTTCATCTGTCTACCTTCAACAAAGCAAAGCAGCATGCTAGGCTAAGGAGAATTTGGATGGCTGGTATGTTCTCTCAATCGGCAACTTATTTCTATTTGAACCGTCTTACCATGACAAAGTGAAATAAATTCACACTTCCCAGTTCATCTGGTCCTGGATTGATTGAATTCAATTGCTAGGTTACTCAAATTTCCATGAGTTATCACAATCACAAGTAACGGACAAAAGAGGCAAGGGACACCCTACAGGCTACACAAGACAGTAATTTTGAGCACAAGATTGTTAGTCAAAATGCATGTGATGCGTTTCCATACGCAGAGGACTGACTCTTACATTCAATGCCCACCTAATTGTTTAGGCATTCGGCTAATGGGTTTGGACCAATTTCAACTGATAAATGTGGACGGAAAAAATCCAGCAATTATTTGCTTCACTAAAACATTATAAAAAATTGGAAATTTCATCAACTAATCGTACATC
Source organism: Swietenia macrophylla (assembly GCA_032401905.1). Lineage (NCBI taxonomy): Eukaryota > Viridiplantae > Streptophyta > Magnoliopsida > Sapindales > Meliaceae > Swietenia > Swietenia macrophylla. The sequence goes on from CP135564.1 coordinate 4,687,666, forward strand.
ATGCATATTTTCAAGGAACCGGGCGAAAATTTACCATCATTCGTTAAAGATGTTCATTCACAATGAGTGGAAATCCAATGCATTATTGGATAGTGATAAAAATTAAATACCTAGCAGTCACCCTCTGGAGAGGATATCCAAGAAAGTGCAGTTGATTTTATTAGGGTTTCAAACATAAAGATTAGGTAGTGACTTACAGGCCTCAAGCATATCAGAAAACACGGTAGAACAATGTATAATCACAATGGGAAAATAAATTGGCTAATGCAACTACCAAAAAGTATATTATTCAACAAGAATAATCCTAGACCAGTTATTGCATTATATGAAAGTACTCACACTTCGAATGAATAAAAAGGTACAGGATTTAACCCAAAGCAAATCAAGGGCACACACAAATATTGATGAGAAGCTAGCCTCATTTTTTTTTCCCAAGCCGAAAGAAAAAGAACAGACTTCTCCACATCAATGCAATTTCTCTCTCATCTTACACCAACTGCAACAACCAACAGAGAGAAAGAGAAAGGTCAGCAACCAAGATAAACCCACGAATAATAGAAATCTTTAACAATGATGATAATTATAACATTTTGGTGAAATAAATACAGTAAACCACATTCTGCAATCAATGACTTCTCTCCCTGCCCACTGACCCCACCAAACCAATTAACAAATTCGATGAATCTTGATGTTGACGCCATAAATTTTTTATACCAGCAGCATCACAAACAGAAGAAATTCAATAGCCCAAAAAGCAGATGCAGTAGAATTAAAAACTCACTAATAGAACTCACGGTTGAACCACCAAATTAAACATCCCACCCAAAAACCACCTAAAACAAAGAAAGAGCTTTTATCTAAAAAATACACCAGCAAGGCAAAGGCTCGAATCTTGAAGTTCATATTCAGATTAGTGACTTGATAAAGATTTGATAGCCCGGATCATTTCAATCAAGATTCCAGTCCAGATGCTCCCTTGCTTTTAATGTTTCCATATTCCCGATTTATACAGATATACAAGACAACAAGACAAAGCACAAGTAACTAAGTGAAATGAAGATGTGCATAGTGAATGTAAAAGATGGAAGAACATGTTTCAAAATTACAAGGCACCATAGCATACACACTCCTTATGCTGAACAAAAATCAAACCAAACAGAAGTATCATAGCTTGAACAATTAAACCAATAACCAAGTCATAGCCAAAAGCCAAACATGATAAATTACTAAAACTACTGCCAATGCAACATACAATGAAATATACGCATCCAGCAAATTATCTCCCACTGTAAGAATTATGATCAAAGTGACCATCTTCAGAAATGCAATAGAGTTATAGCAAGCATAACAAAAGCATTTGCACGCAATTGAGTACATATTTTCTAGTCTCTATGGCAACAAAATGACCATCAATGCTGGCAGGACGAAAGAACTTACAATTATATCTAGCAAATTGAGAACCGCCAAGGCATTTTCATTAATCAAAAGTGGGTAAGTAAACAGGATCTATAAATCTCAATGCCACATTGGAATAACCATTGACATTCCTCAAGGAATCTCAAGTGCAGAGATGATCACACCCAATCAGCGTACCTAAAGTTTGATGTTTTAGAAAAATCATCCCAATAATGAATTTTCAACTAGCAACCAAAAATAAAGATAATCAAGACCACTAAGAGTGTTTTAGTACGTAACAACACATCGTAATTCCCCTCTTCATCATGCTCAACACTCCTATCAATTTCAGATGCAGAGCAGCAACTATTGACCAGCTGTTCTAAATTTACTTCCTAAAACTTGCTGCAGCTACCAAATTCCCAATTTTTCTCACATAACTAACTTCCTCCATGTCCATACATCAACCAATATTCTCACAACTTTTACCCAAAAAAAAAAGACCTTAACCAGCTTAAGGTAGGGTAAACTCAAAACTTCACAATGTTGACATGCAGGATTTTAACCCTTTATGCAAATAAATGCATATAGTCGTCAATTTCACTCTATTTTGTGAAATGAAATCACTTCGCTCCTCAATAATATTTATTCATCTAGGGTTCATGTAGAAGTGCTAAAGAAAAAAAATGCTAAAATGCATATGCGCATCTCTATCACTTTCTAGAAAATTTTATTAAAATACTTAATTGTACCCCTACTTTGAATTATTTAATTAGTGCATTGGTTTGTAAGTTAACATCGTGGAATCAATTGCCAAATACTTATATTTTTCATTTAATACTTATTTAGAACTAATAAGCACCGTCAAACAGGCACTTAGTACTCGCTAATAAACCACCAAACATATGCTTACCCACAAAAATGATCAAAAAATGCACAAAAATAAATAAAAATAGCAGATTAAAAATAAATCATACATCACACAACATACGCTTAATTCTCATGTAAAGGGAAAAAAAAACTAAATATCCTAAAAACTAAATCAAAACCAAGAATACCCACTTCATAAGCAAGTCAATAATCAAACTTAACCCTATGGTTTTGGCCCTAAACACATAAAACTCATAACTAAACCCGGTCAAGAAATACCCACTTCCCAAAATCAACTGAAGATACAAGAAAAAAAATATATGTATGTATTCCACTAACATCTGAAATTAAATTACAAGTACCTAAGGAGGGATCTAGAAATCGAGCTTGAGTTCCTCTTTTTCACCGGAGAGGTAGTGAAGTATGTACGGAGTGACGCGAATAACAACGACCCAGGTGCCGAACATAGCCACGTGGGACCGAAGCTCCTTCAAGGCCGCCGCCTTGTCAGGCTTCCGCATGAACATTCCCGGAAACATCCTTATTATTTGGATATAGGCTAAAACCCTAGATGCGTTTCCCTTAGCACAGACTACACAGTGGGTTCCGCTGCCGATCAAGAAAAGAACGTGGCCTCAGCCTTTAGATTTGAGCTTGGGTGGCTTGGGTTTGAGGGAGTCAAGGTAATCATACTGACACGTGCCAGTTACTTAGACAGTTCAACTCAACAATGGATTACACACGTGTGCTGTGCACCAGGTCCCAATTTTACGAAATATCACATTGCTCCCCGGACTTTCATCAATTCACGGATTAAAGTTTTTAATTACTTGTAAGTTTGAAAATTTTTACTCGACTAAATATATTGCGTTATTCACTTGTCTATTTGATTGAATTTTATTATATATAATAATTAACATACATAACATTTTTTTTGAATAATTCTATAAAAATTATCTTATTTAAGATATTCTCTACTTATAAAATATAAAAAAATTTATAATTCTTCAAAATTAATTAACAATTTCAAATTTAAACGAACTAAAATAAATTAGATTAACGATTACAATTAATTTGAGATATTTTTTGTTTGATTTTAATTTTAAAAAAATTAATATATTTTAATTCAATTTAATTTCATCAAAATCAAAAAAGATAAAATAATTTTATTATTTTAAAAATTATATTTTTATTATTTAATCAATAAATAATTTCTTTATATTTAACTAATATAAAAATTTTTTAAATTTATTTTTATTTTTAAGTTTAGAGCCTATAAAATCAAAAAAATAATTTTTATGTTTAGTTTAATTTAAATGAACAAAGTTCATTTTATCGCTTATTATCGATTTAGATTGGTTTGAATCGAGTTAAAAATATACCTAAATTAAACCAATCTTAACATTCCCACCTCTACTCATAATTTATTATATTAAAATTATAATTTTCAATATTGTTAGCATTGCCTTACATCGTTTAAAAAAAAGTATTGAATTATTTTTTAATTAATTATCATTGTTTTGTGATTTAAACTTTTATGGAGTTAGTAACAAACTTACAGTTCCAAAACATTTTAAATATTTACAAACACATCCAAGTATGGTGTAGAGTTCAATTGTTCAAATTTTAATTGATGATCAAGTATTTTAGTGAGTCAAAATCAAAGGTTTGTTAAACATAATTTCTTAGAAATGGCTATTATTTAATCACTCTACTATACGTCCACCAACACAAGACTTGAAATTGCAATACAAATTTTAAGGTGCTTCACAAAAAATTTAAAACAAATAATAAATAATACTTAAAACATAAATACAAAACTTAAAATACGTAAATATAAAATTTAAAACATGTAATGAATAATAATTAAAATATGAATGAAATATTTAACTCGATTAATGTAAAAATTTAAAAAAAATAACTATAATGATATAATTACTATAGTGTAGTGATTCCTAAATTCTTACATTGTCATTGTATACAATAATAGTATTAGATTGAAAGAATGAAACACCAATGTTGTCTTGGTAATAGACATCACCCATACCATTATAATTATATTTTTTTTGATTTGTTAATTTATTAGCTTATTGATTTTAGTTAACACCACAAATGTAACAATAATATTAAAAATAAAATTATCATCGTCTTAAAAGTGGATCATTTTGTTCATTAAAACTCATACGCTCGTAGGAAAGGGTAGAAATGTTAGGCACAGTATAATTTGGGCTAGATACGATTCGATTAAATTTTACATCGATTCAAAATTATTATTTTTAATTTAATTTAAATTAATTTTAATCGATAATAAAAAATAAATCAAATAAAAATAATATTTTTTAAATTGATAGTAAAAATTACATTTTATTATTAAACCAAAAATATTGTTAGTTTTAAATTTTAAAATAAAATTTATTTTTAAAAATTTTATATTAATTAAATTTAAATAATTTATTTATTAAAATAATAAAAAATTCATATAACATAAATCTAAAATAACTAGATTAATTTAATTTTTATTTAAATTAAATATAAATAAAAATTAAACTAAATTTTTTAATTTTATATTTTATAGTAAAACTGAATTAATAATATTTTAAAATCGATTTAAACCGTCAATTTTATCCGTTTTGTCTATGAAAGTCAGTTTATGCCATTAGTTTTGTGGAAGATGCGACTGTGGGCCACTACAAGGAAGCTACTTTTTTTGGTGTTTTATCCTACAAACAAAATAGCAGCTAATAATAATAAGCCACGTCAATAATCAGATAAAGACAAATGCAAAAATTATAACGTGGCAACAGCTTAGTAAATGCCTTACGCCGCACCTGATAATTCTCCATGTGCCTTAAATTCCGTGACAGTGACGTGTCACTCGCCCGCCCCGTCGACAAATTTCTGCACTCACAGCAGTCAAACCTTAGCATTAAACCCCCCCAAACCCCATTCGCGAGCCTGGCAATCGCACCCCTCACTGCCACCGCCGTTTATTTCATCGTCATGACCAGCGTAACCCCAGCACAGCCTCCAATCACCTCCACCACTGCTTACGACCAGTCATCATCTTCACCAACACCGTCCAGTAATGATAATAGACTTCCAGTTGACTTCAGCCCGCCGTTGATCGCTATGGTGGCAGTGGTGGCCACGGCCTTTTTGATAGTCACGTATTCCCGCCTCATCTCCCGCCACATCCTCCCACCTATCCGCCGCACTTTCCGCCGTTGGAATCGGTGGCGAAGCCGCCGCCGCCGCCGTTTCTATCTCCCCTCCTCCAACGGTGACCCTCTCGACTCCCCTCCCTTTTATCCCTCTCCGTTTATCTACTCAATGGACTCGCTCTGTGTTTACTCTCCTTATGGCCTCGACGACTCCGTCATCAAAACCATCCCTCGCTCCCTCTTCACCACCAAGAATAAAACGATGTCTAAACCGTTACATCAAGCCAGAGACTGCGCCGTCTGCTTGTTAGAATTCGAAGAGAGCGACTACGTCCGCACCCTCCCGCGTTGCTCCCATTCATTTCACGTGGACTGTATTGATATTTGGTTGAGGTCGCACGCGAACTGTCCGTTATGCCGAGCCGGAATATTTCCGACGGAGTCTCCGTTTGTTCCGATAATGGCGGCGAGAATCCGGCCAAGTCTCGACGACAGTTCATTCTTACAACACGTGAGTGTTTCTCTAGGGTCTTTATCCGAAATTCAAATGCCGACGACAACTACAACAACGTCGACGATAAACGGTTCCGAAATCACTCCGTGTGTTGAAGACGTGGCGATGTCGGTTAATAACGATAGTTGCAATTCAGAGGAGAGGTTCAACGGCCGTGGTTTATTGTTGAAGCGATCGTATTCTTTTGGATTTGAGCGGAGCTTGGCATCGGAGAGGATGGTGACGGAGGCGGTTACGGCGTCACCTTGGAGGTACAGGAGAGGTAGTTTCTGGAGCAAACGTCCGTCGCCGTTCGGATCGTTGACGAAGCCGAGAGTATTCTCATTTAGATACTACAAAGGAATGAAATCACCGTTTCTCAGACGAAGAGGCTTTTTCCCGTTATCAGAATCGAGCGTGAGGTTCTCCAGCTCATCACGGAGGAGCAAATCAATGACGAGCCCCATGTTCCCGCGATCCTCGGCGGTTCCATTCTCGTCGAGCCGGCTACGATGTGGGGATCCCGAGGCGTTATTATCACCGGACAGGTTTAACGGTAGATAAAAAGGAAATTAAACGAATATTTTTTGTAAAACTAATTCGGACACGTGGACGGAGGAGATTATGAGGAGGGTTAATGAGAAGGCCTGGAAATTTGCGGAGAACATTAATGAGAGGTGGGGTTGAGGAGGAACAATTAATGAATAAATTGACGAGAGAGAGAGAGAGGGTAAGGTCAAAACGCCGAGTTTCACAGGTCATAAATGCGAAGGGACTGTTTTGCCTCGTTGAGAGTTCAATGGTGGGTTTGGTCAGTTTTACTTCTTTTTCTACTTCTTCTGACCTGAAGCTCCACCGACGGAGTTGAATTCGATGTGGGTCTGTAATGTATTAAGTAAAAAAGAATTTATTTTATTTTATGTAATAAAAAAATACGAAATTGAATTCTTTTTTAAGAAAGAAGATACTAATTTACATCATTTTAATTTAAAATTAACAGGTGAATAGAATTAATAGCACAAATAAATAGTCCCGACCGGATCCAAACCCATGACATATTCAATGGGAAATTGATGCTCCTACCCAACCGGGCTAATGAATGCCAACTGAAAGAACTCACTTTCCTATAGTTCAGTTCAGCAGGGGAACCCTCCTTGAAGTCTATCTACAAGTTTCATGTGAAGTTTTAGGTGATGGAGGCAAAGCTTTTACCCTACCATCTTTTATGTTATTTATACTACACGTCGCATGATAGAACAATTAAAAAATTAATAATTTAGTTATTTGACTTAATTTTATTATCCTTATTAGTAATTTTAGTAATATAACACATTTAATTTTATTTTTTTATAATTTTATTCTTAACGTCTAAAATTTTAAGTTTAAGTATAAAAAAAATTATACTAATTAAGAAAAATTTGCAATACTTATAACCACGAGTTTAAATTTATTTTCAAACGACGTAAAATTTTACAAATATACATTATTATCTTATTATACCTAATATTTGTTTCAACATTAACTAAATTTCCACTTTATTATTATTATTATTAAGTTGGGAGCTAAGCATATCATCACCAATTTTCAAATATGGCAATGCTTTCAAAATTAGTCCAACCAATGAATAGACTATAGTTTCATGATAAATATGCTCTTGCCGTTGTCCATCAATAAATTGCCTATCCTTTTAGGTAATAACATGCAACGCAAAGCAAAAGCAATACCTCACAATTGCCACACCCAATTTACCCACTTTACATTATGTACCTTGTATTGTTTAATAACAACACTACCTACTTTCCAATTATGCAAGCAAACTATCAAACTTTTATTTATTTATTTATTTATTTTTGTTTTAATAGAAAGTAATATATATCAATCTTATCAAATACATTATCTTTGACATCAAAATTGTTTCTTTTGTTATTTTTTTGAATTGTATTATATGAAATTATGTTATAAAATATTAAATCGACATACAAAATTTATATTATAAATGATTTTATAAATACACACACATGCATAAACATACTCTCGTCGTGATATCTAAAATATAATTTATTATTTTATGTGTGTATGCATATATATCCAAAAATAAAAAATAAAAAGAAATAGGTATGGATAGGAATGGGCAAGAATCGAAGTTTAAATGAATGAATATTTTCAAGCTTACATCTCCATTAACTGCAAAAATTCAATGCCATATTTTCTTTAAATTTGTGGTGGGTTTGAAATTTACCAAATTCGGATAATTAACTTTTACCAAGCATATTGATATCTAGGAGTTTTTAGTTTTCTAAACTACACTTGTACTATTATAAAAATATCAAATTTATCTATGTAAAATTATAAAATTTTAGTATTAATTTAAAATAAAATATATTATTTACATAAAATATCAATTCTATTAGCAAAAATAAAATTGATTGTAATAATTTTATAAAAAAAATATATAATTATTTTATAAATTTATACATAAAAATCATAAATTTAAAATAAAATTCTATAAAATTATAAGTACCATTTAACTATAACATGTATCGATTTGTTACCAATTTATAACATCATAGCACTAAGATCACATTTTCATCTTACTCAATAGCAATACTCACACTACATGATTCCTATAATAGTTAGTAGTAAAATGTAAGTTAATAAATAACATATTTTTATAAGCAACAAGAATAATCATTGGTACCTTGTCGGTAATATCTATATCTTTCGAGTTTCGAGTGCGTGTATTCTTTTAATTTTTTAAAAAAATTTAGAGTTAATTATTTAAAAAATTAACTAAAATTAAGAATATAAAATAATAAAAATTTAATTTTATAAAAATATAAATATATTTTTTATCATTAATTTTTTAAATTAAATTTTTATTAATATTATGATAAATATTTATCCGCAAATGAATTTATATATATATTTTTAAGCTCATTTAAAAAATTAATGAATTCGCAGATAAAACAGACATCCGTCTAGTTCAGCGGGCATCCTTCCATTTTATGCCACGTGTCTATGCCAGAATTACGATTGACGTGTTGGCGGTCCATAATGCGCCGGAAAATGTAATTAAGGTTTGGGGCAATAACATCTAGGTCCCTATTATTTGAAAATATCACGAATAAGAATATAGGTTATATTAATTTTCATATGTCTCCCCACCGTCAATTCTATTACAAATTTATCAATTAAATCAAAAACATTTTAAAAGTTTAGTTGTTGAATTATCAACGAATTTCTAATTAAATTTGACTGCATGGATTCACATTTAAAAAAATTACAAATTTTATCTTTAATTATAATTTTATCAAAATTTTAGTAAATCATCCATCATCATCGTCGTCGTCATCTTTATCATCATCATTATTATTATTATTATTATTGCATTAATCAAATTTACCTGCCTTTTCAGCCTCATAAATAAGATAGAAAATTCCTGGATTAGGAGGTTAATGCCATTTTGTGGCTAATGTAGTGGAATTTTAAAGCTATTATTGTATATTGTTTTAAAAATAAATTATATTCACATTTATATGTAAAATTCAACACACATTTTTGTTTTATTTAATAAATAAATTTTATCAAATATTATATATGAAAGTTCAAAATATAATTATTATATATATATATATATATATATGTATGTATGTATAAGAAATTTGAATGCTTTATTCACCAACATCCCATCTACCCTCATTAATAAGTGGGCTGTCTAGACTACATGCATGTGTGTACAAATGGATAAAGTTTGGTTATATATGGTAAAATGCTTTAATGAATTATGTCTTATGCAACTATAGATAATTAATTTAATATAGCATGTGATATAATTTATAGTTAGTTTATTGGTATTACTTTATTTTAATTTTTTAATAGTATATATAATAATATAATATAATTGTATAAAAATTAACAACCTACAATCTTAATTATAATAACTTTGAGTTTAGAGAATTTTAAGTGAGTTTTTAAAGTGTGATTTCTATCGAATTTAATATCAAGTTAAAAATAAAAATAATATACAATTAATTTTAGATTTTAAAATTTTAATTTTAGTAACTCTAATTAATCGTCTGTATTGACTATTTCGAGAGTCACTAATGATTCTAATTTATCCACGATATCGTATTTTTTGATAAAATTCTTTTAACACCACAAGTGAAACATAAATTCAACGATTCAACTTACATCAATTCAACAATATAAAAAAAAGTGGATAAATAATGTAAGAATTTGTATAAAAATTAAAGTGTCAATGATAACTCATACATGATATAAATGCAAGGATACTATATATGCATAGTTTGTGTGTAATTAATGGAATAAAAGAGTGACAAAAGCAGCTACAAATAAATGAATCTAATGACATTGAAAATTTATTGCCGCCGCTAGCTCAAGCAACCAACCCACCCACCCACCTCCCCCTTTCCATCCTCTGAGCTTTGTGTTAAATTCAACGCAAACATATTATCACTTATCACAGCTAGCTGCTACTGCTACCTCCATTTCTATGCTAAAGTTCATTGTATTTTGGTGATAATGTTGGAAACATATACTGTCAAAGTTGAAGAAGCAAGGCCGGCCACCGATGGGAAGCCGTCTGCCGGCCCGGTTTATCGGTGCATTTATGCGAAAGACGGTCTGCTGGAGGTGCCGGAGGGTTTAGAGTCTCCATGGCAGTTCTTCAGGTAACTGACGGGACAGCTTTTTCCGAAAACAAACACTTTCGTTTTTGACACATTTGATATTCGATTGAGTCTTTGCAGGGAGTTAAACGAAACATTTGAATTAAGATCCTGAAAATGATAAAATAATGAAATGAGAAATATCGTATAGAACCCCCTTTGTTTTAAGATTTTAATTGTTAAGAGGTAAATTTTAGCGAAAATGATCTCTCTCTCTTTCTCTCTTTAAATGAAAGTGAACGATTCATTTGATATGCATTAGCAAAACGTTGTCGATTACAGAGGGACCTGTATGATAGAATTTATAAATTATATTCTTATTTGTAATTTTTTTAAATTCAAGGAATCGGATGTTATTTTTCCAACAATAAATTGGCCCGGTAGACGGAAGAACAATTGTAGAAACTGTATTACTAAGATAGGGGACTCAGGTGTTAGTTTTCAAAATGATTGGTCTGGACCAGCTCCAAAAAAATTGAAAACTAAATCTTGTTTGTAATTTTTAAAAGTAAGGGGACTTCGATGATATGCTTCAAAAACAGTTGGCCCATGCAGGTCTCGAACCTGCGACCTTCGCGTTATTAGCACGACGCTCTAACCAACTGAGCTAATAGGCCTTTTGATCTGTGTCAATTGGGCCGCTTTATAATTATTTGTATTATCAGCGGTAAATGGTTCTCTCTATTAGACTTGTCTGTCCATGGCTAAAACTCTGTTTTTGCTTGCAGTGATTCTGCCAAAAGGATACCAAATAATCAAATGCTGGGTCGACGCAAAGTCAGTGATGAAAAGGTACACCTCTATTCTTCTGTGGGTGTATTTTTTTCACTCACGAAGCAGCGAACTGTCATTTGCATATAGCTTCTTAGTTATATAGCCAATAAGTTTATTTGTAAAGATCATATCTAGAGATATATGATGAACTCATTTTGCAGGGTTGGAATTTAACAGCTGAAATTAATTCATTGTGACATTTCAGGTTGGTCCTTATGTATGGCTCACTTATCAGGAGGTTTATGATGCTGCCATTCGTTTTGGTTCTGCCATTAGGAGCCGTGGTGTCAATCCTGTAAGTGCACGCCTTCTGTTCTATAAATTTTTAGCTCGATATAAAAAGACATGTTTGGTTTACTGGATATTTGTTGTGTTTTCAGGGAGACCGCTGCGGTATTTATGGGTCTAATTGCCCTGAATGGATTGTAGCTATGGAGGTATGGACTTAGTTCCATATAGAAAACTTGTCTTAAGTTAAAGTACAGTTTCTAAATTACTTGAACATCAATGCTTCAAGAATTAGTAAAGGTGACATCGGCTCATGATATTGAGTGCTCTGAGATACAAGTTTAGTGGGTTGAATTTCTTTTGTTGAGCCCTGATGCAACTTTCAGTTGAGGAGCTGATATAGTAACATGTTTGTTCGGGATTTTACTGCAGGCTTGTAACAGCCAAGCGATAACATATGTACCACTCTACGACACCCTTGGTATGTTCTCTTCAGTTTTGCAGTAAACCCTAGCATGCTTGCTTAAATCATACTTTTTCCCTTGGCAATTAGAAAACTAATAAAATAGGATAATTGATAGAGTTCAATTAAATATATCTTGTGGTCAGGTAATCTAACATGGTTTTTATCTCAGGTGCTAATGCTGTGGAGTTCATCATCAACCATGCTGAAGTTTCAATAGCTATTGTTCAAGAAAACAAACTTCCTGCTGTAAGGATTAATTATGCTAAGTCCTGCTGTAATGTAACCTGATATTGTCACTCATGACCATGATAAACTCTAATTTTCTCTCTGTTTCATGCAGATTCTATCTTGCCTTCCAAGGTGCTTTTCGTGTTTAAAAAGTGAGAAAAAATGCTAACTGTTTGAAGTACTTGAAATTTAAGTGCCTTTGTTCAGAGTAGAAACTGAACCTTAGTTTTCTTCATTCAGCTATTGTTAGCTTTGCAAATATTTCTAGTACACAGAAGAAGGAAGCTGAAGAACTTGGAGTATCTTGCTTTTCTTGGGAAGAATTTCTACAGTTGGTAAGATGTTTGTTCTGTTTTTCCTTATAAAAACAAATTGATGCGTGTATCAACTGCATACTCATGTTTGATTGGTTGTTTCCTTTCAAATTGATTTAATAACATTGCAATTTTCTTATTTACGTCTCTTCAGGGAAGTCTGCATTGTGAACTTCCTCCAAAAAAGAAGACTGATATCTGCACAATTATGTATACGAGTGGAACAACAGGAGAACCTAAAGGTGTCGTTCTTACTAATAAGGCTCTCCTGGCAGAAGTATTAAGCATAGACCAATTATTTGTGCTTAGAGGCAAAGTGGTGAGAGACCAAAAACTAATTATTTCTCTGAAGCTCAATGTGTCATGACTTTTCCCATTTTTCTCCCTTATTTTTCTGGTCAGAAAGCTTCCTTAGAGAAAAACAGGGTTTAACCAATGTAATGGTGGGGATGAGCTTTGCTTTTATTTTTGTTTGCATTGCAGTTAAAATTATCATTGTTCTTGATTACATGGCACGGCTGAGTAATGGTATATTATTGACGTATGATCTTATCTGTTACAGTGTTCAGAAGAAGATACATACTTCTCATTCCTTCCTTTGGCCCATGTGTATGATCAGATAATGGAAACCCATTGCATCTACAAGGGTTGCTCAATAGGATTTTGGCAAGGCGTAAGAACTAACTTCATATCTTTCAATGAGTTCTTCAATTTCTAGTTTGAAGCTGTCTCCAATATATTTCTTCTTGTATATTACTTGCAGGATGTCAGGTATTTGATGGAGGACATCCAGGAACTGAAACCAACTATGTTTTCTGGGGTTCCTAGAGTGTTTGACCGTATATACAACGGTAAAATATACAGATAGACACATACTTATACTCCATTACATACACGCATATATTATCTGCCAACTATTAATTTTTTTGTTCTAAACTTGTTCTTGAAGGAATATCCAGTAAAATATCAACTGGAGGTGTACTGTCGAACAAATTGTTTGAATATGCATATGATTAGTATGTTGAACAATAACCCCTTTGTTAAGTTACTTTGTTTTTCTACTGCATAACTAACAAGAAGTTGTTGACAGCAAGTTAGGATATATGAAGAAGGGCCTGCCGCAAGACCAAGCAGCACCTAGGTTAGACAGTTTTATCTTCACTAAGGTCAGTCATTTACCCTTCAGCTTGATTTGGATAATTCTGTTTTATATTCTAAATAGATATTAACTTTTCTAGATAAGACAAGCATTCGGGGGAAAACTTCAAGTTATGTTATCTGGTGCAGCACCTTTGCCTAGTCACGTGGAGGAGTTCTTCAGGGTCACTAGTGGTGCTCCCTTGACACAAGGATATGGTATGGTAGAAATTAGAATGATCTTCTCAACGCTCATAGGCAGTGTTTGGAAGATTTCAGTAGTTTCTTGGAAATTTTGACAATAAATATTTTTATAATATCAGTGTAAATTCCTTGAAGCTAGGACTGTATCACATTTATATGAAAATATATTGCTAATGCTAAATCATGTATTTTCAAGAATTTTTGAAACTCATTCAAATCAGTGGTTTGTTTTTATTACTTCAGTTTATTAAAAATGATTCACCACTTTTTTAAGGTTTACTCTTGGTCATCTATTATGCTTACATCTAATGCTTTAATAATGGCAGGTCTTACGGAAAGTTGTGGAGGGTGCTTTACATCCTTGGCCAATATATTTCCTATGATGGGAACTGTTGGTGTCCCTGTGACAACCATTGAAGCAAGGCTTGAGTCTGTGCCGGAGATGGGATACGATTCACTTTCCCGTGTGCCACGTGGAGAGATTTGCCTGAGGGGGAATACCTTGTTCTCAGGTTACTACAAGCGGCCAGATCTAACTGAACAAGTCATTGTTGATGGGTGGTTCCATACAGGTAAAAGCCCTCAGCAATACACATTCAAGAAGCTTAATGTGTAGAGTGATTAGGAGAATTGCTTTATGAGCCCTCCTGGGACCTGCTTAAAAACCAGTAATTGGACAGCATTGGGTTCCATATACAATGTGAAGGTTAATGTGCTTTTAGCCAACTTTTATGACATATAATAGCATTTAGAGCATAAAAATGGGATTTTTGATATTATATCAAATTTCTGTAGATGGTTGTAATATTTCAAACTCATGAAGGATTGGATAAATATTTGGTCGACTGGAAGCAAATTTAGTGATAAGAGCTATGCTTACATAAACACTTCAGACTTGTAAATCGGTCTTTGAAGCATCCTTTCTGATCCATAGGCATAAAGACTAGTGAGTTTCAGATTCCATTTTGACAGTATTGTAAATTTTCATCATGATAAATTAAAAGTACTTGTTTCAACTTGTGAGTATTCCAAATGTAGCCAAAGCCAAGACTCGGGAAGCCACGGACTGCTTTTCAACTGTAGTTGTGAAATCATGAAATTTGCTAAACTACTGTAATGTCTAGTTTTAACTGAATCTTAGCTGTTGCTTTTCTTGAAAAACAATGTCTATGCACATAAATTTTGGGAGTTCTGCAGGTGACATTGGGGAATGGCAACCAGTCGGGGCAATGAAAATAATTGACAGAAAAAAGAATATATTTAAGCTGTCCCAAGGTGAATATGTTGCTGTGGAGAGCATTGAAAACATATACTTGCAATGTCCTCTGATAACATCGGTATGCTTCTGCATCCTTGTGTCATATTACAAATTCGGAATTAACACAGACTAGAATATTGCTAATGTCTAAAAATGAACACTGATCTATATCTGAGCTTTCAGTTTATGTAAGTTTTAAATCCAGTGATTCAGTTTTGGAAACTTTCAACTGGTGCACAGATATGGGTCTATGGGAATAGTTTCGAGTCATTTCTTGTAGCTGTTGTGGTCCCTGATAAAAAGGCACTTGAGGACTGGGCAGTAAACAATCTTCCCGAGGCAGCTAATTTTAAGTTATTGTGCGAGAACCCAAAGGCAAAGAAATACATTCTAGATGCACTCAATAGCACTGCACACAAACACAAGGTATGTGGCATATTTTCTTGGTTTTCTTTCTTCCCAGTTGCATGATAAATTATCATATTCTTATCTGACCTTGACGACAAACTACGCAGCTTAGAGGTTTTGAGATGTTAAAAGCAGTTCATCTGGAACCAACTCCCTTTGACATGGAGAGGGATTTGATTACTCCGACATTTAAGCTGAAGAGGCCAGAATTGCTCAAATGCTACAAGGTACTGCATTATGTTTTTTCATGCTGCATATTGATTTTATGACTCTGATTTATTCATATGCAATGCATCTGCAGGATCAGATAGATCAGCTGTACGGTGAAGCAAAGGGATCAAAGCAATGAGATCTTTATACAAAGCATAAAAAATTAAAACAATCCTCCAGACTTTGGTGGCAACAAGGCTAGACTTGACCAGTTCATGTTGTTGAAGTTAGGGGTCGCAGAAACAGGAGTGGTAATATGGGTCACACTACACCAATTTAAAGAAAAGTAAATAAAAGGATTTGAATTTGAAAAATTTAGAACGCATAATAAACTCGTATCAATTGTTTAATAATTATGTTGTATTTGTATATGAATTATCATATTTATTTATTTATTTACGATACAAATTATAAATAAATAAAAAAAATTATAAATGAATTTATATTGTAAATAAACAAAAATATTATTTTAATTTATGTATTAATTATGTTTAAACGAAGTGTATTGAAATAACCTCTTTAATAAATAAATTATATTCCTATTTAATTCTTTTGACATGGTTACCAAACAAATTAAATTTCATGTTTTCAATAGACTTCGATATGATATAATACAAATATAATGCAATAATTTTAATTACACCTTTAGACATAATCAAATTGAACCAAAGGTTTGAAAATGTGTTTGTCCGAGCTGGGTTTAAAAAAGATTAAACTAATAATTACTAGTTCAATTTTTGATTTAGATTTTGATCCAAATTGAACTAAATAAACTAACCAAACCATTTTTTTTTACTGAGTTCAAACCAAACTTACTAGTTTGGTTTAATTTGAACAAAATTAAAACTAACTTGGGTTTAGTTTGAGCAGCTAAATAAAAACCAATAACTTCAGTTCTGTTTTAAATTCAATTCAAATCGAATAGAACCCATCCCTACTCGTGGCACTCGGATGTAGCCACGATGATTTCTCCATAACAAACAATTTCCATTAAAGGCTAATGATAAATACAACAATCTTTTCAATTCCATCAACAAACACTTAATTCCTTCCACACAATGATTATACACGATTGATTACACATAAAGCTTAAGTTTTCATCCTTTCAAACCATGTTTCCTTTAACATTTTACAGAAGACATCAATAACAAAAAAATTTTTAGGACAGGATAAATTAATGACACGAAAGAGGACAATTCATAAAATTTGCAAACCTCAAAACAATCGAGAAACCGCCTATAGGATGTCAAGTACCAGTGCCCAGGCAGGATAGACTAACAGAATGATTATGCCGACTGTGTTTGATATGCCATGAGCTTGTGTGAAGGAGTTTCTAAACCCACCAGACGCCCGGATGTGTTCTTGCAGCAAATAACAAGCGATGGCAAGACATATTATCACACCAACCACGCCGTCCCTTATGGTGCTTGCAAATAAACTGGGAGCTACCACTATTAGAAGAATCAAAGCAGCCGGCATTTCCAGCCAATCTGCAGTTACAGTCATGACAAGTGACCAAATATATTTAGATTATGATCTTATACATAGTTTTATAACTGCAAACAGTGAGAGTAGCCATTGAAAGTCGGTATATTATTAATCAGACATGTGCAAGAGCAACTGGCCAAATGTGTGTTTGCTTAAGCAAGAAACAGGATGCATAAGAGATCAAGTTTTGACAATCAAGTAAATGGTGACTAAAATCGACATGTAACCTGGGAAACGTCTGGGGAAGAAAAGGCGCAAAATAACAGCAATGAAAGCAATCCATTTTCCGACTTCTCCTCTGCATAATAAAGAAATTTAGAAGCATGGAAAAAAGTATGAAGTCACAGGAGAGAGGTTCTATGTATAGAATTGAAGATCACCTGAAAAAGCTGAACAGCAGTGAAGGAAGACTCAAGAAGATATAAGGGATCAACAATCCAGTAAGGATGTTGGTTTTCCAATTTGTTCGATCCAAGATCAACAAATAACTGCAGCAAGTTTTATATTTGATCAGCGTGCTAGTTGATCACAACTTAAGAGAACAAATCTAATAGCTAGGTCAACTGTTCCAAAGATTGTAATCAATTGAATCTGTTTCCTTTCTTCTTAATCAACACTTGGAAGAAAAAAAAATTGATCAAATTCAATGTAAATCCAGTTCACAAATCATTCCAATTTCCTAACCAACACAAGCATAATACTAACTTGAGATTTGGATTCAAACCCAATTCTCTAAATCAAAATGACCCTAAACCTCGCAAATACAGAAATTTAAAAATAAATCTACGTAAGTAGCTAAAGAGAAATTAAGAGAGAGCCAGAGAGGTTACATACATTGCAGCAAAAGAAGCAACCCATTTGAGAAATGTTGTTCCAAATCCCAAACCACCAAGCTTGATGGCAACCATGGAATGATTAGCCAGTTTCTTTGCAGCCAAAACAAGCTCCTTCATGTCTGAGCTGATCAAATCACTCGTTGCTTCACCCGCTGTCATCGCCAAATAACTCTTCTTACCCATCATCCCTTTGTTTCTTCCGATCAAAACCCAGAAACCAAGAGATCCAACAGAACTTATTACACTAAATCAAACTCTTTCTGATGAAGAAAATGTTAGAAGCGAAGTTTACTATAGAGATGGATAAGAAAAACAGTGGGAGAGAGACAAAACCATTGACTGTCTGTTTGTGAAACAGTGTAATCTAATTGGAAAGTTTCCTGAAAATTCGGATGCCACGTGGAGGATGGAGTTGTACTACTTCAATGCTGACAGTTGTCCTTCATTATTTGGCCTGTACATTATTTTATTTCTGGGAAATGATCAAGCTCATCTACGTGCAAAATTAATTGACAGTCCAAATATTTCTCTTTTTTATCAAATTCGTCCCTAACCTTTACTAGCAAACTGTTATATTCCTGATTCAGTGTGTATCATAATTAAATAAGCATTATAATATGCTTTTATAACTAAGCATTCCCTCAATTTTTATTTAAATTTTATTAAAAAAATGATAAATTAACTTTGACAGTATAGTTTAGAGATGGATTGTTTCTTGGTAATGGGGTTTGAGAGCAGATAATGGGGATGGATTTGAAATAAATGATAAATATATGTACTGAAATTGTTACTTTTTCAAACTACAAGGATGCCCTTTGATATATTATTCTTATAGCAAGAAGCCCTTCTTTTGGAAATAATAAATTATATTATCTTTATAAGTAGTGCACAAATTGGAAACCCATTTAGAAAATATTAAAATAATGATTAAGCCAAGTCTAAGTTTGTTTTCTCACTCAAAACTTTTCAATGGTTCCCATGCCACAATGCCCTTGTCATCACTGTTCTTGTGACTGTTCTGTAGTTCTTTCTAGTGTTATCGCCGTGGCTTCAATTACCATTTTGATTGTATGTTCTTAACAAAATCTTTGCTCCTAATCCGTATGTTATACGGCAGAACCGTGTGTCCGAGTTTTGGAGTGGGACAAAATTAGGGTCAAAAAATAAATAATAATACATAATTAATTTTAAATTAAATTTTAAAATCTCTTATTAATTGTGTAAGTTGTCTGTTTCCGAAACTACCATTATTCTACCGTATATAATGAAATTCCAAGTTGTAAATTACAGCAAATATCATTAGATAAGTCTCTTTGAAGCCGTCACATTTGAATTAAGTTCGTGTTTTACATGGTTTTGCGATTCATATTTAATGGAGAAATGATTTAGCCATTGATGGCAATGAGTTGTTTCAGTTTCAGATTTTGTTGCCTGATCTTATTGATTAACATTGATAAATCTTCATCTACCTCTGATGAACCTCTCCAATATTCCATTTCTACATGCACCGAATTAATTCTCCCTCTGGTATTTTAAGTTTCTAATTAGGCTAAACTTGGAAAGGTCAATGAAAATTTTCCTAGAAAGTGTGTTGGGATTTTTCTTTTTCCCCCCACAAGACAAGTTACAACATGTATATGTAAAATATTTATACATGGGCAAGTTACAACATGGGTTGGTTTTTCTTTTTTGAGTTTTTGAAGATTTTAGGCTAATTTTTTTTTGAGTTTTCTAATATTTTAAACGAGTTAATTTTATTGAATTCAATTTTAAATTAATTTTAAATCAAATTTTGAGAGCATTAACTAAATTACTTGATTGTTCTTAACTAAGTTTTCAAATTCTTTGGGTTTGTAGCTCTGAATACCTCAAGTTTTGGTGCTAGGAACAAAATTGATTCCAAATTGTTTCAATCACATGATTACATGAAAAACAGACAATCCATTGAGCCATTAAACAAACTTACAGCAGAACCATGCAAATCTTCAACACTGTCAAGTAAAACATACTTACAAGATTCACATGCAATGATAAATACATTAATTTGAACATATTTGTTGGACAAATGATCAAATGGTTGAGGCCTTGGACAACGATTTGATCGTCGCAGATGAACCCAGCAACAGTTTCCCACCCTCAACCGTGAACGTGTCATAGTGAAGAAAGAATTCCACCAAGAAAACCCTGGCTACCTGCACCACCAGATCCTTGGCTGGACACTGCTTATTCTCCGACGTCGGATCATCCGTCTCAAGACCGTTTGACCAATAAACGTATTTCAACAGCTTCTCTCCTACTCCGACAAATCTTTGTCCCACAAACTCCTCAGGATTGTCGAAAACCCTAGGATCCTTGGTAGCGCACGGTTGATATCCAAAGATCATCTCACCTTTCTTGACCTCAAAAGCTGCATCATGGCTATGGATCACCATATCAGCCTTAGCATGCCCGTACTGGTACGGCACCGGTGGTTCAATCCTAAGTGATTCATAAACCACAGACTTGGTCAGAGCCATCTTCTCCAGGGCTGCGAAAGTAACTCCGCCTTCAGCTTTAACGACGGTTCTGATTTCATCAGCAAGCTGGCGGTGTAACTTTTCTCCTGCTAGTCCAACCCATTTGATCAAAGCAGGGAAAAATGTTTTGAGACCACCATATGAATTGAAATTAGATAGAAAAACCAAGTTATGGCAAGCTTCATCTCTTTTAATCCCCAATTTCTCTGCTTCATCAAGAATTGGACCGGCGAACTTGTAGAAAGCATCGTAAAGTTTCTGATAATCAGATTTTGCAACTAAGGACGGCAATGGAAATGTATGCAACAAGAAGTCTTCAACAAAGTTCAGTATCTTTGGCAACCTTAGTGTTATGAGTGGTGCAAGTTGCAGGAACACCCATTTGTTAGCATAACTTGAACCTTCCGACCCTATCGCTGTATCAGCAGGATTTTGATCGCAAAACAGACGGAAAAAGAAATTGAAAGCCATTGTATCGTTAAGGTTATTGAAATTTGCTTCTCCCTTCTCAGACATTTTGTCTTCGAGCTCGATGAATAGCTCCGATAAGCAAGTTCTCAAGAGAGGGATAAATTTATCATGCATGCTCGCGATTGTGGACAAGATTAACGATTTGAGAGAGGAATGCTTCGGCTCAGAAGGGTCAAGATAGGAACAGATACGGTAGCCGCCAGTGAAGGATACAGAAGGGAAGTAAGTACCAACAAAAACGTTGCGTTTTTCGACTTTCGACGTGTCGAAGAGGACAGGGAAGGAGACAGCATCAAGGACAGTGATGACTTTAGGGTTAGATGAAATGAAAGGACCGGGAGGCATGTTTGTTTTGAAGACGGTGGATTTGTGTTTGGCAATTCGTTCCTGGAAGAACTCATCTTCGCCTTGAAAATAGAAGTAGTCCAGACGATCTTTAATGGGTCCGAAGAAGGGCACGCCATAGTCGCCTGGAATTGGTTTCAGGGGAAGATTTGCAGAAGAAGACATTATCGGAAAGCTGAGTGTTTTCGTACGGAGAAGAATTAAGGATTCCTACAATCTTATTGAGAGAAACAAACTATTGTCAAGAAACTTTGCTCGATTGGTACTATTTTTCGTACCATCTTGTGCAACTCGAATTTATACACAGCCTGGCTTACAAGAAATAGATTATATCTGAATTTAAAAATGCTTTTGAAATTGACAAAATCGATTTCAAATTGTCAGAAGTGCTTTCGAATTTATTCACAACTTGCTATGTAACCCACATCAACACGGAAGCACACACCTTCTAATCCGAACTTCGTTGGGAAAAATTGGATTCAATCGTTCTTTGAATTTGAATATTCAAATCTTATAATTTAAATATTATTAAATTCAATGATAAATTACAAACTTTCTTCCCTACTCTCTGCAGGATGCATGCCAAAGTGATTATTCTCTCTTTTTCCTTTGTATTTTCTTTGCCAAAAAAATGTCTATACAAGAAAATGAAAGTTCTGAAACCAAACGTTTAATTGAACATGAATTTGTCCAAAATCGCGTGCATAATTCATCAAAATCCTCGGTACATGTACCCCAATACTCAGCTTTTTTGGCACATGGTTTTGCATATTGTTGGGCTTGACTTAACTCGTTTTATCTATCTAATTGCCTAAAAAAGTGTGATCCGAACATTGTTAACTCATTTTGCCTTAATCTTAACTTACCATATTCGAATTTTGGTAAATAATTAAACTAATATATTTTGATCATCCTAAGCATATTTTAGGTGAAGTTGTTTCAAACTTAATTAGTACACGTGAAGGGAATGGAGATATGAAGTTGGAGTTGTTAATTTCTAATGTCCGAAGGCATGCCCTAGAGAGGAAAAGAGTTGCTGAATTGGAATTAAGGCTCTAACTCTTATTAATCATCCCTTGGTACAATTCAACACATGTGATTTACAGTCCCAATACTGGTAAGATATTGATCGTCCATTCATACAATTCAACATAAGCTCAGCTGGCACAACATTTTCGAACTTAGCCTCTCACAATTAAGTTCTCCCCGTTTAAAATTTTTAGACCCTTAATCTTAAAAGTCTCGTATTATTCAAAAAAGTACAAAATACTTATAAGATACATTCATGAATTTTATCCAAACAACTGTGTGATTTTAGAACACAAGTAATATTTTGTTTTAAATATTATCCCAAATTTCTATGTCAGATACGGTTATATGTAATGCAGTATTCATTAGCTAAATTGCTAAATTTTTATAATTTTTAAAATTATTTATTACACTATCTCATTAGAAATTTTTGAAAAATAAGATAAGTTCTCTTCTTTGCCAATTTGTAGCAATAATTATAGAACAAAATATGTATACCTTCTGCTTTTGATCATAATTTTTGTTAATTAAGACATTTGAAAGTAATTATTTATTTGCATGCAGATGTTACATAAAAATTGCTCTTTAATTTTGATAGGATATTCTTCTAGGTAATCTAATCTACTATATTGGTTAACCTCCTGGGAAGGATAACCTATGAACTATTTGGGTTTTTATATTTATTTCTTTCTTTTTTTTAATTTTTTTTCTTTAGAAAAACGTGACAATCAAGAAAGGTGTTTTCCATGCATAAAAAAAAGATTACAATATCTTGATTATAATAAAAAATTAATTTATGTTAAGATATTGATCACGTTGTTTATCAATAACATACTTTAAATAAAATTGTAATAAAAAAATTATATAAAATTTTTTCTTCTTATCCTACTTTTAGAAGGCCACGCCTTATACGAAGAAATTTTAAATTTTTAATTACTTATTACAAATAACATCTTATTGTTGCATGAAAATATACTATATAATTTATATATTTAATTATTCTAGTTATTGACTTTAATAATAAATTTAATAAAATTATTATACGAACAACGTGAAATGATGAAAATATTTTAAAATTTTTGGTTACACAAAAGAATTTTAAATTTAATGATTTTAACAAATTCTATGAATATAATAATGTTTTGACCAATTAAAAGTATTATCTTGTTCATCTAGAAAAAGAAAACTTATATATATATATATATATATATACACGCGCGCGAGAAATTAAGAGCATTATTTTCAATGACCTTCACCAAGAGGGGTTTTCAAATAACCCATGGATACTGAAAATTAAATTTGTATCTGGGTAGCTGGAAAGCGTCTCAGGATGTGACTACATGTCACCGAAATCGACGGTTCCTGTATAGGTTGTGAAGAAACCAGTCTCCGGAATTCCAGAATCAATATGCAATGATAATCTCCATGGGGTTGTTCACTTACTATAGGAGCTCATTCCACTGCATGGTTCATCCAGGACATAAAATAAATACAAAATCTGAATCGTACTACGACACAGCACGTGATCCAAGATCTACACTCTTCATTTGCAGCATGACCAGAAATTAGAGGTGTGAAGTTAATATCCGTCGAGCCTGCGGGGATAGAGTTCCCATAATGTAACTGTCGTGTCTTCAGATGCGCAGGCCATGAGCTTACAATTGATGCATGCAACAATAAGTCTTCCTAGGATTCAGAAATTTCGAAACCCGTAGTGTCATAACTGGTGGAAGTTGCAGAAGAGCCTGAATGAGAAGTCGAAAGCCATGGCATCGCTGAGGATACTGAAACTCGCTTCCCCATTTTCAGACATTCGGTCTTCAGGCTCGATGAAAAATTCTGATAAGCATGTTCTTAAAAAAGGTATAAACCTATCATGCTTTCTCGAGATTGTAGACAAGAACAATGATTTGAGAAAAGAATGTTTGGGTTCAGAATGGGGATAAGCAGAGACACGATACCCAGACAAAATAAAGAGTTAAAAATATAAGTTCGATTAAGGAACTTCATCCCTGCAATCCAGTTATTTAAAGGATATTGGTTGTGATCAGCATTCTGCAGACAATCTCCAAAACAAAGCTAAGATTCAACTGGGTTATCATGTTTATACTATTTTAGTCTTAGTAAACGAAGAAGCTGCCACATTTTACATTATCTTAGTGTTGTTGAACCAGGTATTGCCACATTTACAATATTATCTTATAAGCGAGGTGTTAATAAACCAGTTAAGGAGTGCCACACCGTGACTCACCATTTCTTCATGCTTATGTAATCTTCTTAATTGATTTAAACAGAAGATCAACAGTGAGGGAACTTGTTCAGATAAAATCAGACAAACCCTAAATTAATCTAAAGCTCCAATAAAGAATCATGAACATTTCAACACTTTCTGCAGATTATGATCATAAAAACGATCATCTTGTACACCTGCCCAGCTTCTCTACTATATCCTCTTACTTAATTTTGCTTATGTAATCTAATCTTGCCAGTTGCCATATTTACACAATTTTGATTACTCTATAAGTAATTAATATTAGCCGAACGTGTTTGATAATTAGCAGACAGCATGCAGAAAGTCGAACAAGGATCAATCGAAAAGCTGCCACTCTTCTGTTACAATATTATTCAAATTCTGCTCTCCTCGGCCTTTCACTTTCCATTGCTTGTGTAATGTAATCTTGCTATTCACAAAGATTATGCTGCTATTGAAGTATACGACAGAGTATAATATTTCTGTATGGTCATTTGAAACAAACCCAGAAGTAAAATTTCAATGCAGAACAGTTTAGTTTGACTTGGATCATTATTTTAATGGTTTCAGTAATCCAAAAGTAGAAGAAATAGCCCTTTAAATAAGTTGAAGAGGTAAAGGAAAGTTTGGTAGAACTCCGCTTATACGATAGCTATCAAGATTTTCAGAAATGGGGTTCAAGTGTCGATGATGAATTGGTGATGCAATGACACGTTAGAGTATTGCTTGTGAGTGAATGTGACCTTAACATAGTCCCACATTAGGTTTGATTCTTGATAACATAAGCCATTTATTTGTCAAGTAGTTTCACTAAACATTTCTCTCAAATCTATGTTTATTTCTCGTGTCAAACAACAAAGAAACCAACACACACACACTATATATATATATTTGTGTGTGTGTGGAGAAGGATTATGAATTCCTTAACTAATGTCTCATAATTAATGTATGCAATAGATTTAAGTTTAATTATTAAAAATGTATGAATTTAACAGTTAAAAAATATTATAAAAAATTGTGTAAAGTTAAAATTTTTTTTAATTTTTATTTAAAATTAAAATTTTAATTTTTTAATATATTTAATCTAAAATTAAAGTTTATGTTATAAAATTTTAATTTAATATTAAATTCGAGAGGAATCATAATTTAAAAATTTATTTAAAATTTTTAAAAAATCAAGATGACACCTATATATACGATAATTCAATGTGAAATATCTTAAATGAGATAAAAAGTAAGATTAAATGTAGCATGACTCTAGCAATCCTTCTTAAGGTCAAAAAGAAGATTTATTGCCAAAAGTACATGATAGATATGTCAATGAAGTTGAAATTAGGCTAGGGTTTGCATGTTCATGCACGCCATTGTTATTAAATCTTCAACTTCCCAACAATTATTGTCTTGAACGCATGCAATTGGGGTCGTCGTTGGCTTGCAATTTGCAGTGCAGTAACTATTTTCTCATTGCAAAATCCTCAAAGAAAGCTGCAACCAGCACCTAATTAAATTAATACACGACATATTTTTCCTTACCTACCCACAATAATTGTAAGACATACACATACATTGAATGTAAAATACATATAGCAATTAGCTTACAAGTCTGTCTACACATGGTTTGTTTCCCACAACTGCCTATGGTGCCGACTTGAATACATTATCAACTCATTCGATTGATCAATTCACGTTAGGATATCATCATCGTCATCTTAGTTTACAAAAAATAAAAAAAAAATAATAATAACAATAACTTTTTTCAAGTCCTCCAAAATGAGATTTATTACCAAAAACTTTTATATATTGGTCGATATATACAGTGGTAGTTTTGAGAATAATCGATACAGATAATTGATTGAAGTTTAAAATTTGACTTAAATTTAAATATTACTTATTTTTCGATATAAAATTAGACTTGATAGAAATTAATTTTAGAAACTCACTTAAAACTTTTAAAATTTAGGATTATTTCTGTTTATATGAGATTATTTCGTAGATCAAATTATTTAATAAAATTATATCATCTATTTTTCGTCAAATCAAATTCAAAAATAATCTTTCTACATGATTCATTATATATATATATATATATTTTTAACAAACATCATATTTAAAATTGAACAACTACTAAATATTAAAATTATGGCATGGGGCTCCATGTGTTTTCTTGATTCTTTACAAAGGATTTTGTAACATTGATAAACACTAGACTCCATAATACAACAACTAGAAAAAAGTTTCTAATTAACTGGTGGAACCCACCGCCCCACCCCAAGTATTTGTACTTCCGTGGCAGCAGTGAATTCTGCCACGTGTCATTTTGACACATGCATATATGCCATCATGCTAACCTATTAATTACTTCTTGGTATTTGCCTAATTTTTAATTAACAATTTCTTAATATATAAAAATTCATAATTGCTCAAGAAAGTGAAATTAATTATATCAGTTTTTCAACGGCTAAGTGTAGGGGGAATTAATTAATTATAATTAATTTTATCCTAGTGCTAATTAATCCTACCTAGTGCTAATTAATCCTATCAAGTAATCACCATCATTTAATTTATCAATAATTTTTGTACATTAAATGAAAATCAATTGATTATAATTAAAATTAAACTAAATGTGGTGCATGCATGAATAATTTCAAATGAATTATTGATATTGCACATGAAACTTGATTTACAATTTTAAATTGATAAAATGTGATACGCCTTCTTAAATTTGTTTACTTTCCAAAATAATTTCATCACACGACAAACAAGTAAATATCAAAAAGCAATTTTTTTTTTCAAAAAAATATAATATCCACAAATTATTATATCGAACACGTCAATTTCATTAATAGTCGGTGAAGGTTAGATATTTATCATAATTGATCATTTTTAATAATTTTTTTATAACACGATTATTTAACTAAAGATCGAGAAGAGTTTTATAAAATTAATAATTTTTAATATTTTTATATTATATCGTATTAATAAATAATTGAAACTCAATTAAGGTACAATATCTAGATTTCAAAAATTGAATTAATAAATAATTTAATCTGAAAAACGAATTGGGGGCAGTGAATCTAACAAGAAAGGGATTACGCGGGTAAAACGACAAAAAAGGCTTTCGTTTGGATATAACGGGAGGGGAAAGTAATAAAACCGTCACGTGGCGGTTAGGTTTTACGGGAGAAGTCATTGTCTTAAAACGAATCTGAAATTGTAGGTGGCAACAATTTGAAGAATCCTTAGACAATTTGAGCTGCGTTTTAGCTTTTAAGCTGAAAACTGTGAAACAAATTAGTTAGCAAAGGGACGCGTATGGTTTACCAACTTATGACTTGTGTACAAGTAACCACTTTACAGTTGATGTGTGGATCCAAAAGGAGAAAACAAAATTGTTAGGCATATAGTTGCAGTGGTGGCTCTAAGATAGTAGATTTGGTGTGGGCTCTAATTTAAAATTAATTATATAAGGCGATAAAATTATTAAAATTTAATTAAAAATTAAAATTTTTAAATTTAAAATTAATTGTATATTATTATTTATTTTTTAATTTAATAAAAATTAAATTTTAAAAAATAGATAAGTAATACTTTAATAATATGTATAACCTTGATAAATTATCGTCATGCAAAGTTACAAGAGTGCATAGATGATAATTACATTGAATCGTGTATAATGTTGTGTAAATATGTCACATTTACTCGAATTCGGGTTAATTTCTTCCTTGAAATTGAAGATATATTCTTGGCTATTGAGCATTTGACATTCAAAGAGGATAAGATAGCAGCATTTGAAAATGTCAAAGGTCAGTGTCTTTCCTATACAAGGAAAAGCATACGGTCAAACATTAACATCTGGTCTGACTATACTATTCCCTATTTTTCACATGCCCTTGCCATATTAGTTCTCCTCTTTATTTTTCTTTCTAGACATGACTACACAAAAACCTCCTTTATTATATTAACGTGTGAAGATCAAACGCCGCAAAGGCGCCATTCCTTTTATTTTCCTTCTTACCGGTACACCCCGGTTGCACTATGTGTAACGATTACGCATCAGTATGCCACATGTCACAAGCCCACATCATCCAATCACCTACCACTGTTCAATCCCCTCATTTACATATGCACCTTCACGCTCCTCCACTCTTTCCCAAAACCCTGTAACAAAATTTTATAATCTCCTTTAATTTTCAGACAAATCTCTACGTTTCTCAACTTCTCTCATTTCTCTGCTGCTCCATTGTTCTGCTTTGCATCTGAAAGATCTCCGTAATAAAGTATGACGAACGAAAGTGGTGGTGCTGTTGTTGTGCAGCCAAACAATCTCCACAGGCCAAAGTTTGGTTCTTTCTTGTCTCCAGAATCTGTGATTTTCAACAACCACCACCAGGAAGAAGATTTTTCTCATCGGAAGACAGCTTCTGCGACGAGTCCCGTATGCGGCTATAACGACAGCGGGACACGTACACCAACGAGTGGTGAAGCCTCGCCGAACATGATGTCTCCCTGGAATCAGCCAGTTTCTCCCTACAGAAAATCTCCCTGGACAACACCGTATTGCTCAAACGATGATTTGGCTTGCAATGGCATCATTGGATCGATTGTTCGTGAAGAAGGTCATATATATTCGTT
Source organism: Swietenia macrophylla (assembly GCA_032401905.1). Lineage (NCBI taxonomy): Eukaryota > Viridiplantae > Streptophyta > Magnoliopsida > Sapindales > Meliaceae > Swietenia > Swietenia macrophylla. The sequence continues at coordinate 4,717,068 of CP135564.1, forward strand.
GGCAGCTTTTGGTGATTTGTTATACACAGGTTCAGATAGCAAAAACATCAGAGTCTGGAAAAACCTGAAAGAGTTTTCGGGGTTTAAATCCAGCAGTGGCTTAGTTAAGGCCATTGTTATATCCGGTGACAAGATTTTTACAGGTCACCAGGACGGCAAAATCAGAGTCTGGAAGATTTCAAGCAAGAACCCTCGTGTCCACAAAAGGATTGGCAGTTTACCAACTTTTAAAGACTATGTCAAGAGTTCAATCAACCCGAAAAATTACGTGGAAGTTCGCAGACACAGAAATGTGCTTCGGATCAAACATTTCGATGCAATTTCTTGCGTAAGCTTAAACGAAGAACAAGGGTTGCTATATTCAGGTTCCTGGGATAAAACCTTGAAAGTCTGGCGAATTTCAGATTCTAAATGCTTAGAATCAATCCAAGCTCACGACGACGCCATTAATTCCGTCATTGCTGGATTTGATTGTTTAGTATTCACAGGATCAGCTGACGGAACGGTAAACGTGTGGAGACGAGAGCTTCAAGGTAAAAAAACGAAGCATTGCCTTATCCAGGTTCTGTTAAGACAAGAGAATGCAGTAACGGCGTTGGCGGTGAATCAAGAGTCAGCTGTGATCTATTGTGGATCGTCTGATGGACTTGTAAACTTTTGGGAACGTGAAAAGCACTTATCACATGGTGGGGTTCTGAGGGGCCACAAATTGGCCGTGCTTTGCCTGGCCGCGGCTGGCAATTTGGTGTTTAGCGGGTCAGCTGATAAGAATATATGCACATGGAGAAGGGAAGAGAGTGGGGACCACAGTTGCTTAGCTGTTTTGACGGGTCACACTGGGCCCGTTAAGTGCTTGGCCGTCGAAGTAGATCACGATTCTGATCACAATGGAGATCAGCGGTGGATAGTTTACAGTGGGAGCTTGGATAAGTCCGTTAAGGTTTGGCGTGTGACAAACACGCGTATGACATGAAGGTCTCTAATTCGCCGACCCAAAACAAAAACTCACGGAAAGCTAAATGTTAAAACCCAGGAAAGCGGGTGAACCGTGACGCGAGTGGAATGGGACGTGAAAGCACGCGAACCTGCGGACAGTATCAGGTAAGCTGGTCTCCACGTACGCAATCGCATCGTAAGAGGGGGAACAGAAACAGTGAGTGGTCCTTGATGCATCTGATCAAAACTTGGGCCCTACGGCACTGTTTTGTGAACGGCACCGTAGAATTCATTAGCTAATAAAAAAATGCCAAGTCATTGGAAAAGTATGTGTAAATTATGAGACAATCTGTTTTTTTTTTTTTTTTTACTTTTTCTTTTTTTCTTTTTATTTATTTATTTTTTATTTAATAAAGACGGAACGTATACAAATTCTTATATAAATTTAATTCATATATATTCTATACTTTCACGTAATAATAAATAAAATTTTATAAAAATTAAAAAATAAATTATATAAAATATGTAATAATAATAATAATATTTATAATATTTTTTAATAAAATATACAATTAATGTGTATAAATCAATAGAATATAATTTTATTGAATATTATTATTCATGATACGATGCCGCAGATTAATTAGTACGTTCAAACAAAGGTTTTTACAAAGTGAGATGGGCCTATAGACGAAGTTCATGATATTGACAGTTATTAAAAAGATCTCGCTCAAATTCTGATTACACCCCCTTTTTGTATGGGCCTAAAAAAGCCCATAATTCAAAATACTAACTTCACTTCACTAATGTTCTGATTACACCCCTTATATGAGTTCGTGTCATTAATTAATTTTGTGTGATGTTAAGACTCGTTCTTCAAATACAATTAACAGAGTCTACCTAACTTCCGTTTAGAGTTTGATCCTTTATGACGATGTTGCCCTTTCTTAGCGCCAAAAGTCTGTTATGTACAAGCAAGGGCAGCAATAGAATATTGGCTTTTGAAAACCAGCGCGTCGTCTCTGGTTCTCGTGTGATCAGTTCCTCGTAATTTCCTACTCGACTCAAAAGCGTTGACGAAGGGAAAAAAAGAATTTAAAAAAAGGAGGAAGGATAGTGACGAGTTCTTCCCTGGAGTCCAAGTCGCACACCGGAAAAATATTACAAGAACAATTGGAATTTCCTTCTTGTTTATGTCTAAATTGTCGTTTTGTCATCACGACTTTCATTTCCTTCTTCCTCTTCGTGGCAGTTTCCCGTTTCTCCACTTCGTAAGAACGTCAAAATATTGGAATGGGTTTGGTTTCGCTGTATCTCATCGTCTCTGTTTTCTTTTCCCCTTTGTTTTTTTTTTTTTTGGTTGTGCTTTGTTTGTTTCTGTTTGAAAGAATCGGAGGGAATGAACCTTGTTTTGGTCTGAGAAAGGGAAAGAAGTAGTACTATTTGGTTTTGCTTTACTGGGTTTCTGGGATATGCTGCTTTTGCTTCATGAGTTATTGAAATAATTGGTTGCTTTTTTGGGTTTGTTTATTATTCGTTTTGTTTTATGTCTGGGACGAAGGAGGTTATGCTTCGTTTGTTATTCAAATAATTGATTCGCTTCATGAATTAGTGAAATAATTGATTGTGCTTCATGGGTTTCTGATACTTTTGGCCTATTGGCATATTTGATCATGCTTCACGAGCTTGTAAGCTTTGAAGTAATTGTTTTTGCTTCATAGGAATGTCAAACTTTATGGGTTTTTAGATGATTTTTTTTATGCTTTATTGCTTTCTGAAATTACGATTACTGGTTTTAAGTTAATTTAGGAAGGTTTATAAGATTACTAGATGGCTGGGCTTTTCAGAAAAATTATGCCTGTTGTGCCATCGGGTCATGAACGTCATGACGACTATAATGAAGCCTATAACATGGAATATTCAATTGCCTCTGAGTATACTGGTCCTCCAGTCAGTTATGATATTCCACGAGTATTGCCTATAGTTGTTGATCGAATACCTGTTGCTGCCAAAGTTGCCTCTCCTTTGTTGTACGATAGTTCGTTGCCAGTAATCCAGCCAATTGTAAAACGTAATGCAGTAGAGGAAAAAAGTTCAAGGGAGCCTGAGTTAAGATCTAAGCCTAACTTCTGTAATAATTCGTTTACCAATTCTGGTGTGTACTCAAATGGTTCTAATGTGTCATGTGAATCACCAACTTTGGTAGATAGCTCAAGTGAGATTGGATCCACAGCTGGTGACACTTGCCAGAACAAGTCATTTAATGGAGTAAGAAGTTCTGGTAGATTTGAAAGTCCTGATGGTGAAGATAATTCATCTGAGATTTTAAGTTGTACAGTTGGTGATGAGAGCATGCATAAATTATCTGACGGACTAGGAAGTTCTGGTAGACTGAATGGCTCTGGTAAACTGAATGGTCCTGATTGTCATGGTGATTCATGTTTGACTCTAAAAGTATCTAATGGTAGCAAGAAAGGTGCAGATGCAGCATTTCAAAATGGTATGAATTCTGCCAAATGGGAATCAACAGAATACGGTTTAAGTTCACATGCACATTCGTCAAACGTTTTTTCTTGTAAGGAGGAGTCCTGTAACAATGGAAAAAGCCACTTCAATGTTAAAGGACTGTCAATAGTTACTTTCAATGGCCCTGAGATAAGTGATGTACTTCTTGATGAATCTGATTACCCTGAGGCTGCAAGCATCAATGTGAGGCCAAAGGCTGAAAGGAATAGGAAGAAAGCTTCATGTTGTCAATGCTTGCAAGAAAATCCAACAACTGAAATGGAGGCTTGCATTGTTTGTGATACAAGGTATTGTTGTATCTGTGTGCTGAGAACAACGGGGTTAACGCCTGAAGGAAGAAAATGTGTTGCTTGCATTGGTTTGAGGATAGATGAGTCCATACCCGTGTCACCCGATGGTGTAGTGGATAAATTAAAAAGTCCTGGTCAGGAAAATTTGCATGTAACCTTAAAATTACCTGATGAATGCAATGAACGTGCAGATGCAGGATTTCAGGATTATATGAATGCTGCTAACCAGGAATCAACAGAATCAGGTTTAAGCTCACATGGTCATTCATCTGATGTGTTTTCTCACAAGGAGGAGGATTATAATAAAGAAGAAACTCCTTGCCATGTTAAAAGACCGTCAGCTGTTACCTTCCTTGATCCTGAGACAAGTGGTGTAGTGCATGAAGAATCTGATTGTTCCGAGGATGGTAGCATCCCTGAGAAGCCAAGGGCTGAGAGGCAAGGAAAGAAGGGTTCATGCTATCGATGCTTGAAAGGAAATCGGTTTACTGAGAAGGAGGTCTGCATTGTTTGTAGCGCAAAGTATTGTTGGAACTGTGTGCTAAGGGCAATGGGTTCCATGCCAGAAGGAAGAAAATGTGTTACTTGCATTGGCTTCAGGGTAGATGACACTAAGAGAGGATCCTTGGGGAAATGTTCTCGGATGCTCAAGAGGCTGTTGACTGAGATGGAAGTAAAACAGATTATGAGGTCTGAGATATCATGCAAAGCCAATCAGCTACCCCCTGAGCTTGTTTTTGTGAACGACGAACCTCTTTCTCAGAAAGAGCTGGTTTTATTGCGGAGCTGTCCAAACCCTCCAAAAAAGCTAAATCCAGGATATTATTGGTATGATAAAGTTTCTGGATTTTGGGGAAAGGTAAACATTGTATGTTACTTTTATTATTCAATTTTCATTCTAGAGTAATTAGACTTTTGATTCTGCTGCTACACCACAATCGAATCAAAATTCTGGCTTGATTGTGCAGATAGGAAAGGGGCCTTGCCAGATTATAAGTCCCCAGCTAAATGTAGGTGGTCAGATCATGCAAAATGCTAGCAATGGGAATACAAATGTCTTAATTAATAATCGGGAAATTACTCCAAAAGAGCTCTGGATGCTTCAGGTTGTTGTAGTGGACAAAATTATGTTCTTTTGAAATTCAGCTTTTTCAAATTTAACATCCTGGCCATTGTGTTACATACTGCAGTTAGCAGGGGTGCAATGTGAAGGAAACCCTCATTTTTGGTTGAGTGCAGATGGCTCCTATCAGGAAGAGGGAATGAAAAATGTTAAGGGCCGTCTATGGGACAAGGTACATTTGCATGTGGATGTGCATTGGCTTTCTTGTTTTACATATTCCATCTTATTTATTCATCTATTAATTACTTTGTCTTCTCTTTACAGACTAGAATAAAGCTAGTTTGTGCTCTCCTGTCTTTGCCAACCCCTCCTGATTCTGTGAACCCTTGTGGTGATGAAGTTACTGGTGTTAACTACAATGAGCAGAAAGTGCTTTGTAAACTTCTTTTACTTGGTGACCAAAAATCTGGCACAAGCACAATGTATAAACAGGTAAGAATTATTGGAACTTGTAAGGAACTTAAGAATTATTGGAACTCGTAAGGAACTAACTTTATTTTACACTTGTTCTATTATTGATGTATCTTCAATCTGACTGGTTAATATCTGATGGATTATTAGTATCAAACTACAATATCCCAACTAAGAATTGCTATGTTATTTGCTTAATACCTTGCAATTTGCAGGACTTGAGATTTTACAAAGAAGTTATAAATTATAAATCAACTTTTTGATGTTTTGCTTATTGTTGGAAAATGATTCTCTCCGTAACACTCTATTTAGAAATTAAATAATAGTTATTAACTATTTGTTCCAACGATGCTTTTTTTTAATATATTATTTAATTTAGTCAAAAATTGAATATTATATATCTAAAATAATATCGAGATAATATCGTACAATTTTTATTTTCTTTTATTTGGTATATTTAACTGTATTAAATTAAGTCAATGAACAAAACACCATTTAACAATACCTTCCTAATGGTCCCTTGGTAATTTGGTTGCATTCCTGTGTGTCAGGGATTTATAGCTGTTAATATGTAAATGAGTGCTTGTTGCTTCTTCTGGTTAGTACTTAGATGTGCACATACAAAAGGCATGCAAGGTTGCATCCTATCAATTACATTGCATTTTGATGTTTGAATGCATTATCAGGAATCCTTTCCCTTCATGGGTGTTACATATGGTGTGTTCTCCAACTTTCCGTAACTCTGCATTCAAGTCTTAAGACAGCAAGGAATCTCAGTGTTGATTTGATTGTGAAATGAACGTCGAGTTCTATTCTTCCCAATGAGCTCTTATTTAGGACTTATTATGTATTCCTTTTGTTTTCTTCTTCTTTTTTTTTTTTAATCTTTTTTCTTTTTCATCTCTAGTTATTAATAGAAAAGGTGCACAATGACATAAATGTTCATTTCAGGCCAAACTTCTTTTTAAGATTCCATTCTCAGAAGATGAGCGTCAAACTATTAAGTTTATGATCCAAAGCAATCTGTACCATTACATTGGTATTATACTTGAGGGTCGTGAACGATTTGAAGAAGAAAGTTTGACCGAAAAGAGGAAAAGACGTGTTATTGAGGATCCGGGTCCTTCAGGTGATGCAAAGATTAGATTCACTTCTCTTTTCAATGAACTTGTGTCATATGATGATTCTTTCAATGGTTCATGAGTTCTTGTTTTTGTTTAGAACATGTGGATTCTAAATAAATAAATATTTTTTTCATTGTTATTAGTGATTCTGGATTATCTCTGGTGGATATTGAACATATTTGATCTTTCCTGGGAACTTTAGATATTTATAATCCATTTTCCGTGCGAGTTATGGCACTTATCAAAAAGTCTCTCAGTTGAAAAATACTTCGTACACTACTTTCTTGTCAAGTCCATGTATTATAATGCACGCATAAAGTGCAGTTTTCAAAAATGAAATAAGATCTTCTTTTCTATTGGTTGCATTGTACTTTACTTTTGCCTTGATGTTTTTAAGCTTCCCAATGCTTTTAATGTTAAAATTGTCAAATTAATCGTTGGGTTAAAAGTTCGTCATGTTCATAACTTGACCCTGAGGGTGGAAGGACAACTATGCCGTCCAGTTTTCTTCATCTAATTATTTACCCTATATATACATTTGTCTCATTGAAATTTACAATTGTTTATATTGTTATCTTTGCTTCACCACGTGCTTGATGTTGATGATATTCTGGCTTTGTTCTTTTGGAGTTCATGTATCTGCTTAAACACAAATATTTAGGGACAACTATTGCCTGCGATCGACTAATGCTTTTTCTTGCAATTATAACCTGTGCCATCGGTAGTGGACCTCAAAGTTCCAAAGAGTTCGTTTAACATGGTTATATTTAAGAGCTTAGAAATAAGGGGCATAATAAGATAGCATCATGTTCCTCGTAAACAAATGCGATGCTTCTTGGTGATTGGAAATCTTCTTAATTTCCTTTTATGTAGGATAATCATGCATTTTCTTTTAATGTGATATTTTTTGTTATTACAAGTTTCTATTGCTTTTATCAAATGAGGATAAACTATGTTTAGCATAAACAAATTTAAATAAGCAATTTTTTAAGCAACAGTAGGTTCTGAATTTATTCAGTTACCATGCTACTACAGGACATATTGATGATAAAATGACATATGCCATTGGTCCAAGACTGAAAGCTTTCTCTGATTGGCTTCTTAAAGTCATGGCATCTGGTAATTTGGAAGCCATATTCCCAGCAGCTACTCGTGAATATGCTCCATTTATTGAGGACTTGTGGAAGGATGCAGCTTTCCAAGCCACATACAACCGGAGGAATGAATTAGAGATGCTTCCCAGACTTGCTACTTATTTCCTAGAAAGGGTGAGTTCACCATTTTTGGTACTTGTTTGCTGGTTATTTTAATATAAATTGTCGATAAGTGGTGGGTTCATTTCTACTTTGATGAAACTAAAGTGCAAGGCCAACTGGAAATGAAACCATGAGCTCTGTTGTACAAATTTCTTAGAGATTGCACAAGGAAAGATGATTGTTGCAACAAGTAACATATTGTTTGCTATATATTTTATTTTTCAATATTGACATTAGCTTCCCTCTCAGGCTGTTGAGATCTCAAGGACAGACTATGAGCCCTCAGATATGGATATATTGTACGCCGAGGGAATTACCTCAACCAATGGGCTTTCTTGCATGGAATTTTCATTTCCGGAGTCACCAAAAGAGAGCTTCATTGACTCCTCTTGTCGGAATGATCTCTTGCTCAGGTTACTTTTTAATATGTGCTTTGAAATTTACTCGTACAAACCAAAAATTGTCTTCCACTAGGCCAGATTTTTGTCTTGCTGTTGCTGACTAAAAGCCATTCTGAGATATAGGTGCAGAATGAAAGGACTTAACTGTGGGTGGCAGATTGAATTGATGGCAGTTTAAATCAGCTTCAATGATGATTGAATCATCAATGCATTCAGTTCGTTTGCTTTGTTAGAATCAGAAGTATTACAAAAATTGGTGGTCCTACATTTCTTGCCAAAAAAATACGAGAGAAAGTATAATCTTCTTTTTTTTTTCTACTCGTATGTGGCTGCTAATCAATCAATAATTACCTTTAAACTTAAAGTACACTTGTTAATTGTATCTGGATATCATTAGAGTTTTCATACTTTACTTTTATTTAGCATGTCTTATTTAATTATTATTTTTATCCTCGGCATGATCAAATATGAATAATCTTGGGCAGCAACCGTGGATCTTTGCCATAAATTTCAAGAAACGTATGTCCCGTAATTGTCTGTACAGTATCGAATATGTTTACCATTCTTATCAACAATAAAGATAGTTGAATACATACTAGTGCGAGTTGATGTTAAATTGTTTACGTTACTGAACATTTCTTGCTTTACACTTGCAGGTATCAACTAATTAGAGTTCATCCAAGTAGCCTTGGGGAAAACTGCAAGTGGCTAGAAATGTTTGAAGATGTGGAGATGGTCGTGTTTTGTGTTTCATTGACTGACTATGATGAATTTTTTGAAGATTCTAATGGGGTTCTCACCAACAAGATGTTGGCAAGCAGGCAGCTCTTTGAAAGGATTGTAACCCATCCAACATTCAACCAAAAGCACTTCCTGCTATTGCTCAACAAGTATGATATCCTAGAGGAAAAGATTGAACAAGTTTCTCTCACTCAATGTGAATGGTTTCACGACTTCAATCCAGTGATCAGCCATAATCACCACAGCAGTAGCAGGAGAAATAATTCGACTTCGCTGGCTCAATATGCTTTCCATTACATCGCAGTGAAGTTCAAGAGATTGTTCGATTCTCTTAGTGGTCGTAAGTTGTTTGTTTCACTCGTTACCGCCTTGGAGCCTGAGACTGTTGATGAAGCTCTTAAATACGCCAGGGAGATTTTGAAGTGGGATGAAGAGGAACCCAACTACACCAACATCGAGTCCACCGATTTTGAGGCAAGCTCATCCTGCTGATTTTTTTTGTTTTGCTTCTCGGTTTGAGAATTGCTTGCAAGGCTTTAGAAAACATCAGAAGGATTATTTTCCCAGAAAAAGGAGAAAAAAAGAAAAAAAAATATAGGAATTTTTTGTGTATTAACACTGTCAAGCAAATGCTTTTGTATACATATATCGATATACACACGTATGTACACCGATTCTCAATCTGGATATGCAAACAAAACTAACAGAGCTCGGCTCCAGATATATGCAACACTCAGGGAAACTGTATTCTTTCACAGAGCTGTAAAGAAGGATTGTTTGCAATTTCATCATGAGCAAGTTGAGTAATTGCTTTCCTTTTTCTTCATACTTGTGTGGGTTTACAGTTCTGCTGCTTCTGCTTAAATTTGAAAGCGCAATAGCCATAGTGATGCTAACTTCTGCTAAAATTTGAAAGCAAAAATGACACCCACTGAAGCAAAATCATTTCTGGAGACATTTCATTACAGAGCTAAATTGATTTCTTAACTACGTACATAAAGACTTCACAGAGAAATTCACACAAATCTTGGACTTTACATCAATTACAGTACAATCTACATCCCATATTCATTGATGGTCAGCAAGGCACAAACCGGTCCATAAGCAAACAGACGGTCGCTTCAGACATTGTAGTTTCTATTTCATCCTCTCTGCGGCTCTCCTTCTTTTCTTCTTTCTTTACAACTTCTTCTTTCTTAGCTCTGGGCAAAGAGGGTTTCCTGGCTGTAAGCTTCTCTCTCAGTTTTGCGAACTCACCCATCCACATCTCTACAACTGCAGACATTTTCACTCCTGAAAGCAAGAACCCACCCAGAAAATTTAGTTCTCTTTCCTTTTTCTCCTTCTTCTTCTTAGTGCTGAATGAGAATAGAAAAGATGGGATAGAACGTGAGTTTATATAGAGAAGAAGGCAGCATAAGAGTTGGCCGTAACTCAGCCTCAGGAAATTCATGTGTTTTGACTCACAAAACAAGTTAAGCATCAACTTGTGGATGCCCATGGATACCGTTAAACTATTGTTCAATGGCAGTTCTGGATATTCCCACGGCATTTACAGGGAATATCTTATGCCAGAACTTCTAAGGTGTGGTTACTCAGACAGTAATAGTCAACCTTCTTATGCGCATGGTTTAATGGGACATTTTCATTGGCTGTCTAATTTTCGGTCTAATAAACACAGTGATTTTGGTATGAACAAAATATACCACGGAGTTTCCAGATTTTCTGGCGTGCAGAGAAGTTTGTCCGTTAGAAAGCCGCCGCGTGTTTTCCAGTTGAAAAGTCCGCCACGGACACGTGATGTTCACGTGGCAAAATTTTGCTGTGGCCTGTCTCCGTCCACGTTTGGTCCCCCCAACTGATTATTTTGAATGATTGAATCTAACTTAATAAATAGTTGTTAAAAATATAAAATTAAAAAATAAAATTTAACCCAAAAAAAAAAAAATTATTTCAACGAATTACGTGTAGTTAGAATTTTAGTTTGATTACAACAATAAAACTGAGAAATTAAATTTTTTTTTTTTTTTTAAAAAAAAAAAGAGAGGCAGAAGCAGAAATAGAGGTGGGTAATAATCTTTTAAGGGCTAAAGCATTCAACAAGCATGGAAACTGAAGCTTCAGAATAGGGAGGAGAATGAAGTTTCATTTGTTGCAGAAAAAGCAGAAGCTTTCCAACTTAACATTGACTTCCCATCGTTGCTGCTGCTGCTGCTTGATGGGGTGGATCCATTGGGTGAAATGGCTGGACCCTTTTCAGGTAGCTTGGCTGACTCACTTGTCCATATATATCAACAAGTGCAGACAATTTGCTTCAATTGAATATGATACAAGACGACAAAGGGAAAACTAAACAAATATCTTGGAATTGGAATCGGAAGAGAGATATTTCAAAGCTTTTGATTTTGATTTTGGGTGTGTTCAAGATATTTTGTTTGGTTTATATACATATACATATCCATATATACCCGGGAGCTAGGATTTATGGTTAACAACGTTTAACAGCAGTTGTTTTAGTGGTGGGTTTTCTGTTTTCATATCCAACGGCGCATACCAGATTATTATTTGTAGTATGTATGCTATTTAGACTGTGGGCTTTAAGATATTTATTTTGATGGTCTTTCTAGAATCTACAAAATCTATATATATATATATATATATATATATATATATATATATAAGATCAGACAATGGTACCCAAAGACAACTTTAATGTTTTAAGTTTTTTTATATATATATTTTAATTTTTTATTATATTTTTGAAATTATTATTTAATATTTATTTTATATATTTTAATTTTTTTATTTATTATTTAAATTCCGTTTTAATAAATTTCAAAAAAACCATATTTACAACAATAAGCTCAAAATTTTTTTCAGACATCTAATAACCACTTCAAGAACATCACCACATTAAGTCTTACATACACACACATGGAAATTATTATTTTTTCATTGATATCAATAATTGCAATATCAATAGTCTTCGTTCGGCTTAAATATTTTTCTTTTAAAGGATAAATTAATATTTAAATAAATAAAATCGAATACAATTTCACGAGAGATAAATAAAGTAAACAATTAATTTAATAGATAATATTATTAATTATATTATACTATAATTATAATAAAATAAAAAGAAAATTTAGTTATTTAAAAATGAAATAATTTCATTAAACATTATTCCTAGTAATAGGGGTTCTTCATTAGGTGAGTTGATATCTTTGGTTTTGTGGGTGTCAATTCCACTTAGGTTCTCTTTGTGTTTATCGCTTTGCTTCCCTGAAACAGGGCAATGGCCAACGGGTCAGATATTGATCATGACATATTGGTGGAGATTGCTAAACTCTTAACAGACTTTGACGATTTCTTTGCTTTTAGTTTGGTCTGTCATTCATGGCGACTGGCTGCTGCTGAGGAGAGCTCCAGGTTCAATTACCCTATCAAAATTCCATGGCTCATGTACACAACCAAAGCTACCAGAAATCGACGTGTTTTTCTCGATCTTTCGATCGGGAAAACCCGTCCGACTATGTTACCAGAAATCATCTTCAATGGTAACACATGTTTCTCTTCCAAGGGTTGGCTTATAACAATTGCTCCAGATACAACCATGCGTCTTTTCCATCCCTTTGCTCTTGCTGAAATCAAACTGCCACATATCAAAACCATTAAAAATTGGAAAAATTATGAGATTGACACAATGTATCCCAATTTTATTAAAAAATGTGTTCTATCATCGTGCCCTTTATCTGCTTCGCACTCTACTCTAATGGTTATTTATGGGGAGAGACGGCAGTTAGCACATACTAATGCGGGTGACAAGAGTTGGAACTCAGTAAAAACATGGCAGCATGCTGGCTTTTTCGATGTTATATATTGCAAAGACAACTTTTATGCTGTAAATTCTCTTGGCGAAGTAATAGTTTTAAGAGGAGATAATCCTAGCGTTGCACAGAAGGTAGCAGTGAGGCCATGCAATTGCAAACAACTTGTTGAAAAGAAGGGAGACAATTTGTATATGGTAGAATCGGCAGAGTCGTTGTTGGTGATTAGACGAAGAGGGAGTTATAACAGAGGTACTTACAAAGCTTCAGGATTTCAGGTTTTTGAGGTAGATTTGAGCAATAATAGGTGGATGGAGGTGAAGAGTTTGGGTGATAAAGCTCTGTTTTTGGGTTGTAATTCATCTATATGTGTTCGTGGTGGTTTGAATACTTTGAGTAATTGTATATACTTCACGGATGATTGTTTGGTTAATGAGATTAATTGGTTGAGGGAAGAAGGAAAAGACATGGGAATTTATCATATGGATGATGGAAGAATTGAGGCACATTCTCAAGGTGATTTGTATGACTGTGTCAATCCACCCATGTGGATTCAATTGTGTTTTTAGCTAATAAGCTACCCAATATGACATTTCTGGTTAGTTTCTAGTTAGATGTGGATTATTTATATGCATTTTCATTAGTTTGTTCTTCCTAATAAATACCTATATTACTTGCAATTATTGTTTCTGAATTTTTCTTTGGACCACTTGATCTGTGCAACTTAGCATTAGACTTGCAGACATTGTTTGTAATTACTGTAGTTTCTTTTTCTTTAAATTCAAAAATATTTACTACCAAATACTACTGCAGAAATAAGAATGATAGGGTACTTACATTGACCAGTGAATCACCGACAGAGAAGTAATATGGTGAATTCCCTTTGTGAACTGGCTGCTTTCAGTGGCGATGGAATTTGACTAGCAAGCTTTTTAATGCAATCCACCAATAAGTTATACAAGCTGGAACTTCTCTTGGAAGCACAAGGCATGGTTTTTATTCTTCAGAATGGATGGAATAGGAACTGGCAAGGTTTGAAACCTTCCAAGAAGGTGCTCCCGCTCAGGTAGCAGAGGTGCATGGTTTTTCATGTCTCTGTAGGTTTTCAAGCTGCGAATAAGGCAACAGAAAGCCACCGTAGTTGTTAATCCATCTACATCTCGCAGCCAAAATTTGCAGCTATACCAACATATCCACATGGTTCACAGAAATTATAGTTTGGTTCAAATTCTCATAAATAGAAATAATATACAGAAATTTTTAACCTATTCAAGGGCTGCTATTTTAAGTGCAAGAAGAAGAAAAACATAGAGCTTTGACAAGGAGATCCCTGTGTTTCCTCGTATGTGCCAGAATCAGAGTTGCAAGCCCATCCAAGAAACTGTTACCATTAAGGACTTTTCTGGAAACATCCACAAAAGCTTTCTTGCCACTGTTAAGGGAGATCTTGCTCAAGAATTCAACAGCAGTTAGCTTCTCCAATCTGTTGATAATATGGACTTGCAATTCTACAGAGAAAACACAGGTTAAGAGAACTTTCAAATCAAATTTAATAAAAGCACATAACTCTAGTTTCGAATAGGATGTGGAATCATTGACATTATCAACCTCATCTCTATGACCCCAAGTTTTTCCGAGCATACCCTTCAACAGCCACACCTCTTCAATCATTGAGGTTACTGCTTGTTGAACAACTTCATTATTACCATGTTGAGGCAATAAAATGGAAGCACACAGAACTCCCTGTTACTAAGTGATTTGGATGCAAATGTAGCCAGAGATATCGGTGCATCAAATTGAAGTACTTTTCGTACAGAGATGGAAGAACACCAACCATTTGCGGAGATAATAACTGAAGATTAGTTTTCAAAACCCCATGAACCTTAATGGAGGTCATTTTTTCCATTTCAAGGGCTTGTGTAGCAGTATACTTTTCTAAGCTTTCAAACAAACTATCAACTGCATGCGGATAGAAAGTCAAAAACTCTTTCACATAATATTTCTGCCAAGAGAGTCAAGAACTTCCACGAATCCTCAATCCATTTTGACCAGCCAAACTTCTGCCCGACAACTGATAAACAACCCAACAAAAGAGGAAAATGCTTCCTAATTTGTTCGAGAATATTCATTTCAAGCAAACCAGAAGCAGTTGATTGAAGCACTGTTCAAAAACAAGAAAGCAGTGCAAGCAACCTTTGAAACTGTTGTGAGGTCTTGTGACTCCCACCTGAAGCAACACATCCATATCCTCCACGAGAATTGCAAGCTTCCCACCCCATGTTTCAGAAATTGCAAGACACTGTACACAATAACACAAGGTCTGGTACTAAGGTCCCCCCAAGAGGTAGATCAACAATGTCTAGGAAATGAGGCTGAAAGATTCTAGAAAACTTCAATGAAATCAAAGTTAGAACATCTGAAAGCCCATGTAGTAAACGCAAGGAAGTTCTCTCGTTCTCAAGAAGTTCCTGGCATGTTTTGAGGACTGGTAAATTATATCTCTCAATTCCGCCAACATCTCCAACACTAAGAAACTCACGTAATCTCTCCAATCCCATCTACGGCACTGCCATTGCTAAGCAAGGGCAAAGCCCAACCAATGATCCGGTTCACCATACTGCCAAGCATAACATGGTTCTGCCTACCATTTGATCCCACAGGGATAGAAGACACCACAGCACAGAGTGCCCCGTATGCAATTGCCGCAGACTGCCACACTGAATATGATCTGTGCCACAATTCACATTTCTTACAATCCAAACAATATTGGTAACTACACTATTCCTGGCATGCTTTATTGGTAAAGCATCTCTCTCAATGCCACCAACATCTCCAACACAAAGAAACGCACGGAATCCCTCCAATGCCACTTCCTACTGAATTCTAACACACAAGCTCAGATAATTTCTCAGCATTCATAAGTAAATTCAATAACAATATTATTAAACTCTTTTCAGATAATTTCTCGGCAACCAGAAAAAATCTTCGAAATTCCACTTTCTACTGAATTCTAACACATAAGCTCGCAAATACAAAGAAGAAATGAAAAGTTGGATCTCTAACTATTCAATTAGTCTCCAACCAATTTTCTCAGCAACCAAACAGACTCTCATTCTAATAAATGATTACACAATTAAAAAAACTACAATTAAAGACTTGTGCTTGAGAAAATTAGAGAAGCCTTGGGAGAGAAACGAAGCGGAATGAGTGACGAGAACCGAGTTGTGAAGGTAGAGAATCGCTCGGTGGAGTCAGCTGATAGCGCGGGGCGGAGTGAGTTATCGTCTTCCAAGTTGGAGCTACTGCTGTCCGTCGTTGCTGTTGTGGTTGCTGTTGTCGTTTTGGTCGTTGTTGTTGTCGACGACGAAGAAGAAGAAGCAGCGGCGTCTTAGGGAAGAGCAACGGAGAGCAGCGCCGCGAGTTGCTGTTGCTGGTGGTGTAGTCCTTGCATCATTGTCTCGGTGTCTCGTCTCTCGCGTCCTTGCGTCGTTGCTTAACTGGTTTGGCCTCAGTTAGTCTCTGCTTTCCCCGTAAACATAACGTGACCCGGACTCGGACCGCGAGAGGTTTGGGTTTTTCCAAAAGTCAAGGGCTGAACATATAAATTTACAAAGTTATGGGGCAAACATTAATAATTTTAAAACAGAAGGGGAAAACTGAAAATACAGAGAATATAAAATAGCCACCTACGCTGGACACCGCCATCAATGTTCGTGCTACCTTTCTTTTTCTCAAAGCAAAACCCTAACCCGGAAACCACCGAAAAGAAGAGGAAGGAAAAACGAAAAAAAAATGTCGTACGACGACGTGGAGATCGAAGATATGGAGTGGAATGCGGAACTGCAGGCATACACGTATCCCTGCCCGTGCGGCGATTTATTCCAGATCACGAAAGACGACCTCAAACTCGGCGAGGAAATCGCGCGGTGCCCTAGCTGCTCTCTTTACATAACTGTAATTTACAATATCGAAGACTTCCTCGACAAGAAACCAAACGAAAAGCTCGAACCTTCAAAACAACAACCGGTGGCCGTTGCTTGAAGAAATAATCAAATGCTTAGTGCATCAAGGTGATTATAGTTTTGTTGTTATCGATTTTACATGGGAGAAACAGTTAAAATAGGTTAAAATTTACGAAAACCAATGGTGTATTGTAGAAGAAATTTTAACAAAAACATCAAATGCCCTAAATTGCTAAAGCTGCGGACAAGGATGGTCAGAGTTAAATTTTGTGGATGGTAGCTCTGTTTGGATGAGAAAGTCTGGGAACATTGTTGCCAATATGAAAAGTAAAATAACATTACTGAAAGAAATAAGTAATTGTTGGAAGTTGGTGTCATGGTAATGGATGGATGTGGTATTGTCTGAGAAGAAACTTATTTATTTTTGCTGTGCATCTGCAACTTAAATTGCAGGTTGGATATTTGTGAGTGAAATAAAAGTAGATTGCTTAATACGGGCCTATTCCTAATGTTTATATTGTTATTCTTATTTCACTTGTTCTTTCTGAGAAACAACAAGGTTATCGAACATAGTATATTTATTTTTCAGAGAAGTATTGATCTTGGGGTGTTCCTAAAAGACTGCTGACTTGTTTTGGGGCTTTGTTTCACTTGATGTGATGGAAATTATCGGTATTTCACTTGGTTGTAGTAGATATATTTTTGCTAGCATATATCATATTGTCTTGTCCAAACTCTAGGCTATGATTTCTGTAAAATTCCATCTTGGAAATCACTTGGGGGCTTTTTCTTTTTTACTTGGGCTTTCCAGCTTATTTTATCTACTGTCATTGTAGCTTGTGAACTTATTTTGAGCAAGTACTTCTGCTCTCTTCAGATTTAGCATTAATGTACTTTTGAATAATAAATCTGCAGAAGAATTTCATTGTCTTTAGCTCATTATAGACTAAATATTTTTTGAACTTTTGTTTTGCTTGGTGATTTCTTCTTAGAGTTATAACGATTGGTGTTTCTTGTTTTTACACTAACCAGTCTATTTTTAAGGTCAACCATCATTTTTATTTTCTTTTGGTGCTTCATTCTCTCTATTTTTTTCTCCTTGCCTGAATTGGATGTATCGTTTGTGCCATTTGCACCAGTATTATCCCTATCTTGCTGATATCAGTTGTATTATTTGTTGAAAGCTGCACAGCCATGTCATGGCCATTAATAGCCATAATGTGTGAAGTTTTAGAGTCATGACATATGACAAAAGGAAAAATGTAAGAATGAAAATTTTAATAAAGTATGTTGTATTGGATGATGGGACACGTAAATTCTACTGCCCACGTTCAGCTTGCTTCTTGTCTTTGGAATATCTGTACAATTTGTTTTCTCTGTATGACTTTATTAATGACAATCAAACCATCTTAGCAAAATTCTATGTTGTCTCAAAATCATAACATTTCTTATCAAAAATATTGATGCAGGTGTTCTTATGTAGCAGCTTTTGGTCTTAATTTCTGTGCATCGAGTATTTTTTACTTCATCAATGCTGCTTTTTGCAGAATGTTTGGGCCAGTTGTGGACACAAAATTGTGGTAGACATTT
Organism: Swietenia macrophylla; assembly: GCA_032401905.1. NCBI lineage: Eukaryota > Viridiplantae > Streptophyta > Magnoliopsida > Sapindales > Meliaceae > Swietenia > Swietenia macrophylla. Next base: position 4,735,255 of record CP135564.1, read on the forward strand.
TTTCTAAAGGATTTTGATCAGGGAGCGTCGGTGCTTAGTTAGCCATTTTTTGTATCTGAAAGGTGATTGTTATAGTTTTCTTTCAAGGGAACAAAATGACATAGATTTATCCGTAGGAGTTTTGATGCTGATTGCCAGTAATTCGAGAAGGAATTTTTGTATCTGGGGAGAGTGATTGTTATAAGTTTGTTATTATGTATTTACTACCATATACATCAACTTTTGTTTAGTAAATTGCATGGCTTTGTGCAATTGGTTGTCCTTTATAATAATCTGGTCATATATTTTCAATTTCTTCAGCCTTAGAAGATGTCTAATTTATTCTAGCAATGACAGCCTGAATATCCAAGTTTGAATGAGGTTGATCATAAATTTTTGAGACCCTGAAATGTGAAGGATTATAAACGCATGTATGCTACCAACACATACATTCACATGGCAAACTGTTGTGGCATTCTTGCCATTCAGCCTCTGTAACTTTTAAGGAACACATATTCTGTTTGCCTGCAAGTTACGAAGGTTATATGTAGTGTATAACAAATTCTATTAATCCTCGAATCTGAATAAGTTTGAGGCATGAAGTAAATAGAAGTAATTAGATTTAATTGAATAATTTTTAAGATTTATTTGAATAATTAAATTTAAATATTAATAGTTAATTTGCTTAGACTAAAATTAAATTAGGTAATAATTTTTTTTTATTTTTAAATATATAACTATGATTAGGAATAATAATTTAAATTATTAGTAGATTATATTCGTATCATATTAAATACAAATTAATTTTAATATGATTACGTCAATAATGTATCAAGAATTAAAAAATTAAATTCAATGCGATTAATAAATAATTTAATAAATTATAATTGTATTATTTATTTAACATATTTTTATATATATAAATATTAATTAATTTTATTTTAAATATAATTAAATATATTTTAAAATATAATAAATATAATTAGATTATTTAAAAAGTATAAAAATATAAAATAAAATTATTAAATTATAAATAAATTAATATATTATAATTATTAAATAATTAATTATATT